>CAKNYM010051654.1:160401-218876 GCA_932195095.1 Andricus curvator | reverse complement strand
ATTTTTCGAAAAATTCAAATTTTGATCACACAAAAAATTAATGAAAAATCAAAAAAGCCATTTTGCTGTAAAACTATGCAAGATACCAGAAAAGATCATCTCACCAAAATTGTGCACCTAAAAAAGATCTACAAATTTCTTATCATTCACTTTTTGATATGACGCGTAGTTTTTGTTTTATTCGTAAAAAACAGCATTGAAAATAGAAAAATCAAATTTTCAGACGAATATTACCAGCTACGAAAAAATGACCGAAACAAAATTTGTTCATCCATGGAAGAGGAACAAATTTATTGTGACTCATGTTTCGATAGGATGCGTGGTTTTTATTTTATTCGTGAAAATAACATTGACAGTAAAAAAAATCAAAGTTTTGAAAAAACAATGCAAGGTACGAAAACATATAAATGAACAAAAATTGTGCATTCAAAAAAGACTTACACACCCGTAATCAATTTTTGTGGTAAGAATATATTCAAAATGAAAAAATTAACTTTTTTGATAAACGGCACAAGCTAAAATAAAATGTTAACTAATAAAATTTGTCGCCTCAATTATATCATTACTTTTCATTTGAAATCAAATACAAATTTAGTAATTTGTATATGAAGAACATATAACACGAAGCACAAAGTGCGCGCTCAGTGTATTTACCAAATCGCACGCCGTAAGTGCGCTCCAACTTTTTTGTTTCTATCATACGGTTCAAATGATTTTCAAATCAAATATCGAGCGCGAAGCGCGAGTGTCTGGATGAGAATGTGTTCCTTAAGGTCGATAGAACCTTGAGTAAATAAAGTTCCTTTTCAGTCTAAAATAAAAGAAAATTTAACAATCACTTAATATGTAGAGGTTTTGATAATTTTATAATATTTGCAAACAAACTTTTTCTTTTCATCGAAGTCGAACACGAAGTTCAAAAATCTAGAGGAGCCTAGCGTAAAGCGCGATGCAAATACGCCCGAGCGCGTAGCGCGAGGTGAATACCTAATCGAGCGCGAAGCGCGAGATAAATATATGATCGAGCGCGAAGCGCGAGATCCAACAGTCGCGCGCCCTAGGCGCGCTCAAACTTGCGAGCGAAGCGAGCCGCGCGCGAAGCGCGCCATGAGAATGTGCCCGCGAAGCGGGCAGATTTTTTTTATAGTTAATTTACCTTTTTTTAAATAAAAATAAAAAATTGTATTAATTTATTAATAGTATTGAAAATAATAAAATTGTGAACACTTAATTTAAATATACAACGTTAAATAATTAAAAAATGAAATATTTCACGTTTATCAACTGTGTTGGGCAGTTTCAAATTTTATTTCTGATTCTTACCTATACAAAAATTACAAATGCTTAACAGACAGATTTCAAACAAAAATGTTAAAATTTAAATAAAACTTTAAATTAATTATACAAACTGTTTTTGATTATGAGAACGATTTTAAACATAAAAATTGTTTATTAACCAAATTTTATTTTTGTGGAACTTTTTTATATCCCCTTGTATGGATTCCTAACGACCAAAAAATACTTAATTTTTTTAAATAAAATCTTTAATAGCAGATATCATAAAAAATCATTTAACATTATTTAGAAAAATATAGCATTTCTTATAAAAATATTGTTTCTTCTTTTCTACATTTTAAAGTCGGACAAAAATTCGAGGCCCTTCACTTTTTTGATTGCAACTCACTCAAAAAAATCTCTGAATTGTTTAAGAAAAAGCATCTAAAAGCTTAAATAAATTCTTCCGAATTCAGCGATATGATCACTTTTATCCTAAAAAAATTATTGTCAGTAGTTAGGCGGCAAAACATCCCAAAAACAGGGGTTTTCGGGCTCTTTTTTTCAAGCGTCGACTTTCACCTGTTCCCAAACAGCGGTCGACGTTAGGAAAAATCTGAAAAAATTCACAGATATTTTGTAATGCAATACATTTTTCTAAATTGTGGAATATTCAATAATTTACTTCTTACGATGATTTATTTTGTGATGCGAGTGCAGTTCAAGAATTGAATTTATGGTAAAATAATTATAACGCAAAAAATATCATTTTGAATGTATCTGACTTTAATTAGTGATGATGATTTAATTATTGCATTGCACTCGCATCACAAAACTACATATTTGGAGCCATTAAACGGCTTCCTATCTTCATTCGTTCTCAATATAAAGTATTTGTAAATAAATCCCGGTGTAAAGAGTAAATTATTGAATATTTAAGAATTTGGAAACATGAATTGCGTTAAAGAATGTTGAAAGGGCTCCGACTTTAGTATGATGAATATTAATTATAATAATATACAATTAATTTAAGTTGTATTTTTTGCATTTGCTTTTCAGTAACATGCCAAAGAACTCCCACGATATCCTACATATCTCAGGAACAGATCAAGGATATTGGAGGATCTGTAGAATTCCAATGTTCGGTACAATATGGTAACGAATATCCCGTTTTGTGGATTAAAATTAATAGGAATGGTGGAGGACACGATCAACTGCCACTTTCTACCGGCACAAGTTTGATTGTTCGAGACAGCAGGTTTGCTCTCAGATATGACACAGCTTCTTCCACCTACAGTTTACAGGTAAATATCTTGGTAAAAACTATTTTTGTTAGTATAAGTGTATTTGAAAAGTAGTTTTTATTTTTAAGAACTATTTAATGAAATAATAAAATGATAATAATTATTATTCATTACGAAGATATTACAAAAATAAAGCTCTGTACCATGCATTTGGGCCATTGTTTTTCCCTTAGCACTCAACGAAGTGAAGTTAACTGGTGGTTGAAGTGAAAATATCTAATTACATCGGAGCAAACTTGTTTTTTTTTGTGAACTGCACGTTTCTATCACATCGTTGATTATTGTCAAGAATTTATATCGAAAGTTATTCTCGATCCATTAGAGCTCTGTTGAGTTTTTATGGCTATTTACGAAAATAATTTTTAACTTTTTGCATATATTCTGTGAGGAGTCGACCACTCGACTTTTGATTTTACAAATGTTTCATACAGAACAATGAAAAAAATCTCATACTGAATTGCAATTTTTGTAGATTAAGGATATCCAGGAGACAGATGCCGGATACTATCAGTGCCAAGTCTTAATTTCCTTGAATAATCGAATCTCAGCAGAAGTCGAGTTACAAGTTCGTCGACCGCCAATTATTAGTGATAATTCTACTAGGGCTTTAGTTGTCAGTGAAGGTCAACCCATCCAACTGGAATGCTACGCAGGTGGATTCCCACCTCCAAGGGTCTCATGGCGCAGAGAAAACAACGCTATTTTGCCCACAGGAGGATCTATTTACCGGTAATTTCATTTGTTCTCGTTTGCTGGAATTTATTGTAAAGCTTTCATCTTAAAAAATTCGAGTCTGAGGAATCCAGGGCCTAAAATGTTGCATCGACATACTTTAAATATTCCGGATTTAAAAGTGTGCAGTGGTAAATTAAGTTTATTTGCTCAGAAAAATTTACACTTTTTTTCTATCCCAATATTTTAAAAGAGTATTAAAAATTAAGTTAAATGCTTATATAAACTATTATTCTTTAGATTATACATTATCAAACTTCTTATTTATTTGCCGCCGGCTTCACAGTCATTCTCGTTTTTCCTCTTAATTGTGAACTGAATTAATAGAACCCAACAAGAAAATTCAACTATCTTTTCACGTAAATTAATACTTTTTCGTTCAAAAGTCTATGATATTTTTTTTTAGAATTCATCTTTTTTTGTTAAAATAAAATTTATTATTTGGTTGAATATTTGATTATTTAGTTGAAAAATTAAACTATGTGTTCGAATCTTCATCAATTTTGGTTGATTTTTTTTTCTTGACTGAAAAATCTTTTTTGGTTGAAAAATGATCTCTTGTTAGAAATTCATCTTTTTGGTTCAACTGTTTGATTAAAAGTTAGCCTGTTTTGGTTGAGGATTTAACTATTTTGTTGAAAATTCGTCTTTTTTTATTGAATTTAACTGTTGGCTTTTTTTTGTTGAAAATTAATTTTTTTAGCTGAAAATTTTAAAATTTCATTTTTCGTAGAAAAGTAAACTTTTTTAGTTGAACATTCAGCTAATTGGTTGAAAATTCATCTATAATGTTGAAAATGCAATATTTTTACTTACAAAATTAGAAATTTAAAGCATTTCAAATGGAATTTAATATAGTACCCAAAATCATCACATGTTGTCACATATTCACCTTTTGTCACCTATTTTCTATTTACAGAGCGGACTTTTATTTCCAATTAAATTTTACAGTTATAGCAATCGTAAAGCTTGTCAAATGTCCTTTCAAATCGTTTAGTTAGAAACTTTATTTGGTGTTGTTTTCACGAAAGTGCAGTATGGTGGTTTATGGTTTTGCACCTACAACAGGGTCCTGCAGTAAACATATGTGACGTGGAACGAAAAAACCGACCTTGCAACACCTTTTAAGCTCTTCGAGAAAATCGAGTTTTCATGGGTCGGGCCGCGGCGAGTGTAAAATAAACGCCATACAAAACGCGTTTTATTTCGTTCAATTTTGATTGCACATAATTGAGAACAGGCTCATTCGATCGGACATGCTTTCGCTCTTTATAATCAAGAAACTGATCTTACAGCAGCTTTTCGAGAAAACCGTGTTTTCATGGGTCGGGCCTCTGCGAGTGTTAAATAAACGTCATATAAAACGTTATATTTCGTTCAATTTTGATCGCACAGATCAAACCTATTTTTTTGTCAGACCGGGAAAATACGTATTTCATTTTCTTTGAAGACACAAATTTAGTCGGTGTGTGTCTGAAATTTCAAACATTTTAGGACCTGGAGGGATCTACGTAGGAAAATATTAATTTTATTATTCTAACATTGAAATATTGTTCGTAACTCGAAAATAATCTTATTTGCAGAGGCAATACGCTGAAAATAGCGTCGATTAAAAAGGATGATCGTGGCACGTATTACTGTGTAGCTGAAAACGGTGTCGGTCGTGGAGCAAGGCGTAACATAAATGTTGAAGTTGAATTCGCCCCTGTAATCACCGCACCACGTCCACGTCTCGGACAAGCTTTGCAGTACGATATGGACCTGGAATGCCACGTGGAAGCTTATCCTCCACCTGCAATTGTTTGGATTAAGGATGATATCCAACTGTCTAATAACCAACATTATAGTATATCTCATTTCGCTACTGCGGACGAATATACAGACACGACAATTAGAGTAATTACTATTGAAAAGAGGCAGTATGGGCAATATGTCTGCAAAGCATCCAATAAACTTGGAACGGCCGAGACCAGAGTTGAGCTTTTTGGTAAGATAAATATTTCCCAGAAGTAAAATATTGATACTTACTGAACGATTATATATTCTAGTGTTAATGTTTCGTATTCAAGTTAAATCTAAAACTGTTGTATGCAATTTCTGAATTTAATTCAATATTTTGATCACTTCTTGGATTCTGTAGATGTAATTGTGCAAATATTATGGATTGTTTATGCATAGACGAAAATAGAATGGTTTGCAAAATTGATAATCTGTGTCGAGTCCAGTAATTTCGCTGGAATGTGAATGATTGGATCTCATAAGTAAATTGTACTTGCAAATTGGCATGAGATTTTAATTATATTTACATTTTCATTTATTCTGATTATTATTTAAAAACTATAGATCTTTTTCTGAATACTGTATTTAAGTTGCATTTGCAGCTTTTTTAATTTCGTAGACAGCATGTCTTAGTTTTTCCCGTATTTGTTTGTGCAGAAACCATTATTCCTGTTTGCCCGCCTGCTTGCGGCCAAGCTCATTATGCAACTGGCGTTATTCCGATGTCTTCAGGACCTCTGGTAGCTTTATCCTTAATTGTTGCAGCTGCGTTAAGGTATGTCCAACTCCAAAATATTTTTAATGCTAATTTAATGAAATCAGGTGTTCGGCACGGTACCAGCACCTCAAGGAAGGCCACTGGATCGGAAATTTATTGTTTTCACAAATACTTTTTTTATATTGTAGTAAAAACCATTTACATGAAATTGTGCATTTTTCAATGAATTCGATTTTAAGTTCTTGGGTTTTAAATTTTATTTCAGTTTGTAACGTTTTCAAGTATAAAAATATTCAGTTTAAAGTGTATAATTTGAATTTCTCAGGCTAATACTAATCGTTGATTTTCAAATAAAAACTTTTTAAATACAATTTTGAAAACGAACAATGAAAAATTGTGTTTGAAGTTCATCAATTTAGAATAGTATTGTTTATTAAGTGTAAACAGAAATTAAGTGAAGATTGTAAAAGTTGAACAATTCTAAAACTCTTCAATCTTAAATGATTTTAAATATTACAAATTGCAATCGTTGAAAATTGTACTGCTTCAAGTCGAAAGCTTTTTAATTGTTAAACAATTGAAGCCGTTTTTCAAAAAGGGGCTTAACCACTAAAATGTCAATTTCGAGAAAAATAAAGAAGTAGATGAACATAAATAATAAATATGAATTATATAGATACTTTAAAATCAGGCCAATAAAACTCTCATATATCGTTTTCACCGAGTTTAAGAGTTGATTTTCAATAAATATGGAAAAAAGCATTCGTTACAGAGGAAAAGCGATCTACCTAATATTTCTGCTAAGATTCCTTTCTCCCTCTGCATATTTTTTTAATTTTCCTGAATCCTTTTTTGTCTTACAAGTTTTGACTTTAGAGTACAGCCAATTTTGAATCATGTGAAAAAATGTTATGCCTATTTTAACCTTTTTTTTTAGTGACATTTAAGGCAGTTGTTTTTTTATGACACATTTAGATCCGTTTTTGACAATGAGATAACGTCATGATTTACCTTGTATTTTTATTTACTGGGAGGTTTTCTGATTTACTTTCTTTTTTAATTTGATAAAATTAATGTTCTTTCACCTGGTGGAACTTATTTTCAGTTTTTTGCTTAAAAAGCAGTTTTTATTGAACTGTAGATTTTAATAATTTTGAGATTAATTAGATTAACATTGTTAATATACTTTTTCTTGCAGTTTAGTTTCATTTTGACCAAAAAACTACCTATGCTCCTTTTTGACAAACGGCTTTAATTGAAAATTTCTAATTGAAGCTTTATAAATTATATTCAATTTTTAAATAATGTAACATTCATAATTAGAGACCCTGACAAACTGAAATCGTTTCATATTTAACAATTGCAATTGGAGACTAAAAAAAAATTAATATTTTTAAATTAAACAATGTTTGACTGTTGATTTAGAATGGACAATTTTTACTGAAGTCTTAGAGTGAGATTGCTTAAAATTGAAGCGTTTATGATTTTATGGTTTACAAATGATAAAAATTAAACTATGTATTTCAAATTAATAAGGCTCAATACTTTTATATATAATAATTGTGAATCGTGAAACTTGAGCAATTATTAATATGTAAAAAAATGATGAAACAAATTAAAATTATATTTTCTTCTGTTATAGAAATTTCTACTCCAGATATTAATTATCCGGGACTCCAATCGGCAGCTGCAGAATGTCGCGTTGTTTCGAAATGGTTGCCTGCCCTAGTAATCGCGACTATTTTCATCACATTTTAGATACTAGCCTAACGACTTGACTCCACTGAAAATTTTATCACGACGTTATTTTTGTAGTTGTTTATACTAAAATGAAAAGTGTGATCATTTTTATAATTTACGCTCGCGTAAGGTACAACGAAGTGTTGAAATCGTACAAAAGGACATTCCAAAAATTCATAATACTAAATCTAACCGTTCGTAGGGAGAAGTCACTCTTCTACGTTTTTCTTATGTAGCTTCCACACCATCGGCATAGAAAATGCCGAGATAAAAGTGTGATTGCGTACAGTCGGAAGATGTGAGTGAAAAATGGATTAGTCTTGAATTTCAATTTTGGCAGCTTTTAATCCTTTTTCATCCAATGTCTTCGGCTTTAGAACAATATTTATGATATTAACCCCAATGTGGCTCTGACATCATTAACAAGAATCTCGATTGTTGGTGCATTAGGGAAATTTTTAGGTTCGGTATTGTATGATAAGTACAATAAGCAGTGTTGTTTAAAACTGTTCTGACATAATGCGCCTTTTTAGAATTTGCTATTTATGGTTTATATAGGGTTTATAAATACGATTCAGAGCCATCTATTCTTAGTGATAGCGAAATAATTTGTATATTACGAACGAAGCAGCTTTTACATACCGATTCACGGTAAATCGTGCGTATATTTAATAAAGCACATAGACTGTATACTCACGACAGGGATTATTCTTGTTCTGATGAACATATCGTTTTTAGTGAAGCTGGAGTTTACTGCGATTAAGCGCTAGTAGAATGTCATTAAAATAAGTTTTTGTACGAAGTTTTTACAATGTTAGAATTTTACGTTTACTGGTTGACGGTAAACTTCTACAACGAATTTTAATAAATGAAAATTTCGAAAGTTTCTCATTGTTTTGCTTTACTCCCGTATGGTCTTTATCTTTGCATTTAAGGATGTTGAACTAAGTTGAGGGAGGCCGCTGGACCAGGAAATGACCGAGAGTTTTACAATTTTTTAGGAGCAAAAAAGGTTTGCAATCACTTGAAATATCACAAATTTCATGTAACATGATGATATAAGGTAGATGTCCCAGTAATCGTGAGTTTTGAGGTGTAAAAGCCAGAAGTATTTTCCGCATAAAAATACAATTCTACAATATTTTTAAGTAAGTTTGAACAGTGCTTGTTGTGGAAACCAAATTAGTTTTTCTTGTGCAAATAGTGTACATGGGTAAAAAAATTATTTTGTATTGCCGGTGGCGATAAATCACGAAACGTGGAAAATAGCTTAACATTTAGATTAGGAAAGGCGTTTCTTTGCTTAAGCTTTTAATATGTCAAGAAATTACTTGATCGGGACGAAAATTTTTTTTTGTAATAAAAGATCATTTTTGTTTTATAAAATTAAGTAAAATCTTGATTTAGTACCTTCTCGTTCGAGAAATATCGGTCATGATTATAGGGACGTTTCAAAAGCATAGTTGCTCGAGTAATCGTGACCGGTCACGAAGACTAGGACTACTCTGTCAACATTTTATTTCCATATTTCATTACAATAATTTAATTAATTTCAAAAAGACGGGAAATTAAATCGGAGAACTGACTTGTTACTGTGAGCAGTAATCGTAATATAAATTAGGGCTTAAAACTGAAAAAGGTGATGTAAAATATTGGCATGACTTTAGTGATTTCATGATCGATTTTTTAGTTTATTATCATTTTTCAGTAAAGTTAATATTTATTGAGTAGTTTTTCATTAGCTAACATTAATCTATGCTGCATAATATAAAGAAAAATGTGTAATAGATATATAATTATTGATAGTTTTAATATTTTGACAACGTAAACAGAACATAACGCTAAAAACTTATTTCAAGAAAACTTAACCTTTTTCACGAAGATTGGGACAATTCTGAATCCGTTCAAAATGAAAGAATTTACAGATTTTCACGTTAAAAGTTGAACTGTTCCAATTCGAAAGCCAGTAGTTAAACACATTTAAACATTCGATTGCAACTTTATTAAATTATAATTAATTTCAAAATAATCGATTCATAATAAAGCGCTTTTATTTAGTTTCAAAGTCTATTCAAATATTGTTTCAGTCTAAAATATTTCATTTTTAACCAGTGGCCGAATTCATTTCATATCCGGCGAGCAGTTTATGCTCAAGTCATAGAATCATTTGCCACTCAAATATTTGCCGAAAAAGTTTGTTTACAATTTGAATTTAAAAACTTGAAAAAGCAAATTATCAAAAAACGGTCAAAAATTTTGTTAAAAGTGTGATATCTAATTCTAATGTGTGCATTAGGGTGGTTCTTATTTATACTTGGTGGATTTTTTTCCGAATTTCTGTGCTCTCACCCCCCAGTTTTGTTCGAATGCCCAAAAAAAAATCTCCAAATTTGAGCAAAATCGGTTAATATTTCGAAAATTTAGTGATATAAAACATTCCTCCTGCTTTTTTTAGGTAAAATATATGCTTGCATAAATACGTATTATTTAAATAATTGTAAAATTATTTTATTGTTATTGATTAAATCACTCATAAAGTCTAGAAAATACGTTTATTTCGCGAGTTGAATGAAAAAAACAAATTGAAATTGTTTAAACAATTGAATATTAGTTAACAAATGACTGGGTATTCTTCAATTACCGACTAATGATTACTTATTTTTAAAAAGCGTCAATAAACCGCAATATTACGTAAAATTCAAATTTGTCACTCATGGGGTTTTCTTTGGGGACGCATAAGAGTGGCTTAAAATTATTCAACCTCAAAATTTATGATTGATTCTTATTCTCTGACGAATTCTGAACAATATACACGGAATTATTTGTAACATATTATCGCCTTTAAATATTAGATTTACAAAAAGCTGACTTTTTCCCATGTTAAATCAATGGGAAGCTTAATGGTATTTTGCGGCACCCCTAAATATTAACCGATTTTGCTCAAATTTGGAGATTTTTTTGGGGGCATTCGAACAAAACTGGGGGGTGAGAGCAGAAAAATAAGGGCCACCCTAGTAATTTCATTTACCTTTTTCTTTCTGATTCTGATAGAATTTACTCAAAAACCCCAGCGTTCTTTTTTCCCCTGATTTTTTTAAAGATTCGTCTTAATGTAAAACGAATATTCCATGATAGTCTGCTCTATGCCCGCGGCCTTGGAGAAAAAAGATTTTTTTCCTAAAAAAACGAAAATACACATATTTGCTAAAACGACACAAGATCCGAAAAAAGTAAAATGAACAAAATTGTTTTTCTAAAAAAGTTCTAGATACATGTTCCTTGACATTTTCTTCTATCGCGTTATTTTACAGATTTTTGCGAAAATATGTAGAACATAATTAGAAAAACAAAGAAAATAATTTAACAGCTTCAAACTTGTTTCTTTGAAGTCGGCATTTTGAAATAATCGATACCCTATTTGTTTATTTTTTCATTACGCTTTTACGAACACGTTCTTAAACCTATTAAATTAAGTCCTTTTTGGTTTTTCGCACCATAAAATTGTATTTTCGAGAAAAAATTATTAATTATATATCACTTAATCTTGAAGGATTTTATACATATATTCGCACAAATCTGTAAAATAACGCGAGATAGAAGAAAATGTCAAGAAACATGTATCTAGAACTTTTTTAGAAAAACAATTTTGTCCATTTTATTTTTTCGCATCTGGTCGTTTTAGCAAATACGTGTATTTTCGTTTTTTTAGAAAAAAAAATCTCTTTTCTCCAAGGCCGCTGGCACAGAGCAGACTGTCATGGAATATACGTTTTACGTTTAGATTCTTTATATATATAATATATTAAACTATAGAAATTTTCTAAGGAAAATAGTTTAATTTCAAACAGTTTCAATTTTAAATGATTTATATTAATGTTCCAAACTTGCACATTTCTCTACCATAAATACATTAAACCAGTGAAATTAACTTAACAAATGATATATGCTGGAACAAACTAAATTTGTTCCAGCAGAAACATTAATTTGAATGGATTACATTTCAAATAATTAAATATAAAATTACAATATTATATAACTACTTCTACTTCATTTTAATATATTAAAACCACCAAAGTAACTGAACAAATCTGCTGGAACAAAATTTATATTGGTTCCAGCAGAAACATTTACTTGACTGAATTATAAATTATTACTATATGATTAAATATAAAATTAAGATATGACATAACATTATTTATATAACTATGATTCTAATTAATTTGAATGTATTAAACCAGTCAAATTAACTGAACCCACCTGCTGGAACAAAATTTATATTTGCTCCAGCAGAAACACTTATTTGACTGGAATATAAATAATTACTATATGATTAAGGGCATGTGATACTTAGAAAATTATCGATTTTACCAGTGTTAGGTTCCCCCGGCTTTTTTCCTACCATAATAAAGATTTTTTCTTAAAAATTTGGGGAATGATAGCGAACATACTAACGGACGTCCCCGAACTCTTCTATTGTGGAATAATTTAAAAAAATTTAATTTTGCTAAATTTGATTAATGTGTGTGTATTTTGAGGTTATGTGTGTCACAATTCTCCCCAGCTGAAAAAAGTTCCTAACCTCAAAATAGTGCACATACATAAAATTTTTATTTAGCAGAATACATTTTTTTATTATTATCCCTAGAAAAAAGAATTCGGGGTTATACTATTTTATAGCATCTCCGAATTCAGTTTTAAAAAATTTTAATTTTTGTGGACAAAAACCCGGGGGAACTGAACCTGATTTACCACACGACGAAGTATCACTAATTCTAATTATTTTAAATATACGTATTAAGCCAGTAAAATCGACTTAAACAAATAACATCTGCTGGAAAAAACTTAATTTGTTCCAGCAGAAACATTTGTATGACTGGAATATAAACAATTACTATATGATTAAATATAAAATTATTTATAAAAACTAATTCTAATTATTTTAAATATATTAAGCCAGTAAAATCGACTTAAACAAATAACATCTGCTGGAAAAAACTTAATTTGTTCCAGCAGAATCATTTATTTGACTGGAATATAAATAATTACTATATGATTAAATATAAAATTATTTATAAAAACTAGTTCTAATTATTTTAAATATATTAAGCCAGTAAAATCGACTTTAACAAATAACATTTGCTGGAAAAAACTTAATTTGTTCCAGCAGAAACATGAACTTGACCGGACTATAAATAATTACATATAATTAAATATAAAATTAAAATATCTTATAACATTATTTATATAACTAATTCTAATATATTAAACTAAATAACTTAATACTATATATAATTATACTGTATAATTAAAACTACTTACACAATAATTTTATAAAGAACAAAATATTAATTAATATGTATGTATACAGTACCGTCCAGTAGATAAGAGCTAATTTTTACATTCGCTAAAATACTCATAATTTTTATTAAACAAACTATAAAATTTTGTCTGCAAAAGTTTGAAGAGAAAATTGTATACTTAGTTTTATAAAACGTATGACATTTTATGGAATTTTAAAAAACAGCCGTCCTAGCCCGACGATACTGTATGTACAGTATAGATAAATGTATAAAATTGTCAAGACTTATAGATAACTAAAATATATGAATAATTATAATAAACCTAATCCTTTAAATTATGATTATTAACAATATCGTATTCTAATACTCATTTACGTTAAGTCGTCATCTTGAAGAATATACATCTAATTCACTATTGCTCTTTTTTATATATAAAAAATGTCGTAAGGCAATACTCAATTGTTATAAGTCGTCATCAGTAAAAAAAACAATAAAAAATGTTCACTACATTATTTTTACCAAACAATTCTTGCTCTTATTTGACATTCTCATTATGTAATACTCAATTGTTTTCAAGAATTTCGTAAGACAACACTCACTTGTTATAAGTCGTCATCCGTAAAAAAAAACATTGAAAAAAGACTAAAATAATCAGAATTAAGTTTAGTTTGAATAAGGGCCTTTTGTTCCCTTTTAACATTATCGTGACGTAATACGCGCTTGTTTTTAAGAAATTCGTAAGGCAACACTCATTTGTTATAAGTCGTCACCTGTAAAAAAAATCAAAAACTGACTCTTTTATGATAAGTTTACTACATTACTGTTACAACATTTCTTGTAATACTCAATTGTTTTTAAGAATTTCGTAAGGCAACACTCACTTGTTGTAAGTCGTCATCCGTAAAAAAAAAACATTGAAAAGACTAAAAACTCAGAATTAAGTTTAGTTTGAATAAGGGCCTTTTGTTCCCTTTAACATTATCGTGACGTAATACGCACTTTTTTTTAAGAAATTCGTAAGGCAACACTCATTTGTTATAAGTCGTCACCTGTAAAAAAAAATCAAAAACTGACTCCTTTATGATAAGTTGACTACATTATTGTTACAAAATTTCTTATTTTTCTCATTATACAATACTCAATTGTTTTTAAGAATTTCGTAAGGTAACACTCACTTGTTATAAGTCGTTATTAACATTATTATATTTTAACATTATCGTGAAGTAATGCTCAATTGTTTTCAAAAATTTCATAACGTGATACTACACTCAATCGTTATAAGTCGTCATCAGTAAAAAAAACGTTACAAAATTGACTAATAATGTTTATTTTGAACATTATTTAAAGATAAATTTTTCCCCTCTCAACATTAACATGACGCAATACTCTTTTTTTTTTAATTTTTAATGTTTTTTGTTTTCATTTTTTTTTTTTTTTGTCAATTATAGTTCATAAACAAAATCGAATAAAAATTTTATATTAAACCAGTATCTTACGACTGAGAACTCAGGAACTTCTTGATCGCCTCTCTATCTCGATTAAGCCAAGACGAATTTAATCTAACGCTTTCCACGCCCTGCAAAATCGCTCTTTCAATACTCTCTTTTGGTTTATTTTCAAAAAACTCTTCAATTTCCCTCGCCTTATCTTCAAAAACAAACGTCTCAGTCACATATTTAACAAGCCTCGATAACAAAACTCCTCCCTGATACCTCTGTAAAAATAAATTCCAATTCTCCTTAAAAAACTCCCAGACTAGGAAACGACCTTTATAATGTGTTGTTATTGATGAAAAGGCATAAATAGCATCCCCAGCCAGAACTTCCTCACTAATAATAAAATGTAATACTTTGGATATTAAAGCCTCTTTTTTCACTGTCCCCATAGCACTTAAAATCCTAAATTTCTCCTCTTGCAAATCTGCTTCTCGGTATAGCCTCAACATTGTTTCTAAAGTATCTTCATTGCCATTCGCAAGAACCGCTTTATAAACTGTATTTTTCAAATCCGGCACAAGAACACTTTTCCCCGAAAGTTGTAACTCAAATTTCTTCTTAGCTTCTTCAATAATCTCCTCATCATCGAGAAAAACCATTTTCTCAAAAACGCAAGGTCTTAGAATAGTATTTAAATGATTTTCACCAGGTTTAGGTTCCCAACCTAATCGCGAACTAACATCTCGTAAAAGCGAACGACCAAAGCTTTTGAAAGAACTCTCAAAATCCAAATTTTCCACAAGCAATCCAATTTTATCCAAGCAACTAACAATATTAGACCAAACAGTTGTATTGACTTCTGATTGAAAAGCCTGGAGTAATCTTAGAACCTCCACAGTGGATGTTTGCCCAGCTTGAGCAAAAGCAAGCATATCATCCAGTATCCCCAATCTATCAAGAGCAGGCAATTCCCTCTTTTTAATCGCTGGAATCAAAAGCTCCAGTAAATCAGAGCTGTATCTGGTTCTGTAAAATCCAATCGTTCCAGGATTGACTTTAATCCAGGTATTCTTTGCTATATTCTCAAGTACAAATTCTGCTTTCCTTTCGTCCATTACACTGCTGAATATTACCTTCCCAGGTGATTGCGCAGAACTTATTTGCAAGGGAATCATCCAGAGGTTGTTTGCAGGATCAGCTGAACCATCGGCGACAAATCTTTTTTGAGAGAAAGTCAACACCAAGTCGTTTTCTTGCCAGTGATGTTTAACATCCAAAATTGGGAAGCCTTCTTGCTTGGTCCAAGTCGGCATGATTGATGCGATACTTTTGCTGCTCACTTCTTCCAAAGCTGCCCAAAGATCCTCAGTTTGTGCGTTCGCATAGGAAAATCTCTTGAGATAGAGATTCATCCCCTTTTTGAAATCTTCTTCCCCGATGTAAGAATGCAACATTCTAATTATACTTGCAGCTTTATTATAGGAAATCTCATCGAATATTTCATCGATCTCGGACGGATGGTTGATGGGAATTTGGATTGGATGTGTATTTTTTAGAGCGTCTAATTCTAGGGCTGGTATGTAGGTTTTAGTTACAAAATGGGTCCAAATGTCATATTCTGGAAAAAGGTAATCCACACAGAGAAATTCTATAAAGGAAGCATAGCCTTCGTTGAGCCACAAGTCGTCCCACCATTTCATGGTGACTAGATTTCCAAACCACTGGTGAGCTATTTCGTGACCTATAATGAGGGCGATTCTTTGTTTCCGGATGGCGGAGGTGTTCTCTGGATCTACCAGAAGACAAATTTCACGAAATGTTATGTGACCCCAGTTTTCCATTCCTCCAAATGACATCTCGGCGACTGGTATTAGGTCGAGTTTGGGAAGTGGGTAGGAGATTTTGAAATACTGGTTATAGTACGGAATTATTTTTGTGGCTATATCTAAAGCGAATTGTCCCAGATGTGATTTTGATTTCGGAGTGTAAGCTCTTACTAGAGTGCCTTCAGTTGTTTTGCACTCTACGTGGTCGAATTTACCGACGACAAAGGCGAGGAGGTAGGTCGACATTATGGGAGTTGTTTCGAAAGTCCAGGTTACAGTTTCATCGCTCGTGGTTTTGGATTTGAGGGGCTGAAATCGGAATTAAAAATGCGTATTAATTCTCGAAAAAATTTAAAAAAATCAATACCTCGACAGAAATGAATGACTTCAAAAAGACTGATATTTTTTTTTTAATATCGTTATAATTTCAGTTTTATGATTTTACCTAGGTCTTTTAAAATTGTTGAAAAATCTCGATAAAATCGTTTGAGAAATGAGTGACGTAAAGATCAATGAAGCATCGGTTCAAAGAACGTTAATTGTATGAACCAAGATTTTTACTCGAAAACTCGTGCGCTGTAGCGCTGAAAACGGATTTTGGATTTCTATTTTCAATCTTTTTCATTTTCCTTAAAATATTATTTAATATTAAAATTCTATTGAGTACACAATACTTTATAGTTTATTCTATCAAATTGTGGCGACAGGAAAATAAAAATTCATTAAAACAAATATACATAAATATTTGAATACTTTTTTAAGGTTGCATCATTAACCTAGGTACTTAAAAACAATTAGATGATTTTAAATTAAGAATATATTTTTTATCTCTAAAAATCTAAATTTCGATACAAATAGTCTCATTTAATAGTTTTTTTGGGGAACAGGAATTATTTAACTTTTTTAAGTGCATTACATTTTTTCGAACACTATTGAATACCTTCTTATTATAATTAAGAGAAATACTTTTTTATTTAAAAAAAATAGTAAATACCGAGATTGGGCAAATAAACAGCAGGTTTTCTTCTTTATTAGAGTTGCGGTCGTTATTCAAGACAATGTTGCTAACCTCGTTGTCTAATTAGTCATTCATAATCCAGTATTTAAATTTGAACGTCGAAATTAAACTCAAAATCTGGGTTCATACAATGTTCTTTGAGCCAAAGCTTCAAATATTTACCATATTAGAAACAGCCAGAAGATCATTAGGAATTTTTAAAGTAATATCAAATGTGGCCTTCAGAATTGGTTCATCCCAACATGGAAAACAACGCCTGGCATCTATTGGTGCAAATTGCGTCACTGCTGCATATGTAATTTTCCCATCAGTCCTATAACAAAAATATTTCTTAATTAAGAAAAACGTAAAAGATTTTGAGAAGTTATTAAGTTAAAAATATGTTTATTAATTAATATTTACACTAATTGGGTATGCATTAGAGGTTTGAGGTTTTAGTTTTATATTCTACTTTAACATTATAATAATTATAAATATATACAGATTAAAAGTTACAACATTTTAATTTTTAAATAATCATTAGTTAACATACCCTGTGTATTTGCTACGATATAACCCTTTCAGTTTATCGTTAATTTCTCCTTGAAATTCGAAATGTAAGAAACCAATTTTTCCAACTGGAAGACTTTCAGGGAAAAGTATTTTTGCTGTTTCTTCAGTAGAATTCATCACTATTTCCGTTGAAGGCATTATTTTACCATTCGTATTATGAAAAGTAACATGTTTAATATTGATGTCTACAGAATTCAGTGTAACTTGATTTGTAGATTCTTGTACCTATTTTAAAAACAGATTAGTCTTAATTTTTTGTAAAGTAAGTCTGAAGTTTAATTATATTTCTAATAGTATAATTAAAGATGACTGTGTAAAATTTACACAGGTGAAAAACAAAACCAAAAATCATTACCATGCTGGAATAATAACTATTACAGTTTGACGAAATTAAGCATTTTTATATTTTTTACATTTAATGCACATATGTATCGCTCGTCTCATGTTTATACCAACAAATAATTACGAAGTCTTTACAAATGATTCTACGAGTGAAGTCAATTACAGTAAATTTCCCATTCAATGCAATTTCCTTGATCAGGATGGCGATTCATAGGACAATTTTAGAATCTTGACATTCCCGGTTTTCCCGGGTCAAATTTGTTTAATTTTCCAAAATCATTTATTCGTGGTTTATATACTTTGTACTTTTTAATTAATAAAAGAGTTCATAAAAAGAAGAATTAGAAAATAAGGATAACAAAACCATTGATTCATGGTTTGTATACTTTGCACTTTTTAATTAATAAAAGAGTTAAAAAAAAAGAATTAAAAAATAAGGATAACAAAACCATTGATTCAATACTTTGTACTTTTTTAATTACTACAAGAGTTTCCAAACAAAATAAGGATTCCTTACATTCTTCTATCGTCAAATCTCAACTATATTTCAAGTCATAGCAACTATAATATATTTACGAAGTTAAAACGAGCAATAGACTTTTAAAAATTGTAGCACGTAAGATTTATTTTACATTTTCATTATAATGGGGTTGCACATATATTGCGTAACGCTTTTAGGGGGGTGGGAGGGTACAAGAGGAGATTTTATGGTCCTGATATGATGGGAGAAGGTCCGCGAATAATAATATACAAAAGGGTAAAAAGAGGTAAACAAAATTCTTTTTTTAAATCCGCTTTTGAGTTATGTGTAAAAATTGAGGTATCCTATCAGCATAACCCGTGATTTGAGAAAAAACTTACATATCACTTTTGTCCACCACAGAGGGTTAAAGTTTGAAAAATGAAAAATGTTTTCTTGGGTTCAAAAATTAATGCGAATTTTTTAATGTGTACAGATCTCGATAAACAATAATAATATAGAACTATATTTTCGAAAAAATACTTTTTGATCAAGTCATAATTTTTTTGAAATACCAACAAAAATTACATTTTTCTTACTTTGATAATGGAATACTTATTTACAATTGTTTTCAAAGTATTTTTCATAAAATTAGTTCTGCTTGAACCAAAGAAAACAGCACTTTTTTTACGTGAAATTTTTTGTAACTTAGTTCTCGGACCACTTTAAAATAGTCAAAAAATGCAAAATTAGCATCATTAAAAGTTGTACAATTTTTGTAAACGAAACGAGAAAGGATATGTGCAAAACATTTTTTTAAATTTAAAATAAGTGTTTCATTAACCAAATCCAAAAAATTTAATATTTTTGTTGCCGTTTAAAAAAATTGTAACTTGACAAAAGCAGATTTTTCTAAAATATAATTTTATATTATAATTTGTTATCGAAAACTGTACACATAAACAATTGGCAATAATTTGTGCACACACATAAAACGTATTTATAGAGAAAAATCAAAATACTGAAAGTTACGTTACAATGAAGAGAAAGGGGAGGATGTTTTGTTATGGTACAGTTACAAGGGGGAAGGGAGGGTCCAAAAATCGTCCAGAAAAGCATTACGTAATATATGGACGACCCCTAATAAGAAGGTATTATTTTTGTGTGAACACTGACTCTATCGCGGAATTAATCGAATCTCCATGTTTCGAGACCCCCTGAAGCCGAAAAAACCCGGGTTTACGGTGGTGACTGTCTATAGTCGCCCTTTAAAAATTCGTTCTTGACCATTTTTTGATAGAACGCATAATTTTCGATGTAATCGAAAAAAGAATGTCAAAAATAAAAAATTTGGATATTTGGAAAAACGACATAAAATATAATAAAACGTTTTAACAAGAAAATTATTCACCTGAAAAAGGTCTACAAATTTGTTGCCTACCATTTTTTGATACGATGCATAGTTTCCGTTTTAATTGTGATAAATAACGTTAAAAATTAAAATTGATGAAAAAATGACACGAAACAATAGAATGTTTATTGCAAAAATTGTTCGTCTAAAATGGAAGCAGTGTTTAACACATTACCAGTCAAAAGTAACACGTTAACGCTACTGCTTTATAATCTGCAACGCGTTACCGCTACCGTTACTGAAAAAAGTAACGCGTTACCTTGGCGTTACTTTTTTTCTTATAACATTTTTATTATACGTCATTTTAAATTCCGAAAAGCTTTAGATAGGTTTCTGTTTTTCGATTTGAAAGTTGTTTCAAAATTAAAAATTATATTTCAATTTATGCAATTTAATACAGAATTTTACATTAATATGTAATTTACTAATATGTAATAAACATCTATTAATTTTAAATCACGTTGTTTTTTAGAGGAAATTAGGCGACAATTATTTCTGATACGAGAAAAAAAAATTCCACAAAGTTACGGATATTTGAATCTTAACATTCACTTTTCAAAAAGATAACATTTTTCTCTAAAATTCCATAGTTCTTGACCTAATGCAGATATTTTGAAAATATGACGAGATTTTCTGAAAGGCCAACCTTTTTCAATTTTTGCAATATTTTTCCAAAGTTTCTGCTGAAGAAGACATCCTATTAGCTTTATGCGGGTTAAACTACTTTTTTAAGCCAGGAGAATTTCTTTTTCTGAAAATATGTTTTTCGAATTTTTCTCGTAAACGATGCAAGATATTACAAAAGAGTAGGAGGCATTTTTTGTAGAACTTTTACAGATGCGCAATTTTTTTAAAAATTTGTTTGTACGTTCGTTGTTTGCGAGAAAAATGCGATAATTTGATTTTATGAAAATAAATTCTCCTGGCCACAAAAATGACTTAGCCCGCATTAAACGTACAGGATATCTTCATTACAGAAGACTAAATTAAACAAAAATGGCAAAAAGTGT
This sequence comes from Andricus curvator, assembly GCA_932195095.1. Taxonomy (NCBI): domain Eukaryota; kingdom Metazoa; phylum Arthropoda; class Insecta; order Hymenoptera; family Cynipidae; genus Andricus; species Andricus curvator. The sequence continues at coordinate 197,973 of CAKNYM010051654.1, read as the reverse complement.
ATGTTGTTTGTGAAAATCGATTTGTTATATTTTTAAACAAATCGTCACCACTTTGTTCAATTTTAACGTTTTACAAATTTTCCGACGGATTGCAAAAGATTGTTAAATTTTTAAAGACAAAAATTTGTGATTTTTGAAAAAGAGACATCAAAATTAAAGTAACAGTTAATAATATTTTTCACGAAGTGTCGTGGAATTTTTTTTCTCAAATCTGAAGTATTATGAGAGAGTGGAGAGAACCTGCCTGATTTAAAATGAATTCGCTCCGTATAAAAATCGCAATTATGGGATTTTTATTTGCTGTATGAGGGAAAAAATTATATGAAAATTTTTTATGCACCCTTTTTGTACCCTAGAAATTATAATTTGAAGATGTCTCCTGATTATTTTTACCGAATATGAAAAATCGTTAGGCCCCCTGTTGAAATAACTCGATATTTGTGGTTTTTTAATCAATTTATGTGATTTTTTTCGGAAGGAACAAATAATAAGCAAAGTTTTCTGTGATAAAAAATTTTAATTTTGCGCCCAAAAAAAGTTCCCACGTGATTAATATTGATTAACTTTCCCTTTCCTTTTAGATGTTAAAAAATATGTGAGACATCTTAATTTTAAGTAAAACTTCTAAAAAGCAAAAAAAAAAAAGTTCACAAATTTCCGAACAATTAAAAAAAAAGAATGTTCTAGCATAAACAGTTCTGAAGTTATGACGTCTTAAAGAGATTTTTCAGTAAAAAAAAAAGTTAAATCTTTTCCTTTTTGAATAATATCTTGTCCCATATACATCCTGCATATAAAAAGTTCTATGAAAATGAATTAAAGCAGGTTAAATCATCTTTCAAACTGAACAAAAAATAACTAATTCTTGTTCTTACAGAACATCAGATATAGTATAGTATTAATACATTAGAAATGTATGAAACATTTTTTCTAAATGACGATTTTAAACCTTGACTTCTGACTATTTCCTTTTCCAAGCATAACCGTTAAAAAAATTAGTACAACATTTAACTAATTCAAATGTATAGAGAAACAAACAGTTGTATTTTTAACTAAAAAAAATGTAAGTTTAAAAAATTTTTTTAATAACAAAAAGTATAACCAAATTGTTAAAATGTTAAGCCAAAAAAAAGAATTTTATAAAAAAACTGTCGAATTGTTTACTCAAAAATATGATTTTTCAACAAAAATGTTCATTTTCAACCAAATAGTTGAATCTTCAACCAAATAGATTAATTTTTTACTAAAAAGCACGAAGGAATATTTATAATAGTCCTTCGTGCTACAAAGATAGTTTTAAACTTTTATGATAATCTTCAACTTTTATGATGAATCTTCAACTGGAATAATTATTTTTTCTGCTAAAAAAAACTCTTTAACCAAAAAAAAAACTGACTTTTAAACAAAATTTTTACATCTTCAACCAAAGAGATAAATTTTAAACTATAATAATGAATCTTACAAAAAAATGCCTTTTCAACAAAGTAGTTGAATTTTCAAAAAAAAAAGATGAATTCTCAACAACAAAAATCTAATAGTTGTTATTTTAACCAAAAAATGTTTTGAAATTAAAGCAAAAACAGTAGAATTCATGCAAAAGATGAATTTTTAACAAAATTTTTGAACCCTTAATCAAAACTGATTAATTTTCAACCAAACAGTTGCATTTTTAACTGCAAAAATTGAAGTTTCTACCAAAAGAGATGCATTTTCATACAAAAAAGATTAGTTGTTCAAGAAAGTAAAAAAATTCTACCAAATTGTTGAATTTTCAAGTCAAAAAGACGAATTTTTTATAAAGCACTTTCATTTTTAACCAATTAGTCGAATTTTCTACAAAAATATTTGAATTTTTAGCACCAAAAACAATTGAAACAGCTGAGTTTTAAACAAAAAGGATGACTTTTTAACAAAATTGTTGAATTTTCCAAAAAATAATTACATTTTACGCACTGTCTATGGTTACGGAATTTTCCGCAACTCTAACCCCTTTTTCAGCTCCAGAAAATAAAGTTAACTTTTCACTGTACACTTTTTGATTTCGGACTACACACTTTTAAGTCCGGACGTGTGTTGATGCAGTATTCAATATTTACAATAATTTATATTACAATATAGCAATGTTAACATTGGCATTAACATATTAACATTAAAATATAATAATGCAGAATTAAATGTTTAAATTTAATACCTAAAAGCATTTTTTTTTAATTTTTAATTTCCCCGCCCTAATATATATATGAATTTTTTGAAGCTTTGAAACGTTCACTGTAAAAAGTTCCATTTAATTTTACTACTAAGATCATGGGACATAAAAATACCAGTGATTACTGTGGGAAATTTACCAAAATGAGGTAGAAATAACACGATAGTGTAAAATCGCACAGTCGGTAAAAAGCAGTTTTGGAAGAATGTAATTTTACATTCGTCCTGTGAAATTTCCGTGTGCTGTAAAACACCATGCAAAAGGTTGCGCATGCGCAATGAGCCTAAACCGCCATAACTTTCAAAATTATGTTTCTTTCGCGAGCATGTCAAGCATGCGAACAAATTTATTCAAGTAAAACACATTGCACTACTATTTCAATTCTAAAATATCCGAATGCAGGCAATGCCGCCAAGTAGGCATGCGGCTCGGAGGTTATAGATTATAATAGAAGAATAATAAATAAATCTTAATCTAAAACATTACTAAAACATGAACGCGGAACGCCATCAAGCGTTTAACAGCCGAATGACTAGGTTGCTGGGATTTTCCAGCGGTTGTAAAATGAATTACACTTCGCGTGTGAAATTACACTAATCGTCGGAAGTTTACATAAACGTTGTGAAATTACATTTTTATTTCAGTTACACTTTAGTGTAAAATTCCCACAACAATCACTGGTATTTTTATGCCCTATGATTGTTGTGCGAAAATTACACGTTCATTGTAAATTTCATGCAGTTATGGTAAAATTCCTTTAATAATCACTGTCAATTTACAAGAAACGTGTAATTTTCTCACAACAATCAGGAAAAAATTACAGAACGAAATGTAATTTTCATTACAGTTTTTCTAAAGTTTCATGAAACTTCACAATTCTATAAAAATTAACATCCAAATAAACTTATGGTAAATAATCATTCTTTCCAAGGTAATAAGAAAATCAAGTTTTGTCCCATGCAATTGGTATTATTGTTTGCTCCTTCGGCTTGAAGGCATCTTAAATTTCCCCCAACGTATCTGAAATACCTAATCAATAAATAATAAATAATTTTGAATGGGTGTAAATCAACTTGGACGAAAATTGACGTGCAATTTGGTGGGATACCAACTCATTGAATATTTTGAATGCTAACAGGGGTACCAACATGATAACACATAAAAAATTAGTCAAATTGCTTCCAAATTAAGTAGTTGCCAAATCTAACAATGATTTTGTCGTGTCAACGAAAACTTCAGTAATCATATTTAATTGAACTTACAGAAGTCAAAAGCTACTGTACAAATGCTTTATTGGATAATTATGACATTTTTGTATTAAAAAAGTATTTCTTGTTCATTCGTATTCGAAGCAGTACAGGTTATGTCTGTAAAATTTGCTGTTGGCAAAATGAAAAATGTGATGTTTTTTAGAAATTTAACATAAATTTGCAATTAGAAGCGCAATATATGTAGTATTATGGAATATATTCCCATTTTATAAGAACGTATTTACAATTTATTTAACATATATTATTATGAGCTGTAAGTTGCGCATTTTCCTACTTAAAAAAAAACTTCCCAGCAAAAAATAAATAATATACTTTCGTTGATGTTGGTATATTTTTTACAAATATTTTTGACTTTTAAAACTTTGAGATTTAACATTCGGAATTTCTAGTCGTTTTCCGGTGTACAAGGTGCATTTTTATTTGAAAGCCAGGTCTTTGCAATGTTTCCAAAAAGTTAAGAATTATTAAGTCTGGATGGGACAAAAATGTAATAAAATATCGGGCCAAATGATAGTCGCGCAATCCCAAAGTAAAAATTTAAATAAATAAGACATCTCTTAATTTCAATAATTATTTGTCCATTTAATTTTGTAAACTTACCTTAATATGTACATCTTGTTCTCCTGTAAAGATAAAATTCGTGAGATCCAGCGTCAGGGAAATATTATAATGATACGGAGAAACGTTGTTAGGAAGTCTTTGAAATGGTTTCTTCTTCCTCCCCATTTTTTTTACTGTTCGAGAAACTTTATACTTAGTTAAAAAATCTCAAAATTCAATCAATTATAAACATAAACGAAAACACTTCACCGGCTCCCATTACGAGGCCATCAGCCGGAAAATGAGCCGGAAGCCAACAGCATGAGCCGACAGACAGAACGGACCGGAAAGCGAAACTTGTATTTTGAACTGACTGACTAGCTTAGTCAGAGGCGCGAAATATGAAACTAATATATAATAATATATAATAACTAATATTTTATGAACAATGTTATTAGAAAACAGTTTCTTCGAAGAAGACTGTTCTGTGATGATCATAGATCGAGTACAAATATTGCTTTTACAAAAATTAAACTACCGTTTTCATTGTTTTCAGAAAAAATTATCAAGTTTATAAATGAATAGTTCCTTTTTATTTTATAAATTATTCATAAATATTGCCTATAATAGAGTCATCCAATCCGTTTTTACATTCTCATCATAATGAGAAGGTATTGTTTTTTTGTGAAAACTGACTATATCGCGGATTTCTTGAAATCTCACGTTTCGGGACCCCCTGAATCCGAAAAAAACCGGTTTTACGATGGTGTCTGTCTTGCTGTCTGTCGTTGTCGTCGTCGTCTGTATACCGGATAACTTTTGAAAAACTAATCGGATTGGATTGTGCTTTGGCACACGCTTTTAAGGACCAAAAAGAAAGATCGAGTTCGTTAACAAGCTATTTTGGATATAAATTCAAAAAGTGAGAGCATTTTCAAAATTTTTGAGACAATTTCTTTCAAGATTTGAAAATTCTATGTATGGCTATTCGTAGTACTGGGAAACTCGAACAATTTATCCTAACGACATTATTCGGTGAAAATAAAATTATCTGAGTTATAGAATTTTCACAATTTAAAAAAAAAAAATGAACATTTTAAGCCAAACAACGCACGATATGAAAAGTCAAGAAAAGGAAAATGTTGGTTTTTGAAAGCCCTACAAGGTTATCATAACAACTTTTTGAATTTTCTGGAACAGTCGAAAATTCAAATTTTGATCGCACAAAAAAATAATGATAAATAAAAAATTCCATTTTGCGGTCAAACTATGTAAGATACGAAAAAGATGAATAGACAAAAATTGTGAACTCAAAAAAGATCTACAAATTTGTTATTAATCACTTTTTTATAGTGCACGTAGTTTTTGTTTCATTCGCGAAAAACAACATTAAAAATAAAAAAAATAAAAATTTTTTTTGACAAACGACACAAATTACGCAAAAAAATAATTAGACAAAAGTTGTTCACCCAAAAAAGAGCTACACATTTGTTATTAATCATTTTTCTATGGAATGCGCAATTTTGGTTTTAATCGCAAAAAATAACACTAAAAGTAAAAAAAAATCTGCCCGCTACGCGGGCACATTCTCATCGCGCGCTTGGCGCGCGGCTCGCAAGTTTGAGCGCGCCTATGGCGCGCGACTGTTGGATCTCGCGCTTCGCGCTCGATTATGTATTCACCTCGCGCTTTACGTTCGGCTAATCTAGATTTTTGAACTTCGTGTTCGACTTGGATGAAAAGAAAAAGTTTGTTTGCAAATATTATAAAATTATCAAAACCTCTACATATTAAGTGATTGTTAAATTTGTTTTTATTTTAGACTGAAAAGGAACTTTATTTACTCAAGGTTCTATCGACCTTAAGGAACACATTTGAAACTTGCGTTTCACGCTCGGTTCTGTCCACCGTATGATAGAAACAAAAAAGTTTGAGCGCACTTACGGCGTGCGATTTGGTCGTCGCGCTTCGCGCTCCGAAATACACTGATAATACAATAAATAATTTAGGCGACAAATTTCATTAGTTAACATTTTATTTTAGCTTGTGCCGTTTATCAAAAAAGTTTTTTTTTTCATTTTGAATATATTCTTACAACAAAAATTGATTACAGGTTTGTAAGTCTTTTTTGAATGCACAATTTTTGTTCATTTATCTGTTTTCGTACCTTGCATTGTTTTCAAAAATTTGATTTTTTTTACTGTTGTGCGATCAAAATTTGAAATTTTTATTTTTCAAAAAATTCAAAAAGTTGTTATGAAAATATTATAGGTTGTTCAAGAAGCAGACAGACAGACAGACAGACAGACTACAGACAGACAGACACCTTGGTAAAAATCATTTTTTCTAGCTCAGGGGGTCTCAAAACGTGGAGATTTGATGAAAACCGACTATGTCAAATTTTACATAAAACCAATACCTTCTCATTAGAATGAGAATGTAATAAAAAATTTTTGGACAAACGACACAGGAGGTACGAAAAAAATTAATAGACAAAAGTTGCTAATCCAGAAAAGATCTACAAATTTTTTATTTATATTTTATAGATAGGTCGAGTAGATTTTATTTTAATCGTAAAAAATAAGATTAAAAATAAAAAAATTCAATTTTTGGACAAACGACACAAGCTACGAAAAAAAAAATAATTAGACAAAAGTTGTTCACCCAAAAAAGAGCTACAAATTTGTTATTTATAATTTTTTGATAGAACGCGTAGTTTTACTTTCAATCGTAAAAAATAACATTAAAAATTTTAAAAATTAAATTTTTGGACAAACGGGTACGAAAAAAAATTAATAGACGAAAGTTGCTCATCCAAAAAAGATCTACAAATTTTTTATTCATAATTTGTAGATGGGACGAGTAGATTTTCTGTTAATCGTCAAAAATAAGATTAAAATTTAAAAAAAATTAATTTTTCTGCAAACGACACAAGGTACGAAAAAAAATAATTAGAGAAAAGTTGTTTACCCAAATTCGTCGTAATTCATTTTTTCATAGGATGCATAGTTTTTGTTTTGTTCGTAAAAAAACCACATTAAAAATAAAATAATAAAATTTGTGGACAAACGACACAAGCTACAAAAAAAAATTCAACATAAGTTGTTCACCCAAAAAATAGCTGCAAATTTGTTATTCATCATTTTTTGATGGAACGCGTAATTTTGGTTTTAATCGTAAAAAATAACATTAAAAATTAAAAAATTAAATTTTTGGACTAACGACACAAGAGGTACGAAAAAAATTAATAGACAAAAGTTGCACATCCAAAAAAGATGTACACATTTTTTATTCATATTTTTTAGATAGGACGAGTAGATTTTCTTTTAATCGTAAAAAATAAGATTAAAAATTAGAAAATTAAATTTTTGGAAAAACGACACAAGAGAAGAAAAAAAATGAAAAGACAAAAGTTGCTCATCCAAAAAAGATCTACAGATTTTTTATTCATAATTTTTAGATGGGACGAGCAGATTTTATTTCAATCGTAACAAATAACATTTAAAAAAAATTAAATTTTTTTACAAACGACACAAGCTACGAAAAAAAATAATTAGACAAAAGTTGTTCACCCCAATTCGTTATAATTCATTTTTTGATAGGATGCGTAGTTTTCGTTTTATTCGTAAAAAATAACATTACAAATAAAAAAATTAAATTTTTGGACAAAGGAAACAAAGGTACGAAAAAAAATTAATAGACGAAAGTTGCCCATCCAAAAAAGATCTACAAATTTTGTATTCATAATTTTGAGATGGGACGAGTAGATTTTATTTTAATCGTAACAAATAAAATTTAAAAAAAAATTAAATTTTTTACAAACGACACAAGCTACGAAAAAAAAAATTAAGACAAAAGTTGTTTACCCAAATTCGTTATAATTAATTTTTTGATAGGATGCGTAGTTTTTGTTTTATTCGTAAAAAAGAACATTAAAAATAAAAAAATTAAATTTTGGGTCAAAGGTAACAAGCTACGAAAAAAAAATTAAACAAAATTTCTTCACCCAAAAAAGAGCTACAAATTTTGTATTAATCATTTTTTGATGGAACGTGCAATTTTGGTTTTAATCGTAAGAAATAACATTAAAAATTAAATTTTTGGACAAACGACACAAGGTACGAAAAAAAATTATTAGACAAAGTTGCTCATCCAAAAAAGATCTACACATTTTTTGTTCATAATTTTTAGATAGGACGAGTAAATTTTCTTTTAATCGTAAAAAATAAGATTGAACAAAAAAAAAATTAAATTTTTTGACAAACGACACAAGCTAGGAAAAAATATAATTAGACAAAAGTTGTTCACCCAAATTTGTTGTTTTATTTTTTGATAGGATGTGTAATTTTTGTTTTATTTGTCAAAAACAACATAAAAAATAAAATTTTTGGACAAGCGACACAAACTACGAAAAAAAAAATTGAACAAAAGTTCTTCACGCAAAAAAGAGCTGCAAATTTGTTATTAATCATTTTTTGATGGAAAGCGTATTTTTGGTTTAAATCGTAAAAAAAACATTAAGAATAAAAAATAAATTTTGGACAAACGTCACAAGAGGTACGAAAAAATTAATAGACAAAAGTTGTTCATCCAAAAAAGATCTACAAATTTTGTATTCATAATTTTTAGATGGGACGAGTAGATTTTCTTTTAATCGTAAAAAGTAAGATTAAAAATAAAAAACTTAAATTTTTGGAAAAACGACACAAGAGACGAAAACAAATGAAAAGACAAAAGTTGTTCAACCAAAAAAAAATCTACGTTATAAACTCTTGTTATAAAAATATATTAAAAATAAAAAAATTAACTTCTTAAAAAAACGACGCAAGCTACGATAACATTTTATTTAACAATATCTTTCGCCTAAATTATATCTACAAATTAGCTTGGAACCACTTCACCCTAGGATGCGTATTTCTGCTTTAAATCGTAAAAATTAACATTGAAAATAAACAAATTGAATTTATGGAAAAACGACACAAGTTGCAATAAAATGTTTAATAACAATTTTTTTTTATAGGATGCGTACTTTTTTAAATTATAAAAACAAGACAATTAAAATACGTATATTTCAATACCAATGCATATCATGAATTGTAATAATACGAATTTATTGAAATGATACATTTTGCATTCAAATTTTGATCGCACAAAAAAATAATGAAAAATCAAAAATTCCATTTCGCGTTCAAACTATGCAACATACGAAAAAAGATGAATCGACAAAAATTGTAAACCCAAAAAAGATCTACCAATTTGTTATTACTCACTGTTTATAGGACACGTAGTTTTTGTTTAATTCGTAAAAACAACATTAAAAAAAAATTAAATTTTTGAACAAACGACACAAGCTACAAAAAAAAGGAATTAGACAAAAGTCGTTCACACAAAAAAGAGCTACACATGTTTTATAATTCATGTTTTGATAGGATGCGTAGTTTTTGTTTTATTCATAAAAAACATTAGAAATAAAACATTACATTTTTGGACAAACGACACAAGCTATGAAAAAAAATAAACAAAAGTCCGCTGTACATTTTTCTTCGAATTTTAAAAATATGAAAAAGAAGATTTTCTGAAAAGCCCACCTTTTTTATTTTTTGGGATATTTTTTTTAAGTTTCTGCTTGAGCTTTATGCAGCCACTAAAAAAAGGGCAAATTCCTAATCCTAATACTGTTTGCATGATATCGCAAGGCAATTTCATTTCATTGAGTTTATAGAATGCCAAAACTTGCGATTTTAGGTAAAAAGTATCAAAAGTAGACATTTTTTCAATTTGAGGTCATGTTAATTAAAAAGTGAATTAGAAATAAGTTCTTAATTTTCAATTAGAATATACAATATGCACTGGAATATTTATTTTACATTTTGTATGAGAACTAAAAGCAGTGTGGAATCTGTGAAAAAATAATTTATCATCATTATTGTGTTCACTTTTAATAAATTATCCGGACTGACTTTAAGGGCGTTGAAACCAGGCTAATTTCAATACTTCTGTATAAAACGTTTTCTTTTTGGATTCACGAGTTAGATTTAAAAAAAAACGTTTTACACAAAATCTATTGAAATTAGCCAATTTTCCATTCCGAATACATATTTTATTCAACACAGGAATAGGCCCTCTAATTATCTAAAAAAGACGTAAAATTCTATGGAGTAAAATGAGGCTATTCAATTTTGAGGTTGGGTTCTGGGTCTACACTGATACTCTATTAAATAAATCCTTTTAGCTTAAAAACGTTGATGATTATATATTTTCATTTTTTTGTCAAACTAGCACATGTATTTTTTTCGGCTTTGAAAGCATATGACGTCACACCACATGTTTCTCGGTATGAGGGCGTCATCACAAGTTTTGATTAAAAATGCGATATTTCCTGTCTATATTTTTTTAATTTTTAATTAATTATCACAAATTATTGAATAAACAACAAAATAAGGATTCAATTTCACATTTCAATTGTTTAGGAGTCAGAGTTTATAACAAACTTAACTTTTTAAGCAAAAACAAAAAACAAAGTTGATATTATATTTCATTGATAAAAACAAAATCAAATATTGTTCTTTTTGAGTTATCTACAAACGATTTCGTAGAAGAAAAACAACATTTATCTATTGACAGATTAGTCCAATCGTTTATTCGTTTATAACATTTTTAATAATCAAAAAAATTATTGTTTTTTGATAAAGTATCATACGGGAAAGATGACGTTAAAATAAACGAAATTTGCAGTAAAATAATCATGAAATTTTGCATTTGTTAACCAAATTTTTTCAAACATTTGAAAATATTGTTATCAGGCACAAAGCATCGCAAATGAAATTTAACGTAAAAAAATTTGTTGTCAGTTCTGTGGAAAGAACGAAGTCTTCAGAGTGATAACATTATTAATATTTAAATTAACTTTAATTAATAATTAAATACCATCACGAGACATTACACCTATTCTACCGAAGGTTGGATCATATGGTCATTTTAATAAAAGTGGAAATGTAGGTGTCACGCTTCGTGTCAATAATTAATTATTATTTATCAAGCAGCAGTAAATGGTATGTCAACAGGAATTTATGGACATTAACCATTTCAAATTTTGCCGCTATTTTTATTAGTCTACCATTTAATTAATTCGGTATATAAATTAAATCATCTTAACTAATCTGAACTCTATGGTTCCCTGTAAGTCACTATATCCATAAGCTTCTTCATAGAACTTTTATTTGTGATTTTTAAGTGTTTTTGTTTTACATATATATTCAAAATGTCTAATGCGGCAAGTGCCGACGAAGTGGATGAAGAGGAAGAGTTTATCTTGTTGAGCGACTTGGAGGGATATCCACATTGTCTAATATCAAAAAATGCAGAACACAGTCTCGCCCCCAGGTTGTCAATGCCCGAGCTTCGAGGTTTCCGATCGAAGAATACGAAAACCCTGCTGGACGTCAATAATGATCCAATAAAGGTCCATGATCTCTGCACCTATTCGAATTTGGACCTCGGCGTAGGAAAAAAATTGAAGATCACTTATGCAACCGTCTTAGACAAAGTATTCTATAGGATCATGGGGAAGGAGTTCATACAAGAAAATGAGCTGATTGTGGATTTCAAAAACAAGACGGTAACATATTCAGGCAAGAATGGAAAGACTGTAGCTGGAAAAGGTCTAAGTTCTGATTTGGTACAAAAAATGTACCCCCCGAGAGGCATCATTATTGTTAAGGAGGAGGAGGGTCATTCACTGGAAAGAAGTTCCTCCTTATGAAAAAGCCAATACGAGTACAAATCATTTGATATGAAGAAGAATTAACATTTTAAATATGGTGTTTATACGATTTATACGTAAGTACAGCTGAGATTCTTAAAGTTAAGCAGGCCGAGAAAACTTCAATTTCCGTCGCTTCTAGTAATTATAATATATATATATATATGTTACAGTCCAAGCCCGGTGAGCGGTCCATTCGCGGATCGACTTGTTGCTCCGCATTTGGACCAACACTCCTGGTCCTAACTGCGGAGCGTCCAAGCCACATTGGTCGAAGTCCGAAATGACTTTCGTATTCGAATTTCTCTTCGTACGGATTTTAATTTAACGTGTAAAAATGATTGAATGTACTGAGTAGATCATACTGAATATCTGATAAGACATTTTCCAATTCTCATTGAAACGATGTTACATTGATAAAATCTAAGAAAATCAAGAAATAAGAGTGTCCTCTCATATTGTGATTGAAAAAACAGCTTATTATTACGTATTTTTAATAAAAATTTGTGGGACATAAATAAATGATTAAATATCTTACCTGAATGCAAAAAAAAAGAAGTTATAAAACATCTGCCCGCTTCGCGGACACATTCTCATCACGCTCTGGGCGCGCGGCCCGCAAATTAAACCTGTCTAGGGCACGCGTCTGTTGGATCTCGCGCTTCACGCTCGATAATGTATTTACTTCGCATTACGCGCTCGGTCGTTTTACTTCCCCCACATCTTTGCATAGAATTTTTAAAATTAAAGTACATACCATCTTCTTTAACGAACACATTCTGATCACGTGTCTCGTGAGAAAAAAGGTCGAAGGCAAATTTTTAAATCTAACTTACACAAACAATTTTGTTATCAAAAATTTTATGGTACCTTGTGTCTTTTTTCCAAAAATTTAATTCGTTCATTTGTACTGTCATTTTTCATGATTAAAACAAAAATTACGGGTCTCATAAAAAATAATTTATAACAAATTTTGTCAATCGTTTTATGGTGAACAACGTTTGTCTTCATTTTTTTCGTATCTTGTGCTATTTTTCCAAAAATTTTAATTTTTTTTTAATGTTATTTTTTGCGATGAAAACAAAAACTGTGCGTCATGCCAAAAAATCATTTGTAACAAATTTGTAGATCTCTTTTGGGTGAACAACTTTTGTCCATTCATTTTTTTCGATTCTTGTGTTGATTTTCCAACAAAAATTTTAAAAAAAGCGTCTTGTAAAAAAATTATTAACAACAAATTGGTAGATCTTTTTTGGATGCCCAATTTTTGTTTATTTTTTTCATATCTTGCATAGTTTTATCGAAAACTGGATTTTTTTATTTTTAATAGCACTTTTTCAGGATTAAAACGAAAAATATGTGTCTTATCAAAAAAAATGGTTCCAAGAAAATTTTTTCACCTTTCTAAGTTGAACAATTTTGCTTCTTAACTTTATTTTTTCATATTTCGTATAGTTTTCCTGAAAAATGGCATTGTTGATTTCTTAAAAAGCATTTTCGATAGATAAAACCAGAACCGTTGGTCAAAAATGGCTGTTTCACGAACATGTTCTTTCTTTGTATGTCTTAAAAACGTGTGCCAAAGCTCAATCCAATCTCATCAGTCTTTCGAAAGTTATCGTGCCTGCAGACTACAGACAGAAACCCTCGTAAAAATCGTTTTTTCTGACTCAGGTGGTCTCAAAACGTGGAAACTGGATGGACATCGACGAATTCAAATTTTACATAAAACCTTCATTAGGTTGTGATTGTAAAAAAAGATTCTAATATTCGGATTTTTCAGTCTTAGAAAAAAACTATTTTGAACGAAACTGTTAATATTCTCTTAGAGGGCGATGATTATTATAAATTGAATCATAAAATAACTATAAATATTGTTATAAGCAATTTCATATATAAATATTGAATTTGACTTTTTATTTATAGTATATTATTTTTCGCTAAGTAAACATTTTTTTTTAATCAAAACTGTTTTAGATTTGTTTAAAAGTTATTTTTATTGATGAAATTTTATCAGTAAGGAGTGATTTTGATTATTAACCACATATTATTTAAACAAATTAAATCAATTCTTACATGGATAACAACATTTTATTATTGTATTTTATTATTATATTTTAAGTGTAATTTATAATTATAAATAAGTATTATAAACAAATCCACTACTAAAATTCAGCTCTTTCCCTTTAAATGTGCGGAGAAAATTTAGCAAAAAAATGAGTATGAAAGGATTTTTTTAAATTGAAAATCCAAAATTGGCAGGGTTACACTTTTAGTAAATTCCCATTCGATGAATCCACTAAGGGTTATAATTGTAAGTGCTTCTTCAGGACAATGTTTTTGTCGGATAAAAAAAAAGTTTTAATTTTTAGCTACGAATGGTTATAAAAGTCTGAAAACAATAAAGTATAACCGAGGGCCAACAAGGATGTTGATTATTTTGTCACCAATTTTCTATCTGCAATAGTTTCGTTGTATAAAAATATTGTGTAAGCAAATTTCATGAACATTATTTCATAATAGCGCTAAATAATAATAGAAATTGTCAATAAATAAGGAAAAAAATATGCAGGCCATGATTGATGAAAGGTTTATTAGTTTTTAGCTGTTAAAAAATCAATTAAAATGTTTATATCTTAACGAAATAACATTAGTGTATTTATTACTAACATTTTTTTTTCAAATTTAAAATTCGACAAAAGTGAATTCTAATATATCAACTACAAAATGAGTACAAAAACAACAAAATATTTTTATGTAACGCGAGTATGTTTCTTTCGCTTTCTGGGCGTGGTATGGAGTAGCAAAGTATGTAGGTCGTTGTTGGTGGTGGGGTACTTCACCGGTCTAGGCAGATAAAGTGCACTTTATCGTCCGCGGGAAACGCGCGTGCATGCGCGTTCGTTACTTCAACCCATGCGCACTGCTCTGCGCAGTACGTGTCCCTTTAAACTAACCTCAAACATGAGACGCAATTTCATGAGAAAACTCGCAAACCATACTCTTATTACATAAAATGTCGTATGTACCGAGGGAGCGAAGTCTTTTTACCGTCTTGCGTGTTTGCAAAAACTCACGGTCGGCCGCCAAAATACTACCCTGGCGAAAGTTTCGGATTGAAATTGAGGGGCCGGATGCAATAACCACCTTCGCGCGCGAACACGTGTAAAAGTATTGTCCGAACGTCTCGTTGGACGGAAGTTTTAAAATTCACAAAATAATATTTTTTTAAATATAGGCTTGTAGAGAATGACGAGACGGAACTTTTTTTCTATTTTCTGTTTTTTTTCAATAAGTAAATATTTTTCATAATAATTATTTTGAAAGATTTTTTGAAATTTTCAGATCGATTCATTGAAAATTGGCGGAAATATCCATTTTATAAGAAAGCATGCGACGCCGTCAACGGCGATCAGTGACGACTACGCCGTCCGATAGCATTATTAATGAATCGATCTGAAAATTTCCAAAAATCTTCCCTCAATAGTAAGGAACAAATGTCTCACTGGAAATTGTTTCAACTCTAAAGTTCCCTCGATACTTTTTGTCGGCGAAACTGAAAAAACGGGGTTACCGATCTGTCTCAATTTGCAATTAAACATTATTGAACAATTTGCAGTTTTAACTTTTTTCTTCATTTTTTAGGCATCGCTAGGGTATATATACAAATATATATATATATATATATATATATATATATATAGTGCGTGTTTATACCAAATTTCAAACACTTTCAATAATATTTGTATGAGTAAAGACGATTTATGTTTTAAAAAATAATTGAATTTGGGGAATACATTTTTGAGTTTTTCATGCTTATTATTAAAAGTACTTATCTGATGAAAAAACAGAAAATAGAACAAAGTTCCGTCTTGTTCTTCTCTACAAGCCTATATTAAAAAAAATAATTTTGTGACTTTTAAAATTTCCGTCCAACGAGACATTCGGACAATACCCGTGTTCGCGCGCTAAGGTGGTCATTGCATCCAACCCTTCAATTCATACCGAACCAATCTGAAAATTTCCGAATCATTCCGGAATTTGTGCCTGAACCAAACAGTTTCATTCCGATCTTACCCAAAGGTAGTTTTCAATCCTTTTTAATCCGTCCGTCAACTTCAAAAGAATTTCCTCAGTTTTTACGGAGAGTGGGCTGATAATCGTAAAATGCGGGCTCATAGATGTATAATTTTCATTATTCACCTCTGACTTCACTTTTTACTCCCTAGGGAGTAAAAAGTAGAACTTTAGCCCCGCTTCATAGGCGTCGAAAAGGGCTGAAATCGTGCATTTGTCATAAAAACAGTTTTTATAACTGTAGTGAAAAAGTTTAGGAACACGATTTTTGTTATAAGCATTAAATAACAAATGTTACTTAACGAAAAAGTTGTGACTAGTCACTTACAAAAAATGTATATTCAAAAAAATGCAAGTGCATATATGTATGTATTGTATACACTAGTTCATTGAACAGCATCCTTTACCTTAGATTGGAATATCCTTGCTTCGACCTCGGACTAGGTCGGATTCATTCGGATTGGAACCTTGCTTTGGCCTCGGACTAAATCGGATTGAAATGCAATCGGATAGAAATCTTGATTAGACTTTGGAATAGAACGGATTCACTCGGATAGAAATCTTGGGTTTCACCTCGGATTATGTCGGATTCAGTCAGATTGGCATCATTGTTTTGAAATCGTATTGGGTCGGAGTCTGTCGGATATAAATCTTGCTTTGACCTTGGATAAGGTCGAATTCAGTCGGATTTGCACCCTTGTTTCAGTTTCGGATGAAATGCATTAAATCGGATAGAAATCCTTAATTCGACCTCGGACTCATTCGTATAGGAATCTTTGTCCCGACTTCGGATTAGATCGGAATGAAACTGTTTGGTTCGGATGCAAATTCCGGAATGAAATGGATTCAAAAGGATAGCATTTTTTCTGTTTTAAACTTTCACCAGGGTGCTTCGCTGCCTTGGTAGACAATATGCTATTATCGGTTTCCAAATTAGGACTTAATTTGTTCGGCCGTATCCGGCAGATTGTCGAAGCAACGAGCGAGCACATTCACCGAGTGATAACTCACTAAAAGCGAAACTTAAAAATATTATTGTTTAAAAAAAAATCGACTAGCTCCCCATCCTGCTAATTTTGGATATTTAATACCAAAAATAATCCTATATACTCAGCACACTTTCCACTTTATGAATTTAAAAATAGAAAGTGAGTAAGATATTTAATCAGTTATTTATGTTTTATAAATTTTTATTCGAAAATTCTGAATAATTATCGTTTCAGTGAGAATGGGCAAATGTCTTACTAGACATTTAATATGGTCCACTGATTGCATTCAATAATTTTTATACGTTGAATTAAAATCAGTACGAAGAGCAATGAGAATAAGGAAGTCATTTCGGACTTCGGCCAATGTGGCTTGGGCGCTCCGCAATTGGACCAAAGAGTGTTGGTCCAACTGCGGAGCGACAGTCGATCCGCGGATGGCCCGCTCACAGGGCTTGGACCGTTACATATATACACTACCGGTCAAAATTATGCGTCCAGTTACGAACATCGGATCAAAAATAGGTTCATCTTAGAGAATGACTACTAACTCTGCGAAAAATTGAGCTAGAAAGATTTTTTTTAACCGGTTGGAAAGCCTGTTTAATTCCGCGTCGATTGGGCTCTACTTGAAGTAATTTTGATTAATAGGGGCCGAGATAGCATGTGAGAAACACCGACCCGTTTCCTTTTTTTGACCAATGGAAAACATTGTTACTTCGCTAAATTAAAGACTTAAACCTCCTTTTTAAAATGAGGCCAAGAAGAAAATAAAATATTTACTGCTTCTCGAGTTATCATAAAAAATATAGAAGCGTTCGCAAGACGAAAATCGGTCGGTCAAGCAACAATCGAGCATCTTATCTTTTGTTAACATATGGGAAATAACAGACGCTTCCATATTTTTTATGATAATTCAAGAAACAGTAAATATTTTATAATGATCTTGGTCTCATTTTAAAAAGGAGATTTCAGACTTCAATTTAGCGAAGTTTCAATTTGTCCATTCAGTTCCCTAAGCCTAAAGCATGAAGAGAGTGCAATTTGAGAATAGTAAATTGGTCAAAAACGGAAAACAGGTCAGTCCTTCTTACATGCTGTCTCGGCCCCTATTAATCGAAATTATACTTCAGGATAGGGCTCAACAAGTACGTTTTTAAGGCCATGTGCCGAGTGGGCCACGTGGCCGGATTCCTACCATACCGACACTTTTTTTATTTGTAAACTTATTTTCACACGAATAGCCACATCGAGTTGAAAAATTGGGATAATAAATAAGAAGCACTAAGAAAGGTGGGCCTGGTCCTAAATTTTAATAATCATGAAAAAAGAAAAAAAAAATTATTTACAAAAAAAATTTTTTTCATAATTTTAAAATTTTAGAACCAGACCCACCTTTCTTAGTGCTTCTTATTCATTATCCCAAATTTTCCACTCGATGTGGCTATTCGTGTAAAAATAAGTTTACAAATAAAAAAAAGTGTCGGTAAGGTAGCAATCAGGTCACGTGACCCACTCGTCACATGGCCTTAATTGGATTTTCGTAACCGTACGCACAATCTAAACCAGTAGTGTATCATTGTAGCTTATTTCTCATTTGTTATATATTAAACTAAATTAAGAGAATTTTAGGTGCAACGATCATATAAAATTATAAATGATAGAAGGACCCAATCATTATCCAATAATGAACTTCAAGTTTTCTTTAATTTTGTATGGCCATTGAAACCAATTCCGTGGGCAAGAGCAGAAGCACTTTGAAAACAAAAAGACTATATTTAAGGGTCTTTTTGCTCAATTTACTTATATATGTAGGTATACATCCCAAAATTAAACAATAGTTAAAACGTTAAAAGCTGAATGTTTTAAAATTTCAAGGGTGCAAGATTGTAAAATAAGTTATCATTTATAGCATTGATAATTATCAAATTTGTAATAAAATGCAGAACAATTTCATTTTTCCATCTTTTTAAATTGTAAAATTTGCAATTAAAAGCAATCAGCTTAAAGTTTGAAGGTATTCAAGACTGTAAATGATATAAAATTGAAGTCGTTTGCAAATAAACAATTTAAAATATAAACTTCCAAAATTGTAAAATATCAAATTGAAAGCCTTTGATAGCTGCGCAATTTTAAGCATAAAGCTGTTGCAATAGGAAGCATTTGAGAATAAACAATTTTGATTAAAAGCTTTCAACTTTAAATAAATTAAAACTCGAAGCTTTTGAAAATCGACCATCCTGCAAATGAGAAACATTTAATTCTACATTTTGTAATTCGTTGCCATCGAAACTTAACAATTTCTTTTTTTAAGGCCTGCAAACTTTAAACTTAACTAATTTAAGTACTAAACATTTCAAACTGAAAATGAATCAACTTGGTCTTCAAGTATAAATAATTAACTTATAGTTTAATTGATTTATTGTATGAAGAATTGTTTTATAATCCAAGTGGTATTGTTTTTGTTTTGTTTCAGGGTCAAAGTTCACGATGTATAATTTGTAACAAAGAAAGGAAAAATGTCATTAGACTAACGGCAGCCCTTTACTGCTGTACCTGAAAGCGCTAATAAGAAACATATTTTTTTTTAATTTTTAAGAAAAGGATTTTTAGTGTTTGTTATGATTTCCTTTTGTTGAAAAATAGCAGTGTAGGCTGTATATAAATGTACTATTCGCCAATCTTTAAATAAATTCTGTTAAATTTTCTGAAAAATTTATTTTTAATTTGTATTTGACACGTGCTGAATTCAATTTGCAATTTTATTTCAATTTAGGTAAAAACATATTTAAAAAAAAATGTTTGTAAAACGACCTTCATTTATTAAAATATACTAAAAAGAAACAAAATAATTACCCCTGAAAAGGGGATTTGCAAAAATAATTCGGACACATTATTATAATATTATTAATATTTTTACAAGTCTCCTTTTTAGAGGCAATTATTTTGTTTCTTTTTAGTACACTTTAATAATAGATTGTTAAAAATATATCTTTTCATATATAGCTATATTGTTGAGGTTTTATAACATTATAAAAACCCTTCTTAATCCAGAGAAACTTGTAATAATTTTTAATGAATATCACTACATATGTATGCCCCAATGTTGCGACAGAAAAAATTCACAATTTGAATTTGACATTGTACAATTTTCAGTTTTTTAATTTAAAATTGTTCGGTTTCCAATAATTGAAAGAGGAAGTTTTTATATACGCTTTCAATTTTGAAGCTTTTTGAATTAAAATTCTCAATTTTTAAACATTTTATTTTCAATTATGAATGTTAAGCCCTAATATTTAAAAATTATTACAACTTGCAAAAATATACATTTTTCAAAAGGGTGACGATAACGAAAAATTCTTTAAAATGAAAAAAAAAGTTACTCAAAATTGTCCGAAAAATAAGTTACCAAAAATGGGAAAAAAGGATTGGCTGTTAGGCTTAAAATAAGCACTGAAAACTGTGCTTTTTCAGTTAAAATTTACAAGCTCTAATCTTCAAAATGGTACAATTTAAATTTTAAGGCCTTAGAAATTCGACAGTTTTAAAATTAAGTTTTAAAAATTGAACAATTCAAAATTTTATGTGTTGAAAAGTAATTTCAATTTAGAATCCTAGCAATTTTAAAATATTTTTAAAAATGTGCGCATGTTGATTGGGTAGGTTTTCTAGAGAACGAGGTCATGATTACTAATAAGTAAAAATTAATTAGTTTTCAAATAAATTAATTTGGGAAATAAGGGTCAGAAATGAAAAATCTTGAAGTCAACTGTCATAAGCAGCGTTTATTTGTTTCATATTCAAGTCGGAGCATTTTCTTACAAAATCAGATTCGCGTTTCCGTTAATCGTAGCGAAAATGTATTATAGTCATACATTGAGAATATGCGCAATAATAATAATTGTAGCATAGTAATATCGTACATTCGCGTATGGTTGGTTTTTTCGCTTTGCGCTACCTCATTCAAGAAAACATCGAGTAATAATCAATTTACCTTCTTTCTTGACTATCAATTAGTCGAGAAGCAGAAGAAAGAGGTAAAATGCGGTTGGACATAACGGGCATGGCTGGTTTTAATAATAATAATAGTTGTAATTAATGTAAATATCGCTATATTATGTATGTACGATTAAGAGATCAAATTTGCAGTGTCACTTAAATAAAATTCTCATAATCCTAAACTTATATTGTAAATTATACAATAAGTTCGCGATAAAAGCGTGGCTCTCATGCAAAAAGTGTCGCCTCGAATAAAAAAAAACACTCTGCAGAATAAAGCTAATTTAAACATAAATACACGTATATACAATATCACATTTATCTTAAATGAAATTTACGCATGCAAAAGTCCAAATAAGAAATTTCCAAAAGTTACTACATTAAAACATTATACTGTACTAAACAATTTATAAAAAGTTTTTTAATTAGTGTAAAGACTTAAAAACGTTTCTTTAAAATGACTGACAAATAACTTTTTACTATTTTGAGCAAATTGAACAGAAATAGAACTTTATTCTAGAATCTAGATGGACGAAAACGGGGCCTAGATTGAAAATTTTTTGTTTCCTCTCTTCATTCTGCAGAATTTTTCTCGAAGCGAATCATCGATCGCTGCAACCAACTTTTTGGAGGCAGTCCGGTGAACTGTTGTTTCCCTCAAAAGTTCAGTCTCTTATTTTTCTTTATTTTTCAAATATTTTCTGTTTAAGTCAAATCCATTGTTGTGAACCAGTCTATTAGTCTACTATATTTAAAACAATACGGAGAGATGATTCTTTTCAGACAGAAATTTGTTACTCGAACTGTTGCTAATTTTAAATAAATTTACTATGATGGCATTTCTTAATAGCAGTGCTTTTGTGAATAAAAAAAAAAAGAAACGTATCCAAACAAAATCCTCAAAACAAAGAATGTTGATTGTCCCGGCACTGAGTTGCAGTGACGAATATTACATTAATTCTAAAAAAAAGTAAGGCTAGTCAATCGCCGAACATTTTTCTCATCGCTTTTAAAAAATTATCGATTTCCCATAAAACGGGTTGTCTTTTTTCCCGAGACTCTTTACAGAAAATTTACAATAAAATGCCTTAAACACAATATATTACAAATCTTAAGTAAACCAAACAAAATAGCTACAATCACGTTAATAACGAATAAAGTCCACACATGACAATTCACGAATACTTTACCACAAAAAAATACACAAGAAAACAAAAACGAAGTCTAGAGTAGAACATATTATAAAAAATGCTCGGCAATCGTTTTTTGACCTTGAATAAAAGTAGGATGAGTCTTACATAAATCGACTAAGAACGATAACTTGAAAATTATCGCGGACACTCTGAGCGTGCAACTTACGATGACTTTTTTTTCTTTCATCTTTTTTTTTCAATTCGCGACAATCGCTGCGGAACAAAAAAGAGAAAAAAAAGGAGAAGTGATTCTAAATGCAACTTCTTTTTTTCCTCAGCCCGCCACTGGGCGAAAGAACGTGGTTTGTTAGTTTTCGTAGAGAGCGGTTTACGCGCACCTCGTCGCGTCCTTACTTTCCATACTGTGCATTTTATCGGACAGAAAGAAGGATCACTCGAACGAGAGAAGAAAAAAGAACAAGGAAAATCTGACCCAGAACATTCATTTATGGCCCCCGGTGCACGTAACTATAAAATATCAAGCGGTACAAAGGAGCGACCTTAACCCTAACTTTACTTTTCTTTACAATCTTAGCACAATGAAAATGAACGCTCACTTTAATAAAATACTATAATTCTTTTACGACAATTATCCTCATTCGCTACTCAAATCCCTAGTTATTTCAATTTTAATACTACCTCGCAAACTTCACTTCTTTTTACAGTATATTTAATGCCTGCGTACAAGGACATCTCAATTCGAGATGAGTTTTAATTTTAGGAAATGAACTTGAGTTGAAAATACCTAAAACGGGTACATTTCAACGCGTTGAATTTTTGAAATTCAGGGTCTGTGTCAATGCTAAATTTCAAAAGTTCTAGAATTACTAGTACGAAATTCATTTATCAGAATATTAAATAGAAAGTAAATTCAATATCAAATCATTGTTCTTAATTCGCTCCTATTTAACATTCACGTAATTTTCCCTAACTTTACGTAGCATTTATTCCTAGTTATTCAAATGTAAACGCTTTCTTGTTAGAAGAATAATACTCATCACCTTCGTTTTTTAAATTGAAAGTTTCAATCTTGAGCGCTTCAAAATTAAATACTTTTTTAGAATTGAACAATTTCAAATCGTTTCAAATATTTAATTTAAAACTTTAAGAAAATCAACTTAACATTGACACATTAATTAAACATTTCTTAATTTGGAGAATTTGAAATAAACTTTAGAAAACTCATCCGTTTTTCAGTGGAATATTTTTAAGTTGTAACTTGAAAATTTTAAGAATTCTACAATTTTAATATTTTATGCTTTGAAAGATGTATAATTTTAAATTAGAACCTATAGAAAATTAAATTTTTAGTCGTGGAGGTTTAAAGTTTTCCACCTGAAATGTTCAAAAGTGAGGAATTTCCAATAAAAAGCGTTTAAAAGGAGCAATTTCGTATTGGCTAAAATATTCTGCTGAAAAATTCTGAAGGAGTCAGATAAATTGTTATGCGAATTCCCTCATTAATATACTAATTCCAAAAAATTGGAATGTTTAAAGCCGAATTCAGAATTTTTCAGTTTCCTTGTTCTTTTCGGCCTTTCCATCGCTGTTTTAAACATAAAAATAACTTGAAAAGTTATTTACAATTTTTTTCACATTCGCAGTAACTTAAGTAAGTCGTATAGGTTTTGAGTAAAAAGTACAGAATTGAACACTTTAATTGTTTCACTGTCTTGATGATGAATGAAATCGATGAAATTGAATGTGATGAAAATGAGAAAACAGCTTGCGAAAAATGAGAAACTTTGTATGAATTTTGAAACATGAAATGTTCTAGACAAAGTGATTAACTCTAAGAAAATACGAGGGTTTGAAAAATAAGATTAAAATTGGTTGGATAAAATAAGACTGTTTTTTCATCTAAATTAAATAATCACAGAGGCACATTAAAATAAGAGGAACAAAACTGAATGATAAATTGGGACGATGATAATCCTTTCGGGACGGAGTACGTTTTTGGAAATGAATTTACGTTGATTGGAGATGATCCGTTGATTATGAAAGCAGTCGTTTCGTGGGGGATGGATTGAAAATCGATTTTCTGTGGGGACTAAACGAGACTAAAACTTATTCAGTTGGACGGTTCTGTGGTTCGCTCCCGCCGCACCGGTGCGGTGTTCGTCCCGAAAGGGTTGTTCCACTTTTGGAAACCTCATTACCTAGAACAAAGCGATAAGATTCAAAAATATAAAAAACATGAATAGAAAAATAACATCTACTTCATTTCACAAAACTCGCAACATTTGCCTTCGTATCGTTAAAAAAGCATCCATCCAAAAGGATGGATGTCTCATTGAATTTCATAACGAAGTTTCAAAATTTTGAAAAATTAGTCAACGGCCTCATCTTAATCATAAATAATTTGTTTCTTTCAACTTTAAGGCACTTTGATTCTATGGTGTTCTCAGCCTTTTTATTTCTTTTAATTTTTTCTTGGAGAATCAATTTATCGATGTGAAGGCAATCAGCGAGTTTCGCGAAATGGAATGTGTATTCATAAATTGTCAAACAAGAAGGGTTTAAAGTCACACTGAACTTAATTAAATATAAATTTCGTTCATTTTTGGCAAGCGAATTCTAAATTCTAAGAACCGCAACATTGGAAAAGACATCTTCGACGACAAAAAGATTAGAAAGTAGCAGATATGTATATATATTTTGGTAATTCTGGAAATTATTAAATTCAATCAAAATTTCCAGCATTTCCAATTTTACATTAAAAAAACTCCCGAATATAAAAATTCTTGATAAAATATACAGTTGGAAAATATAATTCGATCGGTTGGGAAATCAATTGATGTGACCCAGCGAGCTAAAATAAATACAACCAAACTTGTATCGTCGAGACTATCAACCGACTTTTAATCTCTTCGCTTAACTATGATTTAATTGAATTACGATTTGCTAGCTTATTTCATAAGTATTATTAATTCTTTTGCAATGTAGCTCGCTAAGGACACACACTTATCAGTATGCAAAAATCACATATTATACATTTTGCCTAAGCATCAATAAATTTTGTTATCAAGGCTGATGTTTAATTAAAATATCGAAAAACTTCAACGACTTTCAAATGCGCTTTTATCCTTTCTTTTTGCGAGGAAACTCAGAATTGCAAGCATTCCAAAATTCAATTCAAAATCATAAAAAAAAAATTCTTATAGTGGAGAACTGAACTCCCTAAAACCACTTTTAATGCTTAAGTTTAGACATCTCAGTTATCACTTCGAAATTACAAAAACAATTCGTTGTTTTTGACAATCTAGTAACTTCTAATACAGAATTTGTAATCAAATCCACCTAAAAAGTAATTCGAGTTTTATAAAAAGAATCTAAAATCACCTAATATTAAAACTCGTTGAAATTTCCTCACCGATTCCGACATCAAATCCCTAATAAAGGCATTTCGCATTCTCTATGGCAATACCACAAAAACATTCGAGAGGGTCCGAAAAATCACCTTTTACAAACTCATAAACTTTATCGTCTTTTTTAGATTCTAAAAAAGATTCGCAAAACTCAAGAAGGCTATAAAATTGTTGAATGGTAAATGAACATTTTTAAAATGATTATAGAGACCTACTCTATATTAGAAACACAAAACAGTATCTCGTTAATTCAATCTTATATTGAAAATGACAGATTTTTGCTTCCTCCTTTTATCGGCTTGTTTTCCCTTATCATTTAGACTTTAGACTTTAGAGGTATGCGTTTTACGCTATTAATGAGTGGGTCTCGATCTTAGCTAGGATTAAAATTGTCCTTAAGAAATTTCTAGTTAATTTGCCTTTGTTTGCATCGCATTGTCTCTTTTTCACCTTTCACTTAACAAATTGTCATTTAACGGCGGTAGAAATTCGTATAAAAGTCTCCGAGAAGTTCGCGTTTATTACAATACACGTGTCTAATTTCTTAGAGTTAATCGAATAAGAGGACTCGATAAGGTTTCACTTCTCATTCTTATCGCATTATTCATCTCGCTGAAAGGACAGATATGAGTGATGCACTACGCATTTACAGGTTTCTCTGCGGAATTAGTTTTCATTCGATACACAGAAAAAATGTGTCCGTAAAAAAGTCACGAACTGATTATTATTATTATTAGTTCAAGAGTGAAGACAGCTTAAATACTGATAAATACATCCCGCCTCGTACGGCGGCCCCCATCCGGAGTGTACCGAGTCAAGCGCTGCTTAACTTCGGTGATCGAACGAGTAGCCTCAAACATTTGCATGTGTTCAAGCGGACTTGTAGCTAGGTCTCGGATAGGATAAACAATGAAATATTGAAGCTTATTTCTATGAGAAATGTATGGAAAAACTTTGAAATTTTTTACGAACAGTGGCCAAACAATATTGGTTTTATATAAAACTTCTAGCCACGTGTGTGCCGGCACGTGCAGGCGATTCTAGTTCCCACTTCCTAGATTTCTCGGGCCAGCTTGTGAGTTCTCTGAGAATTTTTTTCCAGTCATTCATAATATTTTTGGAATTATTGACGAAAAAAAAAGTGATGAACCATTTTGGAATTTTCACATCGAGTTCGTCAATTCTTTCTCAAAGTTCACAGATTACACAGGTCTAATCGGGTCATGATTGTTGTTGGACAGCTGAGGGTCATTTCCGAAGCTATTTTCTGAGTAGAATCCAAATCCGAGGTCAGAATTAGCTCAGAACGTCAGGATTGTGAGATATTTGAGGTGATGTACTCGAAAAATAGGGTTTTTGGCTACTTTTGAGGTAATGTACAGGATGATTAAATTTTTTTGACCTTTCTTACTAGTTGCATCATTTGACACTGCTCTTACCCTTCAAAATAAGCTTTTGAGCGGTTACTTCTATTGTAAATCCACCACCTTAGAAATAAAAATTTCTATTTTTTGACATAATATTCGTAATCAGCGACCTCAGAAACACCCAAGTGAAATTTTTTAGATACTAATATCTTTTTTGGTAAATTTTGCTGCGCCATTTTGTATCCGCCTTCTTAAAAATCAAAATTTTAATTTTCTGACTTCATATTCGTACCAGATTTGTACTAAGCGACCCCAAAAACCTATAAGCACGAATTTTCAAGAGTAATTATCCCGCAGGAAACTGCATGCCTCAAATTGTTAATGCTTATGACGTTGTGGGGATATATTTCATAACTAAAATGGTCGTAACTTTGAAAGGAAAAATCGTAAGTAACCACGCAAAACCTTATTTTGAAGGGAAAAAGCAGTATCAAATGATGCAACTATGTAGTAAGAAAGACCAAAAAAATTTAATCATCCTGTACATAACCTCAAAATTAGGCAAAAACCCCCATTTTTCGAGTACATAACATAAAATATCTCACAATCCTGACGTGATGGGCTAATTCTGACCTCGGATTCGGACTCTACGCAGAAAATGGCTTCGGAAATGACCCGCAGATGCCCAACAGCAAAACCTTGTTGACCTGTGTTATTTACGAAAATCCACCAATATCCGATTAATTTTTTTCGCATCCGAGACCTAGCTACTAGTTCGCGACTTTTTAAGGACAATTTTTTCCGTGTAATCGTTCTTCAGTTCCTTCGAGAAAAAAAGTGCCATGTTTGCACAGAAGAAAAATCGTTTTGCTCAAACTTTTCAATTTACCATTAGAACTTTCTTGGTGTGGCGAAATATTTCACTAAAACCAAATATTTGCCACGTCAATGGTCTTTATCTTCAATCAATTCAATGCGTAGTAAACACTGTTTCTATTCTTTCCACATTTCATGCGGGATTTCGAGTCGATTAACGTATCATTTTCATGAATTATGCTAAACGTTATTTGTACGTCTTGGTTTTAAATTAATGCGAACCAGAATTCTCTTGAAGCTTGCTTTCATGTGAACTTTATAGTTTAGTTTAATTTTCACTCTGCGAGCATGCTAATCAAATTTCACTAATTTTCTCTAGATTAAAATATTTGATGACAACCGAAACACAACACCGAGTATTTATGGTTATAGGGCGTTTATCTTTTCTTAAGATTTCTGGTTACACAATATTATCATAAATTCGTCTTGCTCGAATTTCGTTGGTATCAGGATGCGTTGCACGAGCAAGAAATAATACGCGAGCAAAATGAATCTCAAAAAGAGATCAAAGAAAAAGTCTTGTGAAGTATCTAGAAAACTTGACTGCATATATAATCAAGAATTAGGGCAAAGATAGAATTATTTTTCAAAAAGGGAAAAGTATTTCCAAATTGAAAAATGCAGGCGAAGCCCCAGAACGTATCACACGAAAAATCCTAAGACTTAAAAAGTAACTAAGATAAGCGGTACCTTAAAATCACAATAAAACATCAATTATTAAGCAAACCAGTGAAAACACGTAAGGAAAAGTTACAAACTATTGGCAGTACTTTTCTGGTATATGGACTGCATAAACGACAGGACGTAAAGTTTAAAAAGGGAATACGTTAAAATGAACCAAGGGGGTTCGTCTCAGTCGAAGTCTCGTACAACGATTCCTAAGACCGCAGACTTTATCCTCTGATCTGCCAGCATTTGTTAACTAGCTAAACCCGAAAAGAAGACTTGCATTCAAAAGTATTGGAAAATTTCCTGCATCCAATGATAATGTCACAAATATTGCATTCGTTTGGATCCTCAAAGCAACTATGAAACACAAAAATTGCAATACCTTTTAATTTAACACATTTAGCTACTCTTATTTACTGTTTTCCCATAATAATGACGTAAAAAAATTTTTTAAAACTTAGTATTGGTCATTTTACGTTATCAGGATTGATTTCCATAAACACAGCTGTGGTGAAAAATAATGTTTAAAATTTATTATCATTAATTTATAAATTAATTTAAAAATTATTTATAATTTATAAATTTAAATTTCTATTATTTTCGCCACCTAATCGAGGCTTTTGCCAATTAATAAACGTCAAAAATATGATTTTTTATACCCCGAATTATAGGCTGGGTGAGACATTTCGGCATCATCCCTAAAATACACCTTTATTATATGAACACTTAAAAATGTTAAAAATGGCAAGTTAGAATTTCGGTATTTAGGGCATAAAAAGACAAGATTTTTGGCGTTTTTTAATTGGAAATTTTCGAAATTCGAACCTGTCTTTTGCGTAGCTGAGTGTGTGATGTGCAAGAGTAGTTAAACCGCTAAAAGTTAAAAAAATGCAATTTTTTTGATAGAATATCATTTTTAATCCAAATGATTTAAGCAAAACAAAATTCGGATTTTTGTTTATTTCGTTCATATGAACGTTTGGAATTTCAGGTACATGCATTTTTAAGGATTGTATATTCTCAATATTTGTTAATGCAAGCCTTCGTACCGGGTAATTTTGCTATGAATAAATCATGGGCTTCAGCTTTTAGCGTGATAGCTTAGTACAATATACATACATATTTATAAACGTTATTTTTAAGAACTACGATATACCTAGTGTCCCATATCACAAGATATCCCTTTCCATATCACGACTTAGTTATTTACACTTGTTCGCGTATTTCTGATTTCGTTGCTGTTGCCACTTTTGTTGTTATTTAGTTTTTTTTTTAATTTTCTATCTTCACTTAGTTTTACTTGGGCATCTCCTTTAATTAAACTATATCGTTTTTTTATGTAAAGAAATAATTTTTCTATCTGTGAATAAATATGATAAGAAAGCTTAAAAAGAAAAAAAATCTGTTTATAAAATTTGTATATATTGATAATTAAAAAAATTAAAAAGTATCTAAATTGTGAATTAAAGAATTTAAAATAAACATTCCAAACGTTTAATTTATATTTGAAAAATAGCAAAGTTCTTCCAGATGGAAATAACTTTTTACTACAATTTTATCTAACAGATAGAAAACATTTCTCGTATTAGTACGTAACTCGGTTAATTATATTCAAAGCGGACTTTAAGCAATAGACTTAAAGCGAAGATAATAAAAAATCCCGAACCTTCCATTTCGATCACTAATTGAATCAGGACTTACATAAAATTATCCACGACGATTGTATTATATTTTTTCCACTACCTGCCGAAAGGTATCTTTCCCTATTTTTTATTTGGATTTGTACGCTCTATTTACTTAAAATCAGTTTTGAAGCTCCTTTAATCGCAATTAAATTAAGAAAAGATTCAGTGGGAATTAAATTCTAACCGAAATAATCGTTAAGGAGAACTTTAGGCAAATCCCGATTCTGAATTTAATTGATTTCTCTATTACGAAGCCATCGACATAAAGCTATAAAGATATGATTCGTACGTTCTTCGCTTAACTTCAACTTCAATGAATAATTTTCTGAACTCCCCTCTTTTGAAAAATCATGCGACTGAAATTCAAAAGTTTTCAATTAGTTGATTTCTTCGTGAAATATGGTATTGATTTTATAAAAGGTTACAAATTCAAAGCCTAAAATTTTGAACCCATTTTAGGGTTGATAAGTCTAACAATTATCATTTTGAATCATTCAACTGAAAGCTTACAAATTTAAAATATTAAAGATTAAAAACTCACCAATACCAATTAAAAATGTTAAACCAGAAACTATGTCTAAATTTAAAAACGTCCATTTAGAACTTTAGTATAAAATTTTTTAAATAAAATCCACTCTAACTTGAAACAATCCAAATTTAAAAAGTTTCCATTTTTAAATCATCCAAATTTGAAAAAATAAAAATCGGCAACGTTTTAAATTTAGAGTTATTGAAAGTGCAATGCGTTCAAAAAACTGAAAACTTTTGTTTCGGAAATAATTCGAATTTCCAACTGCCAAAATTTTGAGCGAATAAAAGTTGAAATGAGATAAATATCAAAGGATTCCGAAGGAATCATCAAAGCAATAAGTTGTATTATTTGAAACACAATAATAAACAAAAAATAGTTGCAGCTGCATAAAAAGAGTTTTTGTTTTATAAAGATTCATAAAGATATAAAGATTTATAAACTTTTATAAAGTTACAAAATGTTTTTGTCATTGTTCTCGTAATCAAAATGTTGTGTAAATCTTTGGACTATGTAGCTTAGTAAAAACGGTGTTTAAATTTTAATAAATTTTTACAAATATGTGCAATATTGTAAACAAAAATTATACCAAATTTTGATTATATACTTCACACAACATAATACAAATATGCCAATAATATCACTTTCATTAAAATGCTCCAAAGCATTTTTATAATTCTGTTACAGAATCTAAACTCGTTTGTATTCTCAAACGTTCAATTAAGAATAAACTGAAACTGGTTCCAAATAAAACCTCGTTCCACTCTCGTTCAATTCCAGCCACATGAAATTATTTATCTAATGAAAAAATCATCCGTCAATTAAAATCTCTAATCTCCTCACGAAGTAGTAGAAGACCTATTTCTTATAAAATGTGGATTCGGAGAGATAACAATTTTTCGGAATATTTACTGTGTGATTCTTATGGCACTTTTGTACACCTTCCGTCGATCGGTCGTCGACGGACCAACGTATCGAAATATCCATTCACACCTCCGGAAAATTCAGTGAACTCTAATAATATTTTAGTAATCTTTCAGTGAGTTTCAGAAGACAACTAAGATATTACTAGATTTAACTGAATTTTACGAATGTGTGAATGGATATTCCGGTATATTGGTCGGTCGACGACTGATTGACGGAAGGTGTAAAAGAGGCTTTATAGAAAATCTGGTCACACGCAGCAGCGCCGCTAGTGGTGAAATATTGCCGTTTAAAAGCAGTTAAATATTCACCGATAGAGGCGCTGGAAAATGTAGCTGATTTTTTAGACTTTTTTTACAGAAACGTATAGGAATAAGCATGGGATAATAGTAAGGATATCAAATTACAATGCGCACACGAATTAAAAAAGAACCTCGAATTTTCGGACACCGTTCTAGGGAGGACGTACGCTGTATGGTAAAGGAGTTCGCTTCATTTTGAGTGGAATATCTGCGAAAGCTGCAAGACGTTTTTGATTGGTGGTTTGTTGGCGATAAATTTGAATAACAAATAAACCACAAATAAAAAATCTCTGGCAGCTCTCGCCGATAGTTCACTCAAAACCAGGCGAACTACTTTACCATTCAGCGTACGTCCTCCCTCTAACTATATCCGGAGAAATGGCGAGCAAATTTCTGACACAGTTTGGTCTCCTTACTATTACTCCATAATCCATGA
This sequence comes from Andricus curvator, assembly GCA_932195095.1. NCBI lineage: Eukaryota > Metazoa > Arthropoda > Insecta > Hymenoptera > Cynipidae > Andricus > Andricus curvator. The sequence goes on along the minus strand of CAKNYM010051654.1, from coordinate 165,783 downwards.
GAATAAGACAGTAATTATTCCAAAAAAACCATCCGGTCAACTTCTAGCTGAACAACCACAATTTATTTTCTCAGAAGAAAATTGTACCTTTTCGACAAGCTTAACGACTCGTTCCAATTAGAAGGTCCAACAACTCACATATTTTCACTTTTTATCTCCAGACAAAAACTGAATCAAAAGTACTGACTCCAGATATTTAATATCAACTGCCGTCCTTTTCAGACCCAATACAATAAAAAATCCGCTATGCTAAACCGAGGATGCTTCCTCGTAGGGATGTTTGAATCTTCAAAAAGAACGATTCTTGAATCGATGCACAAATCGATTTTTTTTACTAAAAAAGATCGATCTTCAAAGAATCGAGCTAACAATTGCATTGGATGAGTGAAAAATCGATTCACAAAAGATTGGAATAGTAAAGAATCGGTTCGGTATCGAACATCCCTACTTCTGAGCACCTAACAGCTTGATCACAAAACTCGAGGATTACGAGACCACCCTCCCTATCGACCCTGAGTCTCCTTATTTCCGAGTGGAGCGTCGCGGTCCCTAGGTCTGAAACACGCGATAACTAGAGTGCATGAAAGCTTGGCTAGACTGTAATTCGAATCACCACCAACGGAGGATGCAAACACGAGGTAAACACGAGAGAGAGGGTGGCCTCAGATATCTGCGTATCTGAGCACCTGCTCTAAAATGTCCTTATCCACGGCGAATCTACTAGAGCTTCCGGAGGAGCTATGCGAGCTGTGAGCATCGTGGGTGGCGCCATTATGAGAGTGCTGATGATTTGATGGTGCAGCACCCTGGTGATGATTCGTTGGCGGAGTTTGATTTGCCGAGATGACTCTGCCGGCCTTATAATCGGCGGGCGTGGGTCTGGAGCGAATTCGGGCCTCGACGGCCCTGTGTCTTGCGACAAGTTGTCTCACCTTGTCGGAAATGACGGCGGAGCCAAGGCTGTTAGCGTTGGTCTTGCTGGAACTTCTGCTCCCAGAGGCAGGCGTCCGAAGACCAGCGGCGGGAGTTGGAGCGGCCGGAACAGTTGGCAGGTCCTCGGTCTTTTCCCCAGGAGGCCGAGGAAGTCTCCTTCGAAGCCAGGCGTGCCTGAGAGCCCGGCTGGGCGTGAGTCGAAGCTCGGGATCCCACTCGAGGCAGCGGCTGATGAAGTCGATGAATAGGGGATCGGTGCAACCCCTGAGTACTCGTTTCAGTTCCTTCGATCCTGGCGGCCCTCGCATCTTCCCACGTCGAGAAAGACTACCGCAGAGCATGGTGGAGCCATCGGGAAACGTGGTGGCGGTGCAGTACCTGGGGTAGCCCTTGGAGGTGATGAACTGTCGGGATCGTTTGGCATTTTCGAGCACTCGAGGCGGCGGCATTCCAAGGAGCTCGATGATGCAAGCTAGTTGATCGGCTTCGTCTTCCCCAGGGAGCAGAGGGTAGCCGGTCAGCAGCTCTGCCAGGATGCAGCCTAAGCTCCACATGTCGATTGGCATTCCATATTTCGCACCCAGAATTACCTCCGGAGCTCGGTAAAAACGACTCTGAATGTAAGTGTAGATACGCTCGTTCTCGTAGCAGCTGGAGCCGAAGTCTATCACCTGGAAAGAAACAAATTGGTTTTATTAGAAAAATTGAGAACATAATTCGAGGGACAATTTCAGGGTACAAAATGTTACAAGCATTTTAGGGGTCACAGAAAAAACTGAAGACCTCGAATTTAGGAAAATAACCAATTTTTCGCAGCTCAGGAAAGATTCAATAGAATTTTGACTCGTGAACGTAGAAGAAAACTTAGTGATAGATTTCGGTGGAATCAGATACATCGTTAATAAGACCTACTTTAAACAATTGAAACTGATATTGGATTATTCCAATTAGAAGTCAATCATATCTTAAACTAGAAACTATCACCAAGTTTAACTAAAAATTATTTTTTAATGTAGTACAACATTAAAAACATATAAAACTAGAAAACAATGATAATATGAGACTTTTGTTGTTGTTGCTTTTTTCAAATAAATTTTTTTCCCCCTAATTCTTAGCTAACTTTGAAGTGAAAGTGTTTGTGCAGGCGAATATCCAAATTACCAAAAGCAACATAAGTAACTCTGAAATTACCTCAAGACGCAAGATCCCCTGTCTTCTTGAAGTTTTTATTATTAACGAGCTTTTGTGTACATTTAAGGCTCCTTATTCTTTAGTGTGGATATAAATTAAGCAGTGGAGTCTCGTTAAGAATGGAACAAGTGTAAAAGCTGCAAAATGACCTTCAAACACGCGCTGCACTTTTTAGAGTGATAAAAAAAGCACAAAGGCACGCTGCGAAGTTCACTGACTCTGGAAGTTGAGAAAGAGCAATAATGCGAGGATAGAGTCGAGAGTCGGTCATCTACACGATGTGGTTAGGATACGTGCCACTGTTTTCCGCATTTCCAAACCTCAGCGTAATTACAATTTAATTAAAATTATATTTCAATATTTACTAAACACTTTTATCACACAAATTTCTATTAAAAACTAGCGTTTCGGGATTCAAACATCACAAGAATTACCTATTGGTATAAAAAAACAGAGAAATGATTTGTTTGATTCGTCGGTTTGGAACACCAAGGAATAATAATTATTAATAAAATTAATAAAACTCTGCCAGAGAGGCTAGCGAAACTTAAAGACTGAATTTTGAATAATAAGGAGTTGGAATTTGCATTTGGAAGCATTTGAAGAAAAAAAAAACACAAAAACGAGATTCTCTTTTTGTGCTTGTAAAATTTATTAATTAATAAAATTAATTTTTAAAGGCAGAGATGGTTATATGATTTTGAATTTCGTTGTATAAATATAGCAAATTATTGCAAGCGATTGGTAATAATTAACGCAACCGGAGGAAAGTAAAAACGATTTGAAAGTTAAATAAATTTTAAAGTCAATCGTTCAAAATCTTAAATAAAGAGTTCTTACTGGAACCTTTTTAAGGCATAACATCCTACAAATTATACGATTTCGAATTTAAACTTTTCAAATTGTACTTTTTAAAATTGAAGGATTCAAAATTAGTTTTAAAAATTTGCGAAATTTGGAAATTGAACAATGTTTAATTACAAATGTTCGAAATTGAAGAACTTGAAGAAACTGAAGAAGAAAGATTAAAGAAGTTCGAAACAAATAGCTCAAAAATTTCAGTTTTTACACATTGACAATTGAAAAATCTCAAATTTTTGAGTTTTTGAAACCAAAACATTTTTTTCAATCCATACAAATTATACAAGGTAATTCGCAAAGCATTCAACATTCAAAAAATCAAATGTTAGGAATAAATTATGAATAGTGCAACTGTTACAAATTGAACTATTTAGTATTAAAAAAATGTCATATGGAAGACTGGAAGTGTTTGAAGTTGGATAATATTAATTTGAAACTTTGGTAATAAAAACAAATCGAAATATAACTTTTCAAAAATTTCAAATTATTTATAATCGTTCAAAATTAAGAACTTTTAGTTTTACACTTTCAAAGTTCAACAATTTGCAACTTTTGCCATTCACGGACAAACAGAAAAACCATTTTTAATATTGATTATATCTATATTTTATATTTTTAATCTTGATTATTTCTCGAATGTATTTTAACTCTTCTAATGGCGATAAAAAAATGTCTTCCACTACAGTTTCCATAGGGGGTTTTATGCCCTTTCCATTGATTATAGGCATTTCTTGAAAAAATATGTATTTGACCTTCAAAAATAAAAATCAAGACCTAATTTGACTTTATTCGGAAAAGGCAATTTTTTTATCTCAAAAGAAAGCTTAGATTTTTTTACTTTAAAGCTTTGAAATTGAAAGTAGAATTTTTAATTTTTATTTGTGAAAATATGCGATGGGTGGTTTTTGAGAATTAACCAACTGCTTTAGCGATTTCAACTATTTTAATAGCGATAAAAAAAAGTTGTCTACTACGATATTTCGATAGAGGTTTCACATTCTTTTCATTACCCGTAACAATTTTTTGAAAAAATAAATATTTTACCTTCAAAAATGAAGGTCCTAAATAAATTTTACTTTTTCATGGGACCCTTTCTTGAAATTTTGTTTAGGCTAGAAAGAAAGCTTAGGTTTTTCCCTTTAAGTACTTTGAGGTTGAAAAGCAAAATTTAATTTCTTATTGACGAAAATATGTTTAACATGATCCGGTATACCCAGTGACTTCCATGAAAAATGTCAAATTTATTTTTGACCATCATTTTTTAAGGTCAAATATTTATTTTTTCAAAAAATGCTTATTATTAATTGAAAGGGCCTGAAAACCCATACCAAAACTAGACTGAACAACTTTTTATTATCGCCCTTAGAAGAGTTACAAATCGCCTAAACAGATGGTATATATTCTCAAAAAACACATATCGCTTATTTTCATAAATAAACAATGAAAATCCCACTTCTTAACCTCAAGGCACATAAATGGAAAACTCTAAGCTTTCTTTTAAGATAAAAAAATGAAAAACAATATGCCTTTTTTCCACAAGTTAAATATGTTTTTGACTTTCGTTTTTGAATGTTAAATATTGATTTTTTCAAAAAATCCTCATGAACAGTAGAAAGGGCGTGAAAACCCCTATCGAAACTATACTTGACCCATTTTTTTAATCGCCATTAGAAGAGTTAAAAATCACCGAAATGAACGATATCCACGAAAATCCCAAATATTATTAATATTTAACAATTCCAATTTTAGAGTAGCTAAATTAAACGATCTCTCATTTTAAGAATTTGAAATGATGTAAATAATTAAAATTAATCCGAACTTAAAAGTTATATAATATAGTACGATGTAAAACATTTAGGATTATAACTGAAACGAAATTTTAAATATTTGGAATATTATAAATAAAAATTGAATTATATATTTTGAAAAAACTGAAAAATTTGAAACTTTAGGAATATGCTTTTTTGAATAGAAACGATTCAAGTACAAACTTCCAAATTTAAAAAATCAAATAAAAAATGTTATTAAAGAATTAAAAAATTTGAGACGTTCAATGTTGTAACCATTTCAAATTAGAATTCAAAGATATTAAAGATACAATTGCGAATTGCTGTACAATTTCTACTCACTTAAATACTATTACCTAATCATTTTGAAAATTAAAGATTCATCAGCTTTATAAAAAATACAGTTTTAATCAATACAAATTATCATTTATCATTTTCGAATCTACTAAAAAAACAAATGAATTATTCAATTGCACATCTTAATAATTATTAACTCACGATTGAATTGAACTATTAAGTCTAAATCAAAGCATTTTATATTACTTATTATAAAATAATATACCTATTTGAGAGAAAATTGAATTGTGAATATTGAACTATTATATCAAAT
>CAKNYM010051654.1:108030-155401 GCA_932195095.1 Andricus curvator | reverse complement strand
TTGGTACGATAATCGCTTTTTTCCAATCGTCTGGGACTTTCCCCGTTCATGAGAAAAAAAAAACGAAAAATTGTTTTCCTTTATAATCATTCCGTTTCAGAATTCAAAAATACCTTTCACAGCGTTCAAAAAGTAGAAAATATATCAAATTATGAAAAGAATTTGCAATATGTCTTACATATACGTGAGGTCAAGAATAAATCTGGCTATGTTCCAAGTGACAATAAGCAGATTATTTAACATTGTTATAAGTTTTTGTATAAATAAATACTTTTTCTTTAACGTTTTCCTTCCAAACACTTTCTTTTACTTTTTTTTTAAGAGTCAGCGTATAAAAATGTATGTTTGTGCTTTATAGTACGATTAGGTATTGATCAATACATCATTTAAATTCCTTCTTGGACTCTACTGTAAAAAACGAGCCGTTTAGTCAAAATGTTACAGTATTAAATATTGCAATTTTTCAATAAAACATTTTAAAGCTTCCAAAACTAGACAGAGTTAAAATATCAAAACAACTGAACTTGGGAAGACATTCGTTAGGAATTTAAAGATTTTGAGTCATTTAAAATCTAACGTTCAAAATTTTAAGCGATCCTTTAGAGCAATGAAAAGGTTAAACAGTTCCATTATCAAACAATATGGATTTATAAAGACACAACTTTGAAAGGATCCATGTTTAGAACCAATTCAAATAATCAAATCTTAATTTGACAAACTGCTAATTTATTTCAATACAATACATTTTTTGAGCCAGAAATTTTCTAATTTTGTTTGCAGAACAGCACAGAAAAAACTAAGGATAAAATTTATTGCAGGAAATTTTTTAGAGCGAAAAAGTTTTGTTCAGCCAACTTCGCGTCTTTCAAAATACATGTGTTTGGCATGAAAAACAAAAGAAAGTTTAACCGATATTTGTGTAAAGTTTATCCTCTGAAGTTAATTTTTGTTGTCAAGAATCTTTCTTCGGAAATCGATGTAAAGTTTATCTTCTATTTTTTCTGTGAGGTAATGGAAACAAGTTATTAGAAATAATAGACTAATAAAACACAATTTCGTTTTTGCTCGAAGCACAAAATCGATAAGGGGTTATAATTCGAATGCTTGTTTCACGTCCAAAGTAACAGGTGGGGTCTGTGCTTTCCACTTAGCCATGTATGAGGGTTGAAAGAGTGCCCAGATTTCCAGCTGAGTTAATGACTTTCTACTTTCCCTACTCTGTGTCTATACTTATTATTGAATTTGACGAGATAAGACAAAAAGAAAAGAAAGGAAAGGAAATTGAATGATGATTCAAACCCAAAAAGTGTTCACTATATTGCCCACGTGACAAAAGAGGACAATCCAATCAATTAGAAACATATTTTCTAATAATTAAAAACTAAATTTATTTCTTTACAGAATTTATAAAGTATGTTTTCTTTGATTTTCATATATTTTTAAATTTACTTGCACTGAAATTTTAAGTAATCAAAAAAATGATTCTTTAAAAGAATATATATATAAACAAAAAGGAATAATGAAAGTGCTGAATTTATTTAAAAGCCAGCCTTTTTCAATGTACCATTCTTAGTTTCTTCGATTGCCGTGTTCACAAGTAAAAAAAAAGACAATACAAGTGAAAACGGACGTCTTCTATAATAACAAAAAAAATGCTAAGCTGCCGCACAGTGGGGCAAAAAAAGTTGCTAAAGCCTACACTATTAATTCGATTTGGAAGTTTTTTTTTTAACTGAAAGAATTTAAAATTTTAAAAAGATTTGTAGGGGAGACCACCCTACAGTAGATAATAATCCTACAGTAGATAATCATTAATTTAAAATACTAATTCAAGTAAAATAATTATTTGACGTAATTAATAGCTCAGACGCCATACGTGTTAATATATTATAATTAGATCTGACTATTTGTTTTATATTTGTGCTTATAATTAATGATTATCTACTGTAGGATCATTATCTATTGTATGATGGTCTCCCCTATGTTTGGATTTTGATAAAAAATGTACTTAATTTTTTATTTTACAAAAAAAGTGACATTTTCTAAATTTCAGAAGTACGATTTTTTTTTAAATTTTCAAACTGATGAAATAAAATTTTACATCTGTAATAAAACTATCTAGAAATAATTTGCAGTGAGTGAGCCAAATAAAAAAAAAAAATTTATTACATTATAAGAAAATTAATGAACAAAAGTTATTTTTTTGGGATTGGCAATGTTTAGCTCATTCAAATCTAAAGTCATTTTTGACTGATTCAAATTTAGAGTGAATAATTGAAAATAGATGCTATTTGGCAATTTTTTAAACAATTCCTATAAAAAAATTCACATTTTGGATATTTTTCAACAAAAAGGTTCAATTGTTTTTACGGGATCAACTAATAATGTATTTTCGATGACTATTTGCTATGATACTTTACAAATTTACAAGAATTATTAATTATTTAAATAATTTTCATTACAAAATTTAGAGTTTGGCTATTTTTCAACGAATAGGCTCAGTTTTTTTTACAGAATTAACAAAGAATGACTTTCCGATTAATTTTTGCTATGATAATTTGCAAATTCACAAGAATTATTAAATATTTAAACAATTTTCATACAGATATTCAGAGTTTGTCTATTTTTCAACGAATAGGCTCAAATTTCTTTACGAAATCAACTAATAATGTCTTTTCGATGACACTTCGCTACGATATTTAGAACATTTATAAGAATTATTAATTATTCAAACAATTTTCATAAACAAATTCAGAGTTTGGCTATTGTTCAACGAATAGGCCCAATTTTTTTACGGAATCAACTACGAATGTCTTTGCGATGACTTTTAACTACGATACTTTCCAAACTGACAACAACTGTTGATTACTTAAACAATATTCATATAAACATTCAGGAATCGACCAACAATGTCTTTCCGATGATAATTGTTATCAATTTGGAAAGTATCATAGCAAAGTCATCGGAAATACATTATTAACCAATCCCGTGAACAAAAATTTAGTGTATTTGTTGAAAAATAGCTAAACTCTGAATTTGTTTATGAAAATTCTTTAAATAATTAATCATTCTTGTAAATTTGCAAAGTATCGAAAAGACATTTTCATTCTTAATTGATTCCGTAAAAAAATTAGCCTATTCGATGAAAAAATAACTTTTCTTGGTGTGTAGGCTAAAAACTGATTTTGTCCACAGAAATTTGTTTGCCTCACTATGCACCGTGGCGCCTCTACAAACTTCCCGCACTTTTCCAATTTTCATTACTAGTTGATTTTCGATTCAGACGGTTTCTAATCAGATTTTTTGCTAAAAAAACGAATTCGAAACTACTCACAGATTGACAGGAACTAGTGTTTATTTTGCCACACCCCTCACCCTCTTCAAGCCCCCCTCCCCACCCATGAATTGATGATAATTTTTTTACACATTATCTCTCTATTCAATCTTCCCCATCTTAAAGAATTAGCGACAAATCTGTTACACCACCTCCGCATTTCCAATGCCACAATATGTCTCAATTTCCAGGGGGGGGGGACTTCAAGTCACACCCCTAACTCTTTCCAATGTCTCTTGGGGTTAAATGCATCTCTGGGACTGGTCACAAAAATAGTTTAGCGCTACTTCTTTCCAATGACTCGTGGGGTGAGACACCCCCGTGACTGATCACGTAAATAGTTTAGGTCACACCACTACTCCTTTCAAATTACTCGTAGGGAGGAGGCGCCCCTGTTACTGGTGGAAGAAATAGTTTAGTTCGCACTACTATCCCTTTCCAATGCACAGAAATATTTTAGGCCACACCGCTACCCCTTTCCGATGTCTCGTGGGATAAGGCAACCTTGTGACTGGTCACAGAAATATACACGGAGAATAATGGATGTTCAATCGTAGATGTTGAAAGTATAAGATAGTAGGGTAAGGAGGGGCAGCGCTGACCAGTTAACAGTCAATGATTTTTTTAAAGTTAATAAGATGTGGAATTGGACCATTTTTTTCATTTCGAGTCCTACATTATTGTATATCATATTTCTATAAGTATTAATTACATTAATAAAACAATGATTCGATAATTTAATTATTTCTAACAAGCTGTATTTCGACGGCTTTGCCCCCCATCGGAGGGTAAAGGCAACCGCAGCTTTTTACGAAAATCAAAACATCTAAAGATGGCAAAATATGATGGTTCGCTTCTGTGGTATTTTATGCATTGGAAAAATTACCTTCGAACATATCCAGGAAGAAGAATAAGTTATTTTGAATAAAAATAGTGATAGCTGTGATGTAACCTCTTATTTGTTGACATTATACTACAAACGGACTACATGCAAATATTTCTACCGTACCAATACAAAAAATCTGCTTTACCGAACGCTAGAGTCCATTTTTTTTTCTACAGACCGTTTTTTTAGTAAGCACTTGTAAATTATTATCTTGCGCTTGCCCCTCTGGTGAGGCCTCAATTATTTACGATATTCAATATATTTTGGACTTGAATTACGTTTAATTATTATAATTACATGATGTGATATTGTTTTATCTGTCAAAATATCAAATTTTCATACTGTAACTATTGCCATTAATGTTGCAAACTTTATATTTCTGCCAGCGAATCTTCCATTCTTTCGTTGTCAAGACTGTTTTCTGCATAATTTTTCTTTTACAACGTCAATTTTCAAGATTTCAGGATGTAGCACTATCTCTATAATAGAATAGATTTAATTAATGCAAAGTACAATTAAAATTGTTAAGTAATAGCGATGTTACAAGCAAAGTCACCTTTGCCCCACCGGTCGGCGCTGTCCCTCCTTACCCTACCGCCAAACATACAGATATTAACATGTAACAGATATTAATTAACACGTAAAATCTACTATCTTTTTGAGATATTAGGTTTAAATATAGTTTTATGTTAAACTGAATTATCCAAGATATTAAACTCGTGCAGGAAAACACGCCCAGGATAAAGCAATTTTTTAAAAAGTGGATATTGCAAAAATAGCGTAAATTTCAATGGTTTCTTAAATTTTAGGTAATATCTGAAATAATGAACATTTTGCAATGTTCTTAGGCTCATTTTAAACCTATTTTTCCACAGTAACGCAACGGCTTATGAGCATAAATTAAAAAAAAAAATCCTATCACAGTGAAGGAACTTAAAGATGTAACAAAAAAGTTAGAAAAATTTGAAAACAAATCAGAATTAAAATTAAATAAGTATATACTTTGTAGAATGAAATTTTTTTTAGAATTATGCTCATAAGCTGTTACAATACTGTGGAAAAATAGCTTTAAAATGAGCCTAAGAACACTACAAAATGTTGGTTATTCCGGATATCACCTAAAATTTAAGAAATCATTTAAATTTAAATTTTTTTTGCAATATATACTAAAAAAATAGACAAATTGGCTTCATCCCGAGCTCATTTTATACAGAATTTTGAGAGCATTCAGCCCTTTAAAGAGAAAAATGTTTAGCTATGACATAATTAAACTTAAGAGAAGCTAATCAATCATCAAAAAGAGGTGAACTGAAAATTCTCACCGGTAGTGTACAAATTGTATCTTTCCTTTTTAATTATCCAAGAAGATGATAAAGAAAGGGCAGAAGAAGTGAGAAAGAAGGAAATGGAGGAAGTTGCTACTCTAAAACCAAATTCTGAGGTCGAAGTAGGTCGGTCTGAAATGTGGTGGTGCACTTAGCACTGAATGTCCCATATAAGAGATTGGTACTTATTTTGTACAGCAAGGGCGTTTACGTCACGTGAGACTATAACATCTCATGGCATTTACCTACTACACCCAAAGGAATATTATTATGCACATAACATGCTCGAAACATACTCTATAGTCTCTGAGTAGTTGTTTTATGATGTCTATCTCAACCAGAAAAGAGCATTACTTACTTTCCACATTTACAACTTCAAAAAGTATATTAAGGGATGAAAATTTAAAAAACCGAAATGGAGAGAAGTGGTTTGAGATGATTAGTTCCAAGGATTATTTGGATATTCTTCCGAAAAGGTCACCAAAGAATATTGACTTGAAACTTGGCCTAGGGGTTCCTTTTGGACCCTAGCTGAACGCACTAAAAGGATTTTTGGCGCAGATCAATATAAATTAAGTTATTAATAATTTAGACTTTTTTCAAAATCTCGAAAAATATTGATCTTGGGAAAAATGTTGTTCGCAATAGTTGTAGATCTCGTCAAAACACATATTTTTTATATTTATACTTTTTTTCTAAAATTAATATTTTTCCAGAAAAATGACAAAAATTAATTTTCAGAATTTTTGTTGAAAAAGTGGGCGCTGAAAAAGGGGTTCATCGTGAGTAGGTGGGGGGGGGGGGGGTGTTCACATCCACTCATGCCGACCCCCTTTTCCAACGGGCAAAAAAAAAACAAGCGTCCTAATCTTGGGAATTTTAAATGGCCCACAGCCCCTCCCGCCACTCATGCCGACCCCTTTTCCAACAAAAAACCTGAAAATTCATTTTTGTCATTTATTTCAAAAAATATTAATTTTAGAAACACACAAAATGAGATATCGAGTTGAAAATTTGGAAAATTTAATAAAAAGCAATAACGAATGTTTATATGGTTCTAAATTTGTAGAATTACAACAAAAATACCGAAAATATTTCTTTTTTATTATAAAAATTTAGAACCATAGGAACATTATTTAGTGCTTTTTATTCCCCAAATTTTCAAATGGAAATCTCATTTCGTGAGGATATGAGTTACTGTGAAAAAATGTTGGTAGGGTAGAAATCGGGTAAGTAGTACATAACCCTAATTTTTTCATAATTGATATTAAAATGCTCGAGGAAAACAGTTTCCTAGATATACAAATATACAAGATATCAAGAGAAATCAGATGTATAAAATGAAATCATTTCAATCTCTAAAATAAAATGTATTCGATATAAATCACAATAGATTTGAATTCCGTGTCTTAAGACTATGAGTTTTCGTATAAAAAGAATTATAGTACGGAAACCTGAATATACTGATGTATAAATTCAGTTTATATTTACGTGCCTTTTCTGATTTTCAATATTTTATTATACATTTTCAATGAAAATAATGTAATATCAGGGTGCCTCTGACGCAAAAAATTTACAACTCTAATTTAATCCTTTACAATTTGCATCAAGAGGCAAAAAATGATACTTTTCAATGGATTATCGATATTGCCACGAATTTCAATCTAAAATTCAAATATACGATTGATCAATTACTGCACTATTCTACTTAAAAATTACCTAATTTCAAACGCCAAAAATTATTCAATATTTAACTTTCAAATTTGAACACTACAACCCCTATTGAAAAAATCCCCGAGGAAATCCTCGTATTATTTTCCTCGTCCGAAAATAACACAAGGATTTCCTTGAGGATTTTTTCAATACGGATGTTCTAGTTTTTCAATTGTTTTCCTATTAGCATTTTCAATTTTACAGTTCTGAAAATTATTCAGCTCGCTATTCAGTTTCAAACGCTTTTATTGTTTAAAATCGAGTAATTGCAAGAGCACGTTTCAAATTTAAATTTTTACACTATTAAGACTTTTGATTTCAAATATGTAAAAGTGTAAAATCTAGGATTCAATTTTCAATGGCAAAAATTTGAAGCTTAATCATTTATTATAGGGCTTCAATTTTTTTTAGTTTCAAAACGAAGCTTTTTTCAGTCACTCCCTAAATACGAGTTAGTCAAAAAAAGACGGTCACTAATTGGCTTCACTGATTTTTTACAACTTTACTAATTGAAAGTAAAAATTTTAACATAGTGAAAAAGTATCGCTAAAATAAATGGTGATCATCTTTTCACTTATCCAGATCTAGGGAGCACATTTTTTAAAAATATTTTAGCACCTTAATTACAGTTTTTAACTACTTTTAAGAACATTCCTGAGTAAGGATTCTGAAAAGACTGTAAGTTAAAAATCAGCCATGGGAACGTTTGTATAATCTCCAATTACACACGTTTATTTGCTGCGTTTGCACTAAATAGCGGCACTTTACGCAGACCCTCCTGGATTTTACTACCGGAAGTCGTTGCCAGTTAAACTTCAGTATATTTAAGCTTCAAGATTAGAAGAATAAGAATAAATTTGCCGACCTAAAAATGAATGCCCCTTTCAAACAAAACTGATATACATAGAGAACAACAATTTTTTAAACACTTAATTCTTAAATTAAAGTTGCTACACTGTAAGTCCTCTATTTTTTTATAGATACCGCAAGTATCTTCCTTTCCTCATTTTTTTATATTTATCTAGAAGTAGCAACAAATTGAAAAAATCAGGAAAGAAGTCACTTATTGGATAACAAATGCAAAAAAAATCATGAAGAAAATGTCGTTTAACCTGAAAATATTTGCAGTCGACTGACAAAAACCGATTGCTAGTTATTTTTAGTTTAAACTGACGTTCGCTGAGATATGGAAATACTTGTTTACTGAAGAAATAAGTTTATGTAATGGCACAATTGTGGGAATATATTCATTGTGAGTACTCTACAAGACGATCAAAATTCAAATCGCAGTAAGAACTTAAAGTGTGCATTATTGCTATTCTGTTTGTGTTAATCGCAAGTGGAACAAAAAATGGATAATAATTTTTTGAAATGTTGTGGTATTGACAGTTCACTCCTTTCTCTAGTCTTGATGCAATCTATAATTATCTTACCGTATAATACGCGCAAAAGTTTTAAGGATAAAAGTTTATAACGTAGCATAACCCAAACACTTTTTTTAATCAGAATAATAACAGTTGGTTTCTCTCGATCTTGAGTTTCAGGTTCCACCAAGTATACCGAAAATTATAAAAATAATCTTCAACTGAAATTAATTTTCGTTTGCAAGCTTTTATATTTGTATGGGTCCAACATAATTTTTAAATTCTCGCAAAAGTTTTCAATGTTAAAAACGAAAAATGTAGAGGTGTATGTATAATTGTTCATCTTTAACATTTTAAAGGCTTTATAATTTCAAACAGATTAAAAATTTTAAAGCTTTAAGTTTGAAAAATTTCAAACTTTCAAATTAAAATTAAGAAAAGCTCTAAACTTCTAGCTGCTAATTACTGGCATCTTAATTTTTAAAAACTTACATATTTAGATTACTTTAATTTTGGAGTAGAATTGAAATTACTTAAACTTCGAAATCTTAAAAATGGTGAGCTTTCAGTATTGCTTGCTTCCCGTTTTAAAGTAGGTAGCATTATGTTTAAATTAGTTACTTAAATGACTTACGTCTTCACAATTTTCATTTTAAATTTATAGAATTTTTCAATTTCAAGATATGTTTATGTAAATACTTTTGGAATAACAGCTTCAAATCGTTTGAAATTTGAAACCAGGTGATTGCACTTCATTGAGAGATATTGGCTTCAATAACTTGCACACTTTCCGTTTTTTAATGCAAGGTAAACTTTCATTAGAACCTTTGCAGCCAATATTAAATTTGAACTTCTTTGGCGAACATAATTTCTTAGATCGAGTTCAAAATAAAGTTTTCAAAATTACTGAATTTTAATGTTGACTTCTTGCATTTCAGGAGTCAAAATATATGAATGATTTCAAACGATCTAAAAAGATTTCAAGAGATTTCTAAAGTTATTTAAAGATTTCAGAGTTGTCTGATTTGGAACAGGGATGTTTGAAAAAGAAATATAATTCTGAGTTGGAACATCAGATAATTTTTGATCATATGAATTACAATTCTGACTGGGAACAGAGAATTTGGTCTTTACGGAAATTCTCTGTTCCAAAGTGAAAATTATAACTCTTCATAGAAATTACTTGTTCCAAAGTGATAACTATAATTTTTTACGGAAATTTCCTGTTCCAAAGTCTAAATTATAATTCTTTACAGAAATCCCCTGTTCCAAGTAACGATTACTATTATTTCACAGAATTCCCCGTTCCAAATTAGAATTATATTTATTTATTTACAATATTTTTTATTATAATTCAGAAATATAGTAACTCCCTTTTTCTAAAATGTTTAGAAAGGGGAAATTTCAAATTCTAGCAAATTATTATTTATAAAAAATTAAAGAATGTTTAAAGTCAACCAAATTCTGATTTGGAAAAAGGAATTGTCAAAATCTGACGAATTCAACTTTAAACAGGAATTGTTTTTGTAAATAAGAATTCTAATTCCTTGTGGAAATTGCCTGTCCCAAAGTCAAAATTATAATTCTTTAAGAAATTTTCTGTTCCAAAATCAAAATTACAATTCTTTACGGGAATTCCTTGTGCCAATTTGCCAAAATTATATTTCTTTACTGAAATTCCCTGTCCCAAACTCAGAATTATAATTCTTTACTCAAATTTCCTGTCCCAAAGTAAAAATTATAATTCTTCACGGAAATTACATGTCCTGAACTCAAAATTATATTTCTTTACTGAAATTCCATGTCGAAACTTATAATTCTTTTCGAAAATTTCCTGTTCCAAGTCAGGATAATTGTAATTCTTTACGTGATTTTTTTATTTATTCCCTGTCCCAACTCAGAATTATAAATCTTTTAGAAAATTCCCTGTCTAAAAGTCGAAATTATATCACTCTTTACTGAGATCCCCTGTCCCAACTCAGAAATATATTTCTTATAGAAAATTCACTAAAATATATGAAACCACTTTTAATTTGCATATATTAATACATTCGAAAGAAAGATTCCGGCCACTGAATCAAATTCCCAGCTATTTCCCGGGTTTCTTGATTTCCCGTTCAGGTAGAAACCACCCTGCATATATTTTTATAATCGCAAGTTTTATGATAAAAAAGTATACTGCTATTCTTCAACTAAAGTTAGTTAATATGTGTTAAGAAAAATGTATACATTATTTATTAAAATTCATTATTAATTATAAATAATTATTTTTGAAAATATTAAAAAAGAATTAAGCACATTTTCTTCATATCAGACACCTTATTATGGATATATATTCTGAAACTTAAATCTTATCATATCGCAAATCAAGTAGCTGATTATAAACAAGTATTGTTTACTACGATAATAATTGTCATCTTGTCAACCAAAAGTACGTCCTTAAATTTTAACAAACTGCCGTTAAAATCAAAGATTGGCACCTCTGCCGAAAGTCCCATGAGTCTGCTCGATGATAAAATTTATCTACATTAAATCAGTCCCCTATCAATTACGATTTGGAAGTTTCCTCACTTGCCATGAAGAAGTTTAATAAATAGATAATAACTTCTTGTTTTTTTTTTTTTTTAGAAAAAGGCAATCGATGAACGTGGAGATCGGGTTGATGGAAACGAGAAACAGATGCTCATCGCAAAGTTTATCCTCTACGGAGGCTGTAAAATTGTCTACGATAACGGTAATGCCCAATGTGCATACTTTCTTGTAATAACGTTCGTAAAACCGCTTCAGCTTAGTTTTCATAATTATCTCAAAGCTGCCTTCAAATTTATGAGTCGTTCAACTTACATATGTTTTCGAAACTGCTGAGAAAATATTAGAATGGACACCGATATTTGTACGGGCTATTGGGATTAAAATCATTCGGCACTTTGTGTTTATCAAACCTGAGCCAACAAATGCTTTGATCTCGTATTCATACAAGAAAGATTAGGGTGCAGTTTTTCCTCCTTGAATTATGCATAAAAATGAATTAAAAAAAAAAATTGAATTACGCATTTCGTCAAAATGTCGAGGCAGAAAAATCGGTTCAATGTAATGATTTTGGTTCAGTGATAAAAATTATATAAATGAATCCAACAATTTTTTGAAACCAACTCAATTATTTTCATTTTTTTTTTACAAAATAACAATAGAATAAAAACAAAAGTCAATAAATACAACATTTTTCTAACAAAAATAAAATTTTATTAACAAAATTAGACTTTTGGAATTACATGTTATCCTTATTTTTTAAATTTTATTCTTAGTCAGTCGAAGAGTGTCAAAACTAAAATGACATAAGTCACAAAATCGGACAAAACTTGAACGATTTAAAGTTTTAAACTTTGTGTCTTTGTGTAGTTTTGGGCTAATGGAATAATTTTTTTTCAGCATCCCCCCTAAAAATATTAGTGTTACTATATTATTATTCTAGTTCGCTAGTGAACTTTTTTTTGACAAATTTGACCATTTTTTTACCTTGAAAAATTATTCAGAACTTCGAAAAAAAAGAGATAAATTTGTAAAAAAAAGGGATTATACTTAGTAAATTTCAAGAATAATAGGTAGAAACGGGAAATAGGGATTGACTGTGATCCCTGAATTTTGGATGTAGTAATATTTGCAAGTCTTAACATTTTTGTGAATCCCATACAATTTTTTAATTCTTGCATATTTTGCTCGCTTTAAAATTTGGAATATATCACATTTCGAGAATGAGAATTTGGAAGATTTATATACAGCAACTCTTCAAAAAATGAAGGCTTTAATATTTAGAGGATTAAAAATATGCTTAAAATTTGGAGACTTTAAAAATTAAAAATACTTTTTTTTTTATAAAAGTTTTTCAATATTGCAAAGCCTCAAGTTGGAAAACTGCCTCAATTTTTAGAATATTATCATGAAAGTGTTTTCTTCTAATACCGCGAAAGGTATTTTATTTATTAAATTAAGTTTATTTCATTTAATTTTTGGTCGAATAAGTCAAAGTTTTAAGTCTCTATAGTATTCTTCTAAATTGTTAAAATATTTTTAGAATTTTTTCCCCAGATTTCTGAGAATTTTCGTGACCGCTCTAATTTTGTTTCCACTATCATTGAAAAAAAAACTATTAAAAAAACTATTAAAAATATTTCACCTATAAAAAGGATTTAGATTTGAACAACCAGGAAAATTTTTTGAAATCCTGGAATTGATGGGGAACTTTTATCAAAGATGTGAGTGGCCAGTAGGTTGGTCCAAAAATAAACTGGATTTTTTTCCAACTTTCATGCAATTATCTCCCCCCCCCCCACCTCATTTGTTCAAATCTAGAAAAAAGTAAACGAGTTTTTGTTTTGTTATTTAATCATACATATTTAGGGGTCCCACAAACTCCATGAAGTTTAACACATATTTCCCATTACAAAAAAGACGTTCTTGTAAATTTTATTCAGAATCGTCAATATTAGGTGAATCGGATTGACCCTCATCATTTCTCTTCACAATTAGCCATACAATACATAATATATTAACATAATTGTTTAAACAATTGTTCTTGTCAACCTTGATTGATTAAGAACCCGGATCAAAGAACCAGTTATAACTTTCTGCTAGAGTGGGATGGTCCAAAGAAAGTCGCTTGAATTCAAGCGCTAATTTCAGAAAAAAACCGCAACTTTCTAGCATTATGCAAATAGAATATTAATAAAAATAATAATAAATTGTTCAAACAATTAGGTTTGTTAACTTGAATTAATTATTACCTCACTCTAATTAAGAAGTGGACAAAGTTGGAAAATTTTAGAAAACCCCGCAACCCTCACAGAAACGGATATCGATGGGATATCCCATTTATGTTCCACGATATCTCAGGTATATCCCAGGAGATCCCAGGGACATCACGAATGATATCTTACGGGGCGGAAATCTCGATATCCTTGATATGTCCCAAAGATATCTCAGAATATGCTGAGGATATTCCATTAATGTCCCAATTTTTATAGTCTAGGATATCTCAAATTCCATAATTCGGGACATCCTAGTATATTCTTACGATGTCTCATATTTAAAATGCAGGATATGCCAAGGATGTCCCCCAAGATATCCTAATTATATAATTTTTTATAATTCTGGAAATTCATATATGTACCCTTTGCAAATAATGTATACTCTCTATGCTTTAAATAAACAAACTCATCATTATTTCCCAAAATATATTTTCCTGGAGCTACAAATAAGAATCGAAGATATAGTATGTAGAGCCGTCTTCATAACTTTTCAGTCTTGTCTTTTTCAACACTTGTGACTTGTTGTTGACCGTATAGGTCGTTTTATTATATTTGCAAAATTTTTTTAAGTGTCCCAATTTTGAGATGACTATTTGTTTATTCCGTGTTTAAATGCATATAAGATTGTATAGGTATATGTATTTAATATGCTTTTCTATATGCATATGTGTAGATTTAAGTAGAACGTACAAGCGTACAACGTACAATAGATAAACAAAAAATTAAGCAAAATTTGGCAAATTCAGGAAAAAGCTAAACAAATTTGACATTAGTATATCAATTTCAATTAATTCATACATGCAAGCTGAAGGTTTAAAAAGATCAGAAGTTTCGGCTTTTTCTACATTACAATCAACTTAACCTCAAAACTGTACAAAATGTATAAATGTTTAACGAGTTTAATCGGGTTTACAATAGAAATCAAATCATTAGGAACAAAAGTAATGAACAAAAATTTTTATTCAATAAAATTAAAAATAAAATCAATTAGTTAAAACAGAAATAGTCATCGCAGAACAGTGGATGCAAGGTTTGCTTCTCAAATAGTAATATAAATAAACTTGAAATAGGTAATAATAAAAAGTTAATGTAAAACATGAAAAAATAAATAAGTTAAATGGACTTTTGGATGGATTTTTCATGAGTTTTATCCATTGCCACAGACATCCACGGATACATATATCTAACCTCCAGCGAGCTTTCATAGATGTATCTATTACATGAAAAATATACATTAAAAATTTCTTGAAAGCAATAAAATTGGTGTTCTTATATATTCCTTTTTATTTCTTGAATGGAAATTCACTAGTAATATATTAGAATATCAGCAGAATTTTTTAATATAATATTGGGATATTCGTGGGACCTTTTACTATAGTATTGGGATATCCTGTGGACATTCCGTCGGGATATCGTCAGGATATCCTCCGGAGCGGAAATCTCGATATCCCTGGAATATGCCACGGATATCCCGGGAGATTTATGGAACATTTTTCAGGATATCACAGATCCTGCCGGGATATCCTAGGGATATGCCAAGGATATCATTTTGTTGTGAGGGAACTTTCTAAGAGAATATTGTTCTAAATAGTGCATTCTTTAAACAATTATATTTGTTAAGTTTAATTGATTATTGCCTTACTGTAACGGAAATGTTGAAATTTTCAGAAAAAACCGCGACTTTCTACCTCTATTCTAAGAGAAAAATGCTATAAACAATAAATTGTTTAAAAAATTAATTTAAACATCTAATTATCAGTAGAAGGTAATATTTTATGTATTAGAAACAATTTGTACTAAAAGGAACCACAAAAAATAATAATTAGCGCCAAAAACTCGCAAAACCCAATTTTTCACTTATGGGTTTTTTTGGGACTCTACACCCAGAAAAAGATTTGGTTGAATGAACAAAATTTTGGTTGAATCAACGCTAGAATATGATTATTGTATGGACAACAAAATATTTGGTTGACCCCAGAAAATTTGTTGGTTAGTAAAATTTGATTGATTATACCATATCTTTTGGTTGATACAATCAAATATTTTGGTTGGTCCAAGCAAAACTTTTGGTCAATCCAAACAAATATTTTGTTCGATCCAAGAGAATATTTTAGTTAATTCAAATAAGTGATTTTGCTGGTCTATGGCATGGTTGATTTAACCAAAACTTTTAGTTCATCTAACCATAAACGACCCAGCACAATGTACATTGTAAATGGCTTACCATGGAATCGTGTCATCTTTTATGAATTATTTAGTTGTTTATTTAACTAATAAATATTACAGAACTAGAAAATTCCACGGCAAGCCATTTGCAATGTAAATTATGCTCGATCCTTTGTTTATTTGATTCAAAAAATCTTTTTTTTTTATCAAGGACCTAATCACGCAAACGTAGGCGCACACACAAAAGTTCAATTAGTAATCTTACGTATTTTTCACTTATCCCAATCGATTCTGTTTCCGCACTTATTTTGATAAGGTTCACCGACATGCAAACATTTTTGTTTTTTTCGCAACGCTACGAACTCTCGGACGTGGACTGTCATGTTGAATTGGAGTACGCGATCGCACCAAGTTCGCAAGCGTCCGTCACTTTTAAGATGCTTCCAACCAAATATTTTGTTTGAATCAACAAAATATTTTTCTTAATTCTAGTCAAATGATCTCTTAGATTATTTGGTAGATCCAACTACATTTTTTTGTAAAATCAATAAAATATTTTCTAAAATCAACAAAACGATTCAACCAAAAACTTTGATTGAACCAAACGAATTTGGCCATCTAAACGAAAATTTTGTTCATTTAACAAAAATATTTTCTGAAATCAACCAAATGCGGCCAACAAAACGATTTTGTTGAATGAAGAAATTTTTTTCTGGTTGTATAAAACATAATTATGGGGGTGTAATTGAAAAAGTAATTTTAAATTCGTATTCTATGGCTAATTGTGTAAAAAGTGTTGAGGGTCAACTCGACACACCTGATATTGACGATTCTGAATAAAATTTACAAAAACGTCTTTTATATCTACAACACATGCATGACTATGGCCATGTTCCATGCCTGCGGAGCGAACCTGAAGTTCCTTTTCTCAGCTCATAGGCATGTGATGGTCATTGTTAAAAATATATTTTATATATATCTGTCAAAAATGATGACTTCATAGATATATAATGATCATTACATTTCTTTAAGCTGATATGTAATCTCTCGCCTTGGAGCATAATAAACTATTTTCCTTATGGGAAATACGTGTTAAACTTCATGGGGTTTTCGAAACCTCTACATATCATGTTTTTTTTAACACATTTATTTTTGTATGGATTCGAACGGGGGGATATACGCATGAAAATTGGAAGAAAAAAATTCGGACCACCCTAGTGGCCAGGCTGCACAAAATTAGAATATTTGATACTTTTGAAGTACACAATTTTGAAATCAAAGGAGATAAATACTGAAAATAGTATAGCGGGCGCAGTTTCGATTCTTTGTGATGGAAAAAGCCTAAGTGATTTTTCCATCAAGGCTGCATCAAGCTGTTATAAATTTCCGATAACTCTAGTCAGTAGATACATTAAAGCCGCGCTACATTGACTCAAAACCTATTAATAGTCACCGTGAACCTATTCCCACTTCTATTTTTACGGATCCGTTCCTGATGCTTCTTCACCATGCTCATGCCCCTTGCCACAGTTTGAATCTCCTTTTAAATGCTTTCTCTCTAAAGGCCTTTTACATAGCTTCCGTACGGCTTTCACAACGAGGTGAAAATCGGAAGAAAAAAATATATATATATATATCCTGGGGGTGAAAGATCTGGAGCGTGATTTTATAACTTCAGCCTCGAGTGAATCAACCCTTCTTTTCACAAATCAGACTGCTATTAACAAACTCAGAAATAAAACTGATTCATTCAGTGATACATTTATTAGAAGAAGAATTACATTTTATTTTTGGCCTCTAAAGAATATTCAACATAAAATATAAAAATAGTTAATATAAAAAATATCGAAAATCGAAATCACTATTTAAACTTTAAACATAAACCAAATGACTCCTCAGCCGAAGTGTTATTGAATTGAGACCAAAAAAGTTTGATAAAAAAAGTCATCCAGATTCGAGGAAATGGATGTGGAAGTAATAATCTCAAGGAAAAATCTCAAATCACCTGAAATTGGACCACGCTTAATCTCGAATTGTGATAAAAAATTCAATTATCAGTTTAAAAATAAAATCATGCTTCCGAGATATTCAGTTTCTTAAGACGGGTAAACAACGTTTGGTGTAAAAAAGTTAGCCAATTCCGAGAAAATCTACTGAGAATGTTGAGGTTAAAATTTCATAGGTTTTCAAATTTTTTTTTGATAGAGATTAAAAAACGAATATTCCAATCTTTTTCCAAAAATAAAAACTTTCTTCCGTTATATGGGGATGCTGAATAAGGATAAAAAAGTTTTTGATAAAAAAAAGGATTCTTTTTCTTTTTTGCTGAAAATATGAAAAAAAAGAAAATATGTTTTTTTATTAAATGATAATAATTTCAAGAAATATCAATGCTAAATGTTGAAAAAATTATTACTACGTTAACATTGTAACTAAATTGTTACTAAAGTTTTAAATAATAATAAAAAATGATTGTATCAAAAAATTATACTTTGAAAAAAGCCTTTTATCGCAAAGTATACTCAATTTTTAAGCATTTGTTATGCAATAAACCCATTATCGATAAAAACGTTGGTTATCTAGTTCTGTATTGCAATCCTTAAATTATTTTTAATAATTTGATACTCAAAAGTGGTGAAAGAAATTTAAAGCTTATACACGAACGAGAGATCAAATATTAAAGTCTTTTATTTTCAAAGAGATGAAAGTTATGAAGTTTCATATTTGAAACATTTCCAATTAAAATAAACTGTGTCAGAAGCTTTGAATTAGAATGCGCAAATGACAAAATCTATCAAATTTGAAGACTTGAATTTGAAAAAATCCTTATTACATTTTAAAAATGTATAACATATTACATTTTTATATCCTTTTAATTTTTGGAAGCATTGTCAAACTTTGATCCTTCAACTTGGACAAGGTTCAGATTTGGTTCTTTAAATTCGAAGTGAATTAGTATTTCGAATAATTCGAATTTAAGTATTCAGAAATTGGCAACAACAAAAAATGAATTGTGGAGTAACAGATTTTAATTAAATAATCGATCTTTTTGCATAAAGCTATAATTGTAATATCTTATAATTGTATAAAGTAATAATCTTATTTTGATAAACAAATTCATTTTTTAAATATGTGTCATTAAATGCTTAACTTCTTGAATAAAGAAAACATTTAATTTTAATGAAAATGTACAATTCCCATATACCTAATTAAATTAAACGAAAATAAGGCAGTGTAAAATATAAAAATTTTAAACCTAACCTAATTTAATTTAATGTGTTTCATTAGACTTTTTTTAGTTGAAAAAACTAAATTTTTGAAATCTCAACCAAATATATATCATATAAACAACATCATTTTTGTATAATTTATCAAATTATTTCAAACGTATCAATCTACTTATAAAATATATGACCCGAAAAGCAAATTTAACTACGAAACAGTTATTTCAAATTAAATTTCATAGGTTCCCGACTGTGGAAAATTGCCTTAGATTTTCTTGAAATTGGGACAAATTGTGGCCTTATAGGATAATTTATGTACGAAAATACTTGTCACTAAACACTGCATGGTTTTAGAACTTCGAAATTGCACGCCTTTCGAGTGCAGAATATTTCAATCATTACGTTCCATAGACGCAAAAGAAGAAAACTCATTTAGATATTTATTATGTATACACACATGTTTTTACGCCAACAATGATCCCTTTTCCAGTTATAGAGTAAGAATTGAAAAATGTTAATATTTCATTTATAATTATTCTTAAATTGAAGTATTAAATAAATTAGGCATAATGAAAATACTAAATAAATTAAATCTTTACAATTTAATTAGTGGACAATTAATTAGAATTTTTTAGACTTTTAACTCCTAACATTTTTTAACAAAGAGAAGCATCATTAAAAACCAAACGTAAAGAAAATGTCGAATAAATTGTCGGGATTTCCTCACGCTGCGCTGAGCGCGATATGCGTATAAACGTCATCATTATTTGATAAATAAAAAATGTACTCAAGGCTGAATTTCAGCTATGCAATTTTCTTTACACCGATAAGATAAATAAATGACGCCGCCTACCTTAGATTTGTTAAGAATAATTTGAATCATAATAATAATAATTATTCATATTATTATTAAGTATGATTAATTGTTTATAATACTTAAGTTATAATTAGATAGACCGAAGAATATAATATTTGTAAACAATATATTAAATCGGGCACTTTTAGGTAGCCTTGAAACTTTAAAACTGTATCAATTTCCCTATCAATAAAGAATCAGATTTAGAACCACATTTCTTTTTTTTCTGACTTTTTTTAAATACACTTGTTTAGTCGATATTGAAGGATCGACTAGAAATTTACGATATCCGTTTTCAAATGTAAAACACGAACTTTGTGAGAATTATGATGCAGATACAAAAATATAAATCAAATTTTTTTCAAGGTTAATTTTACGAATCGTTTTGACGCACATCCTCTGAAAATCAAATCATTCACGTCACATGGCATTTCCTGTTGAGAAAAAATGATAATTTTTCCATTGCATTAATAAATAATTATTAGAGAAATTAAAATTATTAATGACGAAGTTTAAAAAAATTACATTTCTTTTACATAATCAGATTTAATTAGTGATTTTAGAGGTTCGCTTTTGTTTTGTTTTATAAATGTACACATATTAAAATTTCTTGAAGGAAATTTTAATTGAAGTAAAAAAGATAGTTCTTAATGAAATTCGAAAAAGTCCCGAGACGGCGAAATTAAGTAAGCGTATTCAATTTCAACTTTGACCCAGCACAGGATTAACTTCAGGTAACTCTGTTTTCTACTAGTAATGATAATAAAGATTTGATCGCGAATCCTACATATTCTGTGCTGAAGTTACGACCTACTAATTTCAGAAAATTATTATAATCATGTCCTGAGATCTACTAACATAAGTGATGTTGACTACCGTTATCAGTCAGTGAAAATACAATATTTGGTTATTATTTTTACTAGAAATAGACAGATAATTTAAAACTACCCTAAAGTCTGAACTTTATAAATGAAGGATTTATAGGTCTATGGGAAATAAATCATTATTTGACCACGGAAAAAATTTACTACCGAGAATAAATAACACTCATATAATCTTTATTTTTATTTTGAGTAGCTTTAAATTTACTGAAGAATCTATTTAAATTTTATGGTACCCTGGTACCTGTCAACTTTTCTACCTGTCTCTTTGAAATTCTTCCAAATTTCTAACCCTTCTCCCTATTTCTATTCATTTCTAGCTGCATCTACGATTCTACGTCTACGGTTGCACCAACAAGAGAAAATCTCTGGAAAAGAGATTTAATGATGTCGGTTCAACTACCTGTAACTACACAGATTTTAGTCTTTCGTTTCGGCTCTACTTTAAATATTTTAAACTTCCTCAAATCATATATTTTAGACTTTTAGAGTATGATGATTATCGAATAGGGGTCTAAGTGGAACTAATTAAGTTTTTTAATGTCCGCTGATATTCGAGGTTAAAATCTAAAGTGCAATACAAACTGTTTAAATCAGGGTGGCGGAAAAACTTCATTTTCAAAATTCCACCTGACTTTTCCCGGATCAAGTTTTAATTTTTCCTGACCATTAATATTTAAAGATCAGAATTTTAATCTTGTAACACTTTGAATATATAATCTTTTATAAACGGAATAAAAAAAATTTTAATTAAAATTTAAAAATTGCAAATTTATTTATTTCAACGAAAAAAGATGAATTTTCAATCCAAAAGGACGAATTTTCAACAAATAGTCGAATTTTTTACCATGAAAGATGACGTTTTAACATGAAAGTTTAATTTACTATATCATAATTACATTTTCAACAAAATAGTTGAATTTTTAATCAAATAATTGAATATTTTAGAAGACAGTTGAATTTACCAAAATAGTTGAATTTTCAACCAAAAAGGAAGACTTTTTGAGAAAATTGTTGAATTTGAAACCAATTAATAAAATTTTTAACTAAAAAAATACTCGTAAGGAGGAAGCAACTGAAATGAATAAATAGAAATACAAGGAAAATAAATTACTAACAAGAATATTACGAGTATAGTATATCTAGGTGGCCGCAAACATCATTTTAAAAATTCCTTAACTTTTCCCTGACCAATTTTTGATTTTCCCTGAAAATTAATATACAAAGACCAGAATCTTAATCTTGTAACATTTTGAACATAGAATCTTTTATAAACGGAAACAAAATTTAATTAAAATGTAGAAACATCAAATTTACTATCCTCGACAGTTCTTTAAAGTGTATATCTTAAAGAGTTTTCTAAAAACTACGGACTTTCCCTGACCAATAAAATTCCCGGACTTTTCTCTGATTTCCAGGACAATAATTTTATCAAACTGAAAAATAAAGTAAATAAAAAAACTCTCCCGTAAACAAAAATACGAGCTAAGTCACGAACTGTCATCTTATTATCAAAAACGGATCTAAGTATAACGAAAAACAAAATCTGTCGTTAAATGTCACTAATGAAAGAGGTTACAATTTTTCGGTATGATTCAATTTTTGCTGCACAGACTGAAGTCAAAACTCGTACGACAAAAAAATATTTAGGAAAATTACAATAATATGCAGAAATAAAGGGAAGTAAAAAATTTTGTTTAATTTTGCGAAAACGCGATCAGTATAGGCATTGTAGAAAAGGGATTCTCGAAATTCATATTTTAGTGACAAACGGCTTCAATTATATCTTCGTTTATAAACGTTTCAAACTTCAGGGACGTGAAATAGATTACACGTTAATCTTAAAATAACATTTTGATGCTGCAAATAAGTACACCACAGATCATTCCCAGCGTTCTAAAAGGGATAAGTTCATAATTTAAATTTATTTTTCGAACATCTTATGCAAATATTTAAAAAAATTATATTCTGAGAAGACGTAAAAAGGTTAGCTTAAACTTCATGCAGTTGGCAATATACCAGTCTCTCATTAGCAGAAATGTAAATAAGCCATAATTTAATATCATAGTTTCACGGTGTTCGTAAGTAAATTAAATGGTTTAAGAGTTCCAGTATGACTTTAAAGAGCATTCGAAGTATCGAAAACATCGAAAACTGATGTTATCTACCCTGCAAAAAGAAAAATCCCAATTGAAATTAACTGGCTATGTTAAAATGGCGATTCATAATTGAAATCAATGAGGAGGCTGCCATGTGAAGTGATTTCAATTACAAACATTTCGATACTTCAAAACTAAATATATAGTATTAACCTGAAATAGCATACAAATAAACAAAATCTTAATAAATATTCAAGTCACTCACTTTGTCGGTACCAAAAACCTCGAACACTTGCTTTTTTTTTAGTGCACAATACTTCGATAACATGTTTATTCACGCTCAAAATTCTGTGTATTTTGTAAATATCACTTTCCATATAGCTAGCGGAAACACACAGTTTTAAAATATAAAAACAGCAGATTTAGGGTTCACAAGAATTATTTGCAATTATCAGAGTAAAAATGCACTAAAAAAACCGTGAGCCTTTGAGAAATATTGAGATTTACGACAAAGTGTCACTTGGAATGTTCAACCACACGAAACGAGACAAAAGAGTGAAGACGTCAAAACTAGAATTATGATACGAAGCATTTAGTTTTCAAGAAAACTGAAAAATTTATTTTTTGTATTAAAATTTAGAAGACATTCAACTCAATTCATGGACGAATTTTTTTGCAGCAATTTAGCAATTGGCCATTGAATACAATTCACAATGTTGGAATTGCGTTTCACCAGAATTGTTGATTGACGATTTCATTTCGCAATATTGTAGTCAATCGATTTCAATTGAACCTTTTTTTGCAGATAACTTATAATAAAAATTTGAGATAAGAGTTTATGCCATTCCACCACAGAATTTTCCCAAGCTATATTTAGACCAGAAATAGCATAGAAAGAAAAATAGAAGAGATAACCAAAAAATAGTCTTTACCTTTATTCCGCTTCGACCCTGCTGTTTGAGTAAAACGTTTTCCGGCTTCATGTCGCAGTGTATGATTTTGTTTTTAAATAAAGCTTCGAGGCACTGAAGTAATGAATGTGAGAACTTCCTCACCAGCTGCAGACTAAATCCTTGAAATTTGTTTTTCTTAATGAGCTCATATAAATTAATGCTGAGCAACTCGAAAGTTATACACATGTGATTTCGGAACGTAAATGAGTCGAACATGTGTATAATATTCATAGTATTCTCCTTGTCCTGTTCTCTCAAATTCCTAAGAATCCTAATTTCTTCATGAGCTTGTCTATGAAACCTCTTCTCGTTTCTCACCATTTTCAGAGCAACATGCTCCTGTGTCTTATGGTCATACGCCTTCACTACTTGTCCAAACGATCCTTTTCCTATCACTTTCAATACTTCATACCTATAAGCTACATGATCATGAGGTATATGAATATAAGACCCCTGATCATTGTCATAGTCATTATTATTCGGCATGCCTATAATACCTGGCCTTTTCTTCGCATTAGCCCCAATAAAGTAGATCTGTCGGTAATTAAAAATTTCATGATGCTCATAAGGCGTTAGTTTATTCATATAAAGCTTCATCACCAATTCGGGCGTGACTGTCATTGTTTTCGGCTTTCCACTACTAGAATTCCCATCCGACTGTCCATTTTTTACCATCGGACTACTCGACTGACTATTCGTCTGCGAGTGACTCGAATTATGGCTATTGTGGCTAGTGTGACTTGCATGCGAGCATAAGCTTAAATTCAAACTATCTGAATTATTACTATTCAAGTTCTGCAGACTATTATTTGTACTCGAATCCAAAACGGGCAAGTGCATCTCCACGTGACTCCAGTGATTGACTGGCGACTCGCCCTGTTTCAAAACCATGGTTCCGGCCTTTAGAGGTGGCAGATGATTGTTTTCGTTCGAGATGTAAGTCTGCGTCGAGGCTCCAGATGGATTCGTTCTCGAAAGGGGCATCTCAACTGCTGGACTTATACTTGTCATTTGGGCCCATCGAGATCAAATTATTTCCCTCTCGACATTCTAAAAACCAATTCTTCCTCTAAATGTTAAACTACCTTGTCTTCCTTCGCCAATCACCCATCTCTCCTTTCAACAAAAATGCAAGATACCCTTTAAATAAATTAAATTAGGACATTCTTCAGTCTCGTTTTCCTGGTTCTCCACGTGGATGGACTTATTTTCATGGATGAACTTTAGATGAATTTCCTGAAAACAGAACAATACGAATTTTGTGAATGCGAGGGACCAGAAACTTATGATCTAGGACTAGGGAATGAGTAATTGAGGGTGTCCAGTCAGAAACGGATTTCAAATTTAAAAAACGATTAACTATTAAAGCTTTCATTGTAAAGTTTGAACAAGTTTAACTTATAAAGATTTAATCTATCAAGTTTCAATCTGAAATTCTTGAACTTCGCAGATATTTCATTTGACTTTGGTAAATTTCAAGCACTTGCAATTGTGAATTATTATTCATTTTCGGACGCTTCTAATTCAAAATTTATTAATTTCAATAATCAAAGTTAAGTTTAAATTCGGCCTTTAACGTCCAAAATCAAAACTGTACAAATCAATTTCATAGAATTTATACAAACTCACAGAAAATCCCGATAAAATTGAAAACGCTTCAATATTAAATAAAACTATAGAATCATGAAGGATACAATTAAATATTCTTCAGTTTTAAATACTATATTTGCAAAGTTTCACTCGGAAATGATTGAATTTGAAGATTTTCGGTTTAAACATTGTAAATTATTAGGGCTTTTAATTTTTAATTTTACAACTCTGATCGATTTAAATTTGAAAAGATAAAAATTCTAACATTTTAGGTTAACGCTGTTGTTTTTAAAATTTTCATTTTGGGAAAAGGGGAAAAACGTTCAATTTCAAGCGATTTTAATTTCAAGGTTCGATTTTGAAAGTTACCAATCTGTTCAATTTCAAACCCTTTAAATTGTATATTATTCAATATTAAACGCTTTAAAGATAAAAATGGTCTAATGTTCAATAAATCGACTTGAAGATATTCAATAGGGCACTAA
The DNA here is from genome assembly GCA_932195095.1 of Andricus curvator. NCBI lineage: Eukaryota > Metazoa > Arthropoda > Insecta > Hymenoptera > Cynipidae > Andricus > Andricus curvator. Next base: position 129,720 of record CAKNYM010051654.1, on the reverse strand, counting down.
CCATTTTTTATCAAATTATCTCAGTTAAGTACTTGTATGAAAGCACAATATAATAAAGTTTCAAAATTTTAGACGACTTCATTTAGAAATTATAAATAAAAAAGTACACAAAATGTCCTGTCACGCACCTGTCTCAACTTTCAAATTTAAAATGAAAAATTGCTAAATAATATTAAAACCATTTTTTAAATATTTGAGATACACAGATATCACTTATGTTGAGTTGAAACAAAAATTCAAGAGTAGAGTTCAACATTTTAGAGTTGAGGCTTTAAAAAAATCACTTAAATGTCTGTTCCACAAGTTTTCTATCTGGTCACGCCTCTGAAATAATTATTCAAACTACTCATAATGCGGACTAAAATTGTTGATTTTATACTTACGAAGATTTTAATATAGTTAAAAATCGATTTATTTTTATCTGTTCAGCATATATTTTAGAAAGATTTTTGAAATGTTCCGTTGTATCATAGTAGCATGTCCTGTCACATGACCTTTAGCAATGTGTAAAAGTTTGGAAACTTTTTGTTTTAAAAAATCTCATTTTGTCTAGGCTGGTTAACTTTTTGGCAATCATCCAAATGAGAAATTAAAATTAGGTAAACAATTTTGGACGTTTCAAGATGAAACAGAAATTTTTTTAAAATTTAATTCGTTAATGTACTATTTGTTAACGATTTAAAAAAATGGTTTAATTTTTAAGGGAGTTCAGATTTAGACATTAAAAATTAAACGCTTAAATTAGAATGGTTTATTCTAAAAGGTGCACAGTTAAAAGCTGCTCAATGCCATAAAAAAAACTAAATTACCATAAAAATTGTTCTTTTCTTAGTCTTATATTTAGATTTGTTCTATTTTGAACTCTTGAAATACGAAATTTTTTAATTCCTCTACCTACTTTCAAATTGGAAATTTTCAACAACTTTCGACATTTTACTTATTAATTAGAACCTATAAAATATTTAATTTCAAAGGCATACAATAATTTGAGATTTTTCAGCGCTTCGGATGGGATTTTATTTAACTATAAAGAGTTCAAATGTCACGATTTAAAACACTATATACAATTTTGAATGTTTCAATTTCGCGAACATTTAAGTGTAAATTATTTGATTTTAAAGGATTTAAACATAAAAACAATATCCTCAAAAACTGAATAAATTAGCGTTCAAAGGCTTCAAAATGAGAAAATTTAAACAATTTAATTCGTTAATTTATAAATTGTTAACGTTTCTTTTTTAACTGTTCACTTTTTACGGGGTTTCAGCTGTTAACATTAAAAATAAATCGCTTAATTTAGAATTGGATATTCTAAAAGGTGTACAATGAAAATTAGTTCAATTGTGAACGATTGCAAATCAGTTGTCTTATTTTGCAATTTTACAACTACCATACAAAAAAGTTATTTTTTTAAAATATTATATTTAGATTTGTTCTATTTCGAACGCTCGAAATACGACGCTATTTAATTCCTCATCCCACTTTCAAATTGGAATTGTTTAACAGCTTTTTAGAAGTTTAATTCTAAATGGTTCAAATGTCACGATTTAAAAGACTATATACAATTCTGAATGCATCGATTTAAAGTTGTTCAATTTCGAGCACTTTTAAGTGTAAAATATTTGATTTTAAAGGATTGAAACATAAAAAAATAGCCTTTCGGATTTCAATTTTTCAAAGTTGTGCAATATTAAAAGTTTTAGTTAAATATACTTATTTAAACTTCAAATGTTTCAGTTTAAAACGTTCAACTATGAAGGTCCCATTCCTACATTGATCAATTTTGTATGCCTCACATTGCAATATTGTTAATTTTTACAGGCTTGAATTTCAATTATTAATATTGAGTAATATTATTGATATTGAGTCCTGTCCCTAAATGATTTCAAGTGCCATCTCGAGACATAAACGCTTGAACAAATTTTGAAAACGTGACTAACAGTGGCTCACTCGTAAGGTTAATGACATTTAAACACAAATTCCGTGATTTAAAAAAAATACTCGGACTGTTCCATGATCTAGCATGACTACTCCATTTGTCTGACACTTCCATCACTTCCCTGACCGCCGTACACCCTCTAATTACTCTACTATCCCTTCATTTGTTTAAATTTTTATTCTGCTTTTTTTTAAGTTTTTACCTTCGAGCGTCTAATTTTATAATCTAGCTTGCGGGAAGGCATCGTGAGTCTAGCTGAGAGGTTGTTGGCACGAGGCCGGCCAAGTTTGATGACTCCGATCCATTCAGGAAATTCAGTTCCTCTCCCAAAACTCTCCTGTCCGAATCCGCCCTTCTAAAAAAGCTCGATTTTCCTCGCCGATCATTTCCCCTCGCGTCGTTTTCTTTTCTGACGCCACAATTACAATAAATACCCCACAACACTTTTCACTCAGATTCTCTTCTACAAAAGAAACTTCGGCACTTCACTTTTCGGGATTTAATTATGACAACCTTTTCATTTTAATTAAGATCACAGGGATCAATTTCATTTTCACTCTCGAGGAAGTTGCACGAGGTGGGCTTCCATAAAACGTCGCTATCGAAACATTTGGGGCGCTGCGTGCACATGTGTCAGAAATCGGATTTTTTCATCATTTCCACGTCGGTGAGAGGCTTGGATTTCAATATTTGAACGACTCCTGTCGGGATGAAAACTGAGAATGTAAACACGATGTGACTGAATCCCGGGGACATACATTCAGGCTTGCACGAACTCGTAAATACGGAAAACTGTCACTGGACATCAATCGCACCAACTTAGCACTGAGAAAGACCAAAGACGACCAATAATCGGAGGAAAGGGGTGGGGATGCATCTCGGAGCAACAAAGGACGAATGCGAAGCACTGAAGACTGAAGCACTCCCAGTGCAGAGATGAGAATATATTCTATATCATTCTGATATAGTTCAAGCAAGTAACTCGAGCCAGCGTTCCATTCTTTGTCACATCGCCGCCACCATGTTTATTCTTTATTTGGAGCTCCCCGCTTAGAACACTGGGAGAGACAATCAAAAGCGGGCAGAAGTATTGTTGAAAAAACAGATTTATTTTTGCCACGAGGTCCTTCGCTTCGCGATTCGACTCTTGACGGCCGATGCTCCTAGAGGGCAGTGATTCTTTCCTTCTCGGACGTCGAGGGGCGATTGTTTTATTTTTGTTGTCGAAAGGATGCTAGCGCTAGCAGGAACCGCAGGAACTGTTACTGTGTTTCTGAGTCCTTCCTGCTGTGTATGGAAGCATGGATACAATACCAACACCTACATGTCAAGCGCAGGTGTTCCTGGCGGTTTTTTCAACTTGGGGTCGAATGGTTTTCAGGGTTTTTCAGATTTGAGAAGAGGTTATGTTTGGAGGTCAGTTCATTCGTCGTAGAGTGCAAGTATCAAGAGGGTTTTCACTGAGGAAAACTGAGAACAGTGAACTGAAAAGGCAAGTGCTTTTCCCAGGAAAAGAAAAGCGAAACCCCCATACGAGCGCAGACTGAGACTAGTTTGGAGTGCGCACGCGCATGCGTCATTGTCAGAGTTTCGCATAAACAGGGGTGGATTTACGATTCTGGGTGCCCTCGTCAATATGCTAATTTAGTTCAATTTAAAAATAAAGATTATTGATTATACTAATGATCATTTAAGTACATATTCTCAAATTAATGAATAACGTAAAGTAAAGAGCTTTCAAAAAGAGAAAATTCAAGGCCAGTCTATTTAAAAAAATTAATTTTCAACCTACTAAAAAGACTTATTCTCTATTTATGCTTAAATGATATTTCAAAACACATGCGAAAATTTTTTTTTAACACGAGTTTTTATGGGACATAGATGCACAGCATTTTTATGTTCCGAATTGCTTAAAATATTTTTTTTCGCTGTTTTTCTACTTTTTGTGAAAAATTCAAAAACTTTCAAAGAGTGCCATCGCTGCGCGTACTGAAATTACGGTCCGAATAGCTAGCTTTTTCTGGTACGAGTAGGCACTGCCTATAAAAAAGAGCCAAATTACAATAACAATTTTCAAAAATATTGTTCTTACGAAAAAAGTTATTGGTAAAAGTCTTAAACTTAAAATCCCCGAAAACTATTTTTGTTCTATATAGCATATAGGTAACAGTGTTTTATAACAAGAAGATAACACAGTTACGTCCACAGGGTATATAGAGCGGTTTTTCACAAAAATTGGGGAATAAACTCTTTTAAATAAAATTATGCAGGTACCCTATTGAATTCAATATGAAACGCTTTAACCTTCTAAGATTCCAAGTCAAAATATATAGCATTTTCAACAAAAGAGTCAAATTTTGAAAATTTGACTCTTTTTTTTAATTTTTCAACTAAAAAAGATTTTATACAAAAAAAAAGATGAATTTTCAACAACAGAGTTGAGTTCTCAAAATAAAAAGACAAACGTTTTAGAAAATTGTTGACTTTGAAACCCGAAAAGGTGTATTTTCAACAAAAAAATTAATTTTAACCAAAGAAAGATGAATTTCAACCAAATAGTTGAATTTTTAAACAAATAAATTCATTTTAAACCAAGAAAAATAACTTTTCTACGAAAAAAGATGAATTCACAACAAAAAATATGTTATAGTTGATATTTCAACCAGAAAATGTTTTTATTTTAAATAAAAAACAGTTGAGTTCAACCAAAAGTCCAAAAACGACGAATTTTCTACAAAACAGTTCAATTTTCAATAAAAATAGGTTTTCTACCAAACGAGATGAATTTTCAACAAAAGAGTTGAGTTTTCAAGATAATAAGACAAATGTTTTAGAAAATCGTTGACTTTGAAATCCGAAAAGATGAATTTACAACAAAGAAGTTCATTCTCAACCAAGAAAGATGAATTTTTAAACAAGCAGTTGCATTTTAAATTTACAAAGATAAGATTTCTACGAAAAGAGAATAATTTTCAACGAAAAATATATTAGTTGATATTTCAACCAAAAAAGATTTGATTTCAAATGAAAAAAACAGTTGAATTCAACAAAAAAGACGAATTTTCTACAAAATATGTAGTTGAATCCTCAAACAAAGCAGATTACTCTTCAACCAAAAAAGATGAAATTTTTACCAAAAGAGATTAATTTTCAAAACAAAAAAGATGATTTTTCAACAAAATAATTAAATTTTCAACCAAAGATATGAATCTTCAGCCAAAAAATGAATTTTTAACAAATTAGTTAAACTCTCAACCAAGTAGTAGAATTTTCAACCAAACAAGAATTATTCTCACCAAAAAATATAATAGTTGATAATTCAAACGAAAAAGATTTTAATTTTGAATCAAAAACAGTTGAGTTCAATCAAAAACGATAAATTTTATAAAAACCCTTGGAATTTTCTACCAACAAAGACTTTCTACGAAAAGAGATGAATCTTCAACAAACGAGTTAAGTTTTCAAGATAAAAAGTTTAATGTTTTAGAAAACCGCTGACTTTCAATCAAAAAAGTTGAATTCTGAACGGAAAAGTTGATTTCCAAACAAGAAAGATGATTTTTTTCATAAAAAAATGAACTTTTCACCAAATGGTCGAATTTTCATTTAAAAAAATTTAACTTACAAAAAAACAGTCCAATTTTCCAGCCAAAAAGACGAATTTTTTAGAAGACATTCGAATTTTCAATCAGAATAGTTGAATTTCGAACGAAAAAGTTCATTTTCAAACGAGGAAAGATAACTTTTCTACCAACAAAATATTAATTCCCAACGAAAAATATGTTAGTTGATATTTTAACGAAAAAAAGGTTTTAATTTAAATTAAAAAAAGAGTTGAATTCAACAAAAAAGATCATTTTCGAACCAAATATTTAGTTGAATCCACAAACAAAACAAATTACTTTTCAACCTGAAAGTTGCATTTTTAAGCAAAAAATAAGACATCTCAACTAAAAGAGATACATTTTTAAACAAAAAAGATTAATTTTCAATAAATTAATTAAATTTTCCACAAAAGAGATGAATCTGCAGCCAAAAAAATGAATTTTTAACAAATTAGTTCAACTCTTAACCAACAAGTTGAATTTTCATCCAAAAAAGATCAATTCTCAACGTAAAATATAATAGTTCATATTTCAGCAAAAAAAGGTTTTAATTTCAAATGAAAAACAGTTGAGTTCAACCAAAAACGACGAATTTTCTATAAAACGGTTGAATTTTCTACCAACAAAGATTTTATACCAAAAGAGATAAATTCTCAACAAAAGAGATGAGTTTTCAGGGTAGAAAGTCGAATTTTTTAGAAAACCGCTGATTTTTGAAACCCGAAAAGATTAATTTTTTACAAAACAGTTAATTTTTAAACAAGAGAGATGTATTTAAAAGAAGCTCAATTTATATCAGAAAAGTTCAGTTTCATCTAATAAAAATGAATTTTTAATCCAAAAAGAAGAATGTTCAGCAAATCAATTCAATTTTGATACAAAAGGATGATTTCAACTAAAAATAGTTGCATTTTCTTATTAGTTTTTATTAATTCAGTTCGCATTTAAATTTAAAAAACGAGAAAAAGGGTAAGATAGGGGAATAGGGGAAAGACTGTGAAGGTATTTTGCAAAAACAGTTAACAATTACAGAAAGGTTATGTAAGCGTGTTTTCTTAGAAAATATTTGTAAAGTTCATTCTGTAAAATTATATTTCAAATATTAATTCTACAAACGTCAATTAATTTTGACGAGTGTCCAGACGCTGCACATTTTTGCATGTAAATAAATTTTGTTTATGATTTTGTATATAGTTTTATATAAAATTCGAATAATGAGAGGCCTTAAATATTACTTAATAAATTTTCTCACAAAAAAATTCAAATTGTGACAAATTTCCCGCAACATGTAAGATTATCGGGAGGTGCTGCCCTCTACAAACCTAACCGTACCTTAACTTTCACAAAGCGTCGCTATAGGTATACTGTGTACATAGGTCATACGCTTTATTTTGACCCCTCGTCAAAGATTCCAAATATACTCGCGTCTCACAGCTGATATCGAAAGAAATAAGTCGTAGTGCGTTGTTAAATTGTAGAATTGTGGTTGAAAAATATATACCAAGATGACTTCAACACCGAAATCGTTCAAAGAGAAACGTTCCTTCAGTAAGTTATGAAACAAGACTCTATATAATGTCCTGACAAGAGTTCATAAAGAAAGCTTTCATGCACTATTTGCAGAAAAGTGGTGATCTCCCTTCGAAAGTTGGTGTTTGTTTTTCCTTCTCGCAATCAAGTGGATAGTGTTATATTTCCTGCGTTTTCTCGCATTTTTGCTAAATTGATGAGTCCATTCTGCTCCGAAAAACATTGGACTCGTCTTCTTAGCTGTGGAATTTTAGATTATTAATTCTGAAAATCGCGTTATATTTTTTAGTGTTATGAATTGTAGTAAATGGGTTTTACGTTCTGGCATATATCGTTTTGGCCAAGTGATTTCTTAATTTTACTTTCAACATATGTAAACAAACAATTCGGTAGTATTGAATTTTCCCAATAGTTAATATTTTATAAGAGTTTTGTGAGATTACGAATCTCGCTATAGTGATTCATATCAGAATCTTATCAAGATAGTGGTTTTCTTTTGTGCAGAACATTTTTTTCGGTATTTTTTTACTTATCTAATTCAGGCAATTAGTATCTTCTAAATAATTTTCTAAATTTCTACTTTTGATATTTCAATTCCCTCAAAATATCCCAGTGTGCACAAAATCATCTTCGATGTCGATAAAATCCACTATTTAGTTGCTTTTAATGTTTTTAAGCAACAAACTCAAGGTACGTTTCCTAACCTCTCTCGATTTTCGAACAGGTCATCGCTTTTGGTAGAAAAATTTGAGACGAAGAAGCAAACATTGATGCATAATTAAATAATATCACATATTGACTTCTAAATAAAACCATTTTAACGACATCGAGAAAATTTGTAATGAGAAACAAATTAGTTATTAACTTTTTCCACTGTAACAATGATTATATCTCTTATTATTTGTAGAAGAAATGTGGCTTCCATTAGTTATTGCTTTAATCAATTATTTTTAAAGAAACTGGGATGCTTCGAGAAAACTCAAATTCGTAATTGTGTCGACTGGTCTTTTAATTTGAATTTTTCCTACATAAAGTACCTTTTGGTGCATTTTTTTAGGAGTAAAGGAAAATATTATATTTTCCTTGAATATTCGTGGATTTTTTCAAAAATTTTACATTTTTATTATTTTGCATAATAAATTATGACGAGTAAGTATAAATCAGACAAAGGGGTAAGTGTGATTACTATTTTTTGTTTTTATTTTTCATTGTGAAATACGAAAATCTGTCAACAATTCGAAATTAGTTGGAGAGATAAAAATACTGAACCTTCATTCTAAGCTCTAATTGGAAACAAAAAATTATTTTCATTATTATTCTTATCAAGCCAGTTTTAGTTGATTAAAGAAAATGGGACTATTAAAAGTAGAAAGTCCAAAGATAATTATGGTAAAATTTTAAACAAAAATCTTCTCAAATATTTGAAATATCACTAATCATATTATTAACAACAGCCATACCACGCTGAAAAAACCAGTTCTCGTAAGATCACTGAAGTTAAGCAGCGTTGGGCGCGGTTAGCACTTGGATGGGTGACCATTCGAGAAAACTGAGTGCTGTTGGCACATCGTGGGTGTGGTGAGCCCACACTTGTAGTTATTTACTACAAGTTATCAACCTAGAAACACTACCCGAATCGGGTAGTGTCACGCCTACCCCGAAAGGGAAATGGCTTAATGGTATACTACTATACTAATATTATAAATTTGTAATTTCGTACCACACTTACCCCTATCGACCCTGAATAGTACATTTGCTTGTTCAACATTTTAATTTGAAAGTCATGTCGTTGGTTAAAATGCTTAAAATCAGTTTTTCGTATGTATATATTTCACATTTCCTTTTCATATCTCGATAAAATTTCTTTCAGTTGTGTTAAATATTGTGGTTGAAGTTTTAAGAACACACTTTTTTGCATATTCCAATAAATTCAAATAACCTCCTCTCAAAAGTGACCTACTCTTGCATAATTTCCCCTAAATCAAAAGTTGATTACAATTATTATTTATCGATATTTATTGTGAAAATGTTAATTGTGCTCTTTTAAAATAACTTACTTTAATAAGTTAAACCGAAGCCATTTAAAATCAGACAGGTTTTCTACACTTGAAGTCGCAGAATCTCTCGGGGGCGAAATATGTAGTTTTTTTTTAGGAAATTAGGCGATACGTATTTTTCTTATTTGAATTTTGTGCTTTGTTTTTCAAAAAACACGAATTGTTTTATTTAAACCTCTATAACTTTTGACCTAATTGAGATATTTATCGTGTTTAAAAAATATATTTTGCCAATTTTTTTCTTAATTTTTACTTTGATAAGGAAGATGTTCAGGAGCTTTTTTACATTCTCATTCTAATGAGAAGGTATTGGTTTTATGTAAAATTTGACATAGTCGGTTTTCATCAAATCTCCACGTTTCGAGACCCCCTGAGCTAGAAAAAACGATTTTTACGAAGGTGTCTGTCTGTCTGTAGTCTGTCTGTCTGTCTGTCTGTAGCCACGATAACTTTCGAAAAAATGATCAGATTTGATTGAGCTTTGGCACACTTTTTTATGGCCCAAAAATAGAGAACGAGTTCGTTAACCAGCTATTTTGGATGAAAATCCAAAAAGTGAGCACATTTTGAAAATTTTTGAGACCACTTTTTTGGAAGATTTGAAAATTCTATGTACGGTTATTAGTAGTACGCAAAATGACGAACAAAATATTCTTATGACTTTTCGTGATAAAAAAAAAAATTACTGGAGTTATAGCATTTTCAAAATTCCAAAAAACAAACGAAAATGAACATTTTAAGCCGAAAAACGCACGATATGAAAAAAAGTCAAGAGGAGAAAAACGTTGATTCCTGAACACCCTATAATATTTTCATAACAACTTTTTGAATTTTTCGAAAAATAAAAAATTCAAATTTTGATCGCACAAAAAATTAATGAAAAATCAAAAAAGCCATTTTGCTGTAAAACTATGCAAGTTACCAGAAAATATCATCTCACCAAAATTGTGCACCTAAAAAAGATCTACAAATTTCTTATCATTCACTTTTTGATATGACGCGTAGTTTTTGTTTTATTCGTAAAAAACAGCATTGAAAATAGAAAAATCAAATTTTCAGACGAATATTACCAGCTACGAAAAAATGACCGAAACAAAATTTGTTCATCCAAGGAAGAGGTACAAATTTATTGTGGCTAATGTTTCGATAGGATGCGTGGTTTTTGTTTTATTCGTGAAAATAACATTGACAGTAAAAAAAATCAAATTTTTGAAAAAACAATGCAAGGTACGAAAACATATAAATGAACAAAAATTGTGCATTCAAAACAGACTTACACACCCGTAATCAATTTTTGTGGTAAGAATATATTCAAAATGAAAAATTTAACTTTTTTGATAAACGGCACAAGCTAAAATATTAAGCACAAAGTGCGCGCTCAGTGTATTTACCAAATCGCACGCCGTAAGTGCGCTCAAACTTTTTTGTTTCTATCATACGGTTCAAATGATTTTCAAATCAAATATCGAGCGCGAAGCGCGAGTGTCTGGATGAGAATGTGTTCCTTAAGGTCGATAGAACCTTGAGTAAATAAAGTTCCTTTTCAGTCTAAAATAAAAATAAATTTAACAATCACTTAATATGTAGAGGTTTTGATAATTTTATAATATTTGCAAATAAACTTTTTCTTTTCATCGATGTCGAACACGAAGTTCAAAAATCTAGAGGAGCCTAGCGTAAAGCGCGATGCAAATACGCCCGAGCGCGTAGCGCGAGGTGAATACATAATCGAGCGCGAAGCGTGAGATAAATATATGATCGAGCGCGAAGCGCGAGATCCAACAGTCGCGCGCCCTAGGCGCGCTCAAACTTGCGAGCGAAGCGCGCCATGAGAATGTGCCCGCGAAGCGGGCAGATTTTTTTTCTTACAATCGTATTTTCTACTTTTTCTCGTAAACAATGATAGATACGTGAAAATGTTAAGATAAAAGTTTGCACGTCTAAAAACGTATTAAAAATGCCTCTTGTTACTTTGCGATATCTTTCATCGTATACGAGAAAAATTCAAAAATTACTTTGTGAACCCGCGTGATGCTCGTAGAGCGCCTTTCTTCTATTAGCAGAAATTGAAAAAAATATTTGAAAAAATAAAAAAGGTGGGTTTTTCCAGAAAATCTTATTTATTTTTCTCTTTACATTTTTAAAACATGAAAAAATATTTTCTGTAAAACCCTACCTTTTTTATTCTTTAAATATTTATGAAAAGTTTCCGCTAATAGAGGAAAGGCATCCTATCAGCTTTATGCGTGCTAAACCATTTTTGAGGCCGGGAGAATTGTTTTTCCTCAAAATGTAATTTTTGAATTTTTTTCGTAAACAATGAAAGATATCGCAAAAAAACAAGAGACATTTTTCATAGAACCTTTTTTAGACGTGCAAACTTTTATCTTAACATTTTTTCGTATTTGTCATGGTTCGCGAGAAAAAGTAGAAAATTCGATTGTAAGAAAAAAAAATTCTCCTGGCTGCAAATATTATTTAGTCAGCATAAAACTTACAAAATACGCACTGTCTATGGTTACGGAATTTTCCGTACCTCTAACCTTCTTTCCAGCTCGTTCAGGGCTAACGTTACGGAAAATTCCGTAACTATATACAATGTCTACAAAATATCTTCCTTATCAAAGTATAAATTAAAATAAAAATGGCAAAAATATCAGTGTTTTTGAAAAAATCTGCTTTTAATAACAACATAAGATCTTAGAATTTTTTTTTGAAAATCAGAAAAATACTTTTCGCCTAATTTTCTCTAAAAACAACATATTTCGTCCCGAGAGATACTGCTACTTCAAGTGTAGAGCCCTGCCTGATTTGAAATGGATTCGGTCGTTAGTTTATTTCATTTGACAAAATATTAGGGTTCAAGCTAAAATAAAGGATTGAAATATTCTTTTAAAATGCAGCTGATTCAATTAAACAATGTTAGAGGTCATTTTAGCGATTAGAATGTGGGACGACGAATCATTATTTAAGAATGTCTGCAGCTGGAGTTTATTATGCAAGGAATCGATGTACTGAAAACTAATTAGTGTGATTGATTTGTATTAATTAATTTGTAAATCAATCATTCAGATTTTAATTCTACGCTTTAACAACGTGCTAAAGAGTCATATAAAATATTTCACTTTTTTTTACAAAATTGAAAAATATTCAAATTCAATAAATTAAGATTTACTATTTCTATGATTTCTTGGTTAGAAGCACAAAGATAAAGAATAAGAAGTTGTACGTTTCTTTGAAGAAACCGGTTCTGCAGATGTGCAATTATAAGTTTGTTAAATTTGAATAATTATTAGCGACATCGGAAGAATAATAAAATATGAAGACTTATTGTGGGAATTTATTTAGTATGCATCTTTTTGTTTTAATTTTCTTGTATATGTAAAATAAATTAAAATTAAATTATAGCTTGTAGCTATTACAAGATGAAAAGTTAAAAAAAAATTAATTTCAATTTTAAAAACTAATATATGTGGCAATTATTATTATATAATTTAATGCCTTTCTTTTTGTTTAGCTCAAAGAGTGGCAGACGTCGATCTCATTAGGAAACAGCATCCAAATAAAGTTCCTATAATTGTGGAACGATATTATGGAGAAAAGCAGTTACCACTGCTCGATAAATCAAAATTCTTAGTTCCTGATCACCTTCCAGTAGCAGAGCTTATTAAAATTATCAGGTAAATTTAATTACACACTGGAGTACATAAGGTCGGATCTAGAAAATTTTTCGAAGAGGGTGATTGCCAACGTATTTATGTGAAAGAGGTTGGAAGGGCCTCCTCAATGATTAAAAAGACCTTTCAAATTGAATATAAGGCGATAAATTCCACTTTATTTATATGTTTTAATTATAGTATTCAGATTCACAAAAGACCTGAAAGCATATGTGGGGCCGTGAATAAATTGCTTTAAATCTTGAGGAGGGGGGGGGGGGCAACGATTTTTCTATATTGCCTGACGTGGGGTATATTTTTTATTAAAAAATCATCTTTTTAGGTTGAAAATTCAACTTCTTGGCTGCAAGTTGAACTACTTTATTAAAAAAAAAAAAAAATTTATTGGTTAAAAATTAATAATTTTATTTGAAAATTCGTATTTTCGAGTTGAAAATTCATATTTTTGCGTTGAAAATTCAACTGTTTTGTAGAAAATTAATCTTTTTGGCTTGAAAATTCAACTATTTGGTTGAAACTTCGTCTTTTTGGTAGAAAATTAATCTTATTGACTGAAAACTCGACCATTGCATTTTTTTGGTGAATTCATCTTTTTTACTCGGGGGGAAGGGGCGCCCCTCTCTGGATCCGCCCTTGAGAGTACATAATTTTCTTTTTATAATGAAGTATTATGTAGGATTCCAGATGAGAACTATGTCTTGGACTATTGAAACTTGAATCGACTTCTATTGTACGATACTATTTTATAACTGCATACTTATTTTACATTATTTTTGGTCCATTTACTTATTTAATATAACTACTTTCCCTTTTCTTCTTATCTTTAACCACCAGGTTGCGAACATTGCCAATAACTTTTTTAAATTATTAATCGAAAAGTTTCGAAGAGTGTAAGAGAGCTAACAAAAAGAATGTCAACTGATAACATTCAAATATTGGAAATGAATCAAATTATAAAACGTCGAATTTGAAAATAATTTAATACTTTAATTACTAGTTTAGAAATAATAGAATTGACAATCTGGAGAAACGTTTAGAGCTACGTCGAACCTAGACAGGTTTTCAATTAGAAATTCTTCGAATAAACAAATAATATAAATTTTTGATACCTGGTGTTCAAAACGAATTAAATTAAATTTTCAAAGTCGAGTTTTTTAGTTCCAAAGTCCCAGGCTTAAAAACAAACAATCTTAATTTATTAAATAAAATCAATTGATAATATATATATATATATATATATATATATATATATAAAAAATTGTAAAAAATTTCAGACGAAGATTACAACTAAATCCCACACAAGCATTCTTTCTACTTGTTAATCAGAGGTGTATGGCCAGTGCTAGCATGACAATGGCTCAACTCTATCAGCGTGAAAGAGATGACGATGGTTTCCTCTACATTGTGTTCGCCAGTCAAGAAGTGTTTGGTCATTAGATTAAAATTTAAAATATCACACTCCAAGATAAGGTAAGAAAAATTGAAATATATAAACCTGAAACTAGAACAAAATATCCTTAGAATTTAAGAAATTTAATTCCGAATAAATCGAAGTTATGGACGTAGAAATTATTTCTACGTCCATGATCGAAGTTTAAATTCCTTTTTTTATCGCCCAACATTCAAATTTTACTACGAAATTCTTGGAAATTAAAAAAAACAATCTATTGATCAGATTTGGACAACACACTCTTAAATGTCTCCATTTAAATTAAAAGAAAAAATGAAAAGATGGCAACCTCCAAATCCCCCCCCCCCCTGCCATTGTTGTCAGGGAATTTTTTTGGTATAAAAATTTTTTTTAATTATTCATGAAATTCCTGGACTTTAGCAACAAATTTAAAAATGATGTTTTTAGCATTACTCATTTTTTTCATTATTATTAGATAGTAACAATATGAGCTTTGCAACATTCAGAAATTAGTATTTGTCTTTTTATAAAGTTACTTTTATAAATTAAAGAGCATCGTTATTTAATTTTACATATAAAAAGTACCATTTCTACACATTTAGTTATTTATAAGGACTGTAAAATCATTATTTATAACAAACTCGCGAAATTATTGTATACTTATTCCTATATTTTTTAAATTGTCCGATTATTTAATGAATTTAGTTAATTACAATTTAAACATTCACAGATGGATAAGTAAAGGGATTTTTCAAGTATTATGTAATCCTTTAAAGAGCTTAATGGGGTGAAGGGTCAGAATTGCTTAAAAAATGCGATACTTAATACTTGAATGGCTCCATATTAAGAAAAATTATACCAGGGAACATTTAGAGACACCTTGAAATAATCTGTAATTGTCAGGGATTTTTTCAGATTTTGACTGGACACCCTGAGTATCATTTTCCATGTTAAGAACAATGGAAAACATATCACGAAGGAGGGAGGGGGGGGGGGGTCAAAATTACAGACATACGTATTAATTTTTTTTTAATGACCCCAAAAATACACTGGAACTTGGATTTACCGCAGGTTTCGGGGATGGCTTGAGTGGCCTTCACTATTTCCTAATGTTACTCAACATACGCGAGTGAGTACCCGCGCATTGTACCTTTCCGCTCTGCTGCTGGTGCTTCACGCTTCGGTGAACACCCTTTCTCGCCCCTGAGGAGCTCCACTCTCAGCCCGAAACGGCTGAGTCAACTTCTTTTTCTTTACTTTTTTTTTAAATAATTTGAATATGGAGATATTTTTTTAAGAGTGTGCTGTCTGAATTTGATCGTTAGATTCTTTTTTCTTTTTAATTTGAAAGAATTTCGTAGTTGAATTATCCACTCTCTTGAATACAAAAATCGCTTCAGTTTAATGAGGGGACGTTTAAAAAATACGTAACGCCTTTGGGGAGGGGGGGGGTCGCTTCCAACGTTACGCTAATGCAGGCCTCGCGGACCGGTCCTATATCGCCTATAGTACCCTATATTTAGTTCAAGTCCCTAAAGTACCCTATTTTCAAGAATTGGTCCCTATGGTACCCTATTTGCAGCCCATATTGTAACTTTAAAAAAATGTATAATATGGTCAATTTCTGTAAGAAGTAGCTGTAAAAAATAATCATGGCTGCTATAAAGTCACTATCAGTCACCTTTTTCTCAAATCACTTTTTAGTCACTTTTTCAAGTGAAAAGATCACTTAAAAATGGGTTAATCACTATTTAATTCAGGTCTATACTTATTTCTGAATTTTCTTGAATTCTTTTGAAATATTTCAGGGTATTTTTAAAGATTCCGAGAAATGTTTAATAGATTTCGATTATTTTGAAGGATTTTTAAGGTTTTATGGTATTTTTAAAACTTCTAAGGTATTTCTAAGAGCTTTTAATTTGAAATATTTTAGGGAATTTTACAAGACTTAAAGGAATTTTTTGATTAATTTCATTAATTTCAAGGGATTTCAAAGCGTTTGAAATATTTTAGGATAAAAAATTCTCTAGAATTTCGGAAGCTATGGAACGATTTTACAGGACCGACTAGGTTTCTTTATATTATTCTTTGGAATTTTTTTATTTAATTGAATTCTTCTAAATTCACTCAGTTCTATTTAATTCAAGATTTTTTAATTTTTTTCAAGGTTTTATTTAATTGATTTTGAAGTCTTTTAACCTCACCTTGAATTCTTCGGCATTTCATCAAATTCTTTTGAATTCCCTTGAATTTTCTAAGCTCATTTCAAATTTACTGAATTCAATGTAGTTTTTTCATATTTTTAAATTGTTTCCAATTTATTTGAATTCTTTTGAACTTAACTTAATTGTTTTGAAGTCTTATGAATTTATCCTGAATTTGTTACCCTTGGAGCGTGAAAAAAGTACCCTATGAGCGTGACAAAAAGTACCCTTTGGTCCCTATATTTTATCCCATAGGCCCATAGGGACTGCTAAGTGAGGCCTGCTAATATCAGTGTAACATGCACTTACTATAGAAAAAGCGTTACGTAAGTTGGGGGGGGGGGGGTCTGAATTGTAACAAAAGCGTTACGTACTTTTTCAACGGCCCCTTAGAAATTTCTACAAAATTTGAAGAGAATCTGGAAACATCTTTTTAAAAAATGCTTCTATTATGATATTCTGAAACTAAATTAAATCAATTATATTCTAAAAAAAGACAAGTTTTAAAAAGATATATTCCTAATTCTCGTCTGATTTCATTTATAATGTAAAAACAGGTATTTATTTCAGATAACTGTACAGCTTTTCGACATCAGTTATGATTGCATATTTGTGGCCAAAATGTGACCCAATTAACTGTCAGTTTTTACGTTTTGACAATACTGGTTGATGTTCGCTCGTAAATGAATTTATGTGAGGCTGAATCCACAAGAAATCTGCTTTAGAGAAGTATCTCACAGTGCAATTTCCAATCAGTGGATGAAAAATGTCCCTTTTCCATAAACTAAGAATAAAGATATATATATAAGTACTAGATATACTTGATCGAGTTTAAGAAACTTGCGAGTATCTTACGTCTCTATTGTAGGCAGAAGTACGGGATTGGCACTTCTGAAAAAAATATATTATATATATTTGAAAAACAGAAAAAATAGAGCACTTAATGAAATTTAAAGCTCGCCTATCTAACAAAAAGTAGTAAAACTAAACTTAATTCTGACTATGAATGTTTTAATTTTATAGAGGATATTATGATATTAAATTTTAAGATGATAGGGTAGAAGAGATAAGAGGAGTTTAAGAGTAAAAAGTTTCTATAGGTAGAGAGTCAAGCATTCACGTGACTTATGTAAGTTATATAATGTATATAAGAAGTCCTCTCGACACCGAAAGAGCGAAAAATTTCTATCAGCACAAACTCACGTATCGTGAAGTTTCCGAAATTCGAATTTAGCAAGAAAGTTCTATTTAATTCCGAGATAATTTTAAAAGTGAGATTTCAAGACACAATGTACCTGATAAACAGTCATTTCTTTGCTAAACTGTAAGTTGGGACTCTGGCATTCTCACTAATTTGAGTGCGATCTTAACTCTTCGCTCTCGACGATATGTATTCGAGCACTCATCTAGATAATGAAGGATTTGATTTTTTTTATTCCTTGCAAAGTATACCGAGATTCTTATAAATCATTTATAATAATTAACCCTTCTGCTAATAGCTATTTTTTTTCATTTATAATCTGTGAAAAATTTACATTTAGATGGGACACAGATATTTTTGCAGATCTGGTTCGAACTTTCGATAATGTAACGACGAAGTTTGTAAGGGGAGTGTATGTGTAGTTCAATTTTTTTTCTTCGACGTCAAAAAAATCATGTATATTTTCTCTCTATTTTGACTCAGAAATTTATTATTAAGTTGTGTAGTTATGTATAAGATGTATACAATATTTGCAGTTTATGGCTCTCTTTAGATTTTTTTATTTATTTGAAATGCGACTTTACATAAACGATTTCGAATCACGTGAAGGATAATCAGTTTAATGAGAGAGATTATGCGACACTTTAGGAAAGCAAAATCTGTCATTTTCTAAGAATCGAACTCTGGAAAATATGTGTATATTTTTTTAAGACTGCAACTCGCGAGTGAAGTATTAAGCAATCTAAAAGCAGGAAAGAAAGATCAGGCCTCGCAGACCGGTCCCTATATCCCCTATTGTACCCTATATTCAGTTCCCTAAAGTACCCTATTTTCAAGATTTGGTCCCTATGGTACCCTATTTGCAGTCCATAATGTATCTTCAAAAAATGTATAATGAGATCAAAGCTTTCAAGATTCAGGGATTTTGAAAAAAGTAGCAAATCAGGGAATTTCTGTAAGAAGTAACTGTAAAAAATAATCTGGACTGCCACACAGTCACTATCAGTCCCTTTTTTCTCGAATCACTTTTTAGTTACTTTTTAAAGATAAATTCATTGTAGTCACTTTTGTAAGTAGAATGATCACTTTAGTCTCTTTTCTTTTAATAAATTAACTCATGGGTTAATCTCTATTCAGTATATATTCTATACCTATTTCTGAATTGTCTTGAATTATTTTGAAATATGTCAAGGTATTTTTAAAGATTCCAGGAAATTGTAATAGATTTCAATAATCTGGAGAGATTTTTAAGATGTTAGAGTATTTTTAAATCTAAGGAATTTTCAAGAGCTTTTAAAAGTTTCAAGGGATTTCAAAGAATTTTTGGGATTTTAAAAATATTTCAAGGGTTTTTTGATTAATTTCATTAATTTGAAGGGATTTCAAAGCGTTTGAAATATTTTAGGATAAAGAATTTTCTAAAATTTCGGAAGATATCGAACGATTTTACAGGACCTATATATACTATAATACTGTTTTGAGATACATATTTTAAAAGATTTAACGGGTTTTTATATGGTTTCCGAGGATTTCAATGATTGTAAGGATTTTTTAAGGCTCACAAGGTATTATAATAAATTTTCCAGGATTTCGGGAATTATTACCAGATTTCATAGAATGTCACGAGATTTTATAATATCTTAGTGGATTTTAAAGAATTTATTATTGCCAATATTATGGCCAACAGCCATACCACGCTGAAAAACCAGTTCTCGTCAGATCACTGAAGTTAAGCAGCGTTGGGCGCGGTTAGCACTTGGATGGGTGACCATTCGAGAAAACTGAGTGCTGTTGGCACATCGTGGGTGTGGTGAGCCCACACTTGTAGTTATTTACTACACGTTATCAACCTTGAAACACTACCCGAATCGGGTAGTGTCACGCCTACCCCGAAAGGGAAATGGCTTAATGGTATATTATTATTATTATTATTCACGAGAAGTGCGGTATTTTGTAGGGTTTCAAAGATTTGAAGATATTTGAAATTATTTTTTTGGAATTCACCCTGAATTCTTATTAATTTATCCTGGATTCTTTTAAATTCTTTGGAATTCTTTTTAATTTTTTAATTCACTTGAATTCTTCTAAATTTACTGAATTCTACTTATTCAGTGGATTTTTTTTTATTTTGTAAAGTTTTTATTCAATTGATCATGATGATCAATTGATAAAATGATCGAAGGATTTGACTTATTTTAATGGATTTTTCTCAGACTCCTTAGCATTTTCAAGAGCTTTAAAAAAATTCAAGGGATTTTAAAAGATTTTAAGGGATTTCAAAGACTTTGAAATATTTTCGGGTATTTAAAAGGATTTCAAGAACTTTGAATAGTTTCAGGGGATTTCCAATTGGTTTAATAATTTTAAGGGATTTTAATATTTTGATGGATTTCGAAGAATTTATTCACAAGAAGTTAGGAATTTCATAGGGTTTCAAAAATTTCAAGAGTTTTTCAAATATTTTTTGCAATTCATGTGGAATTCACCACGAGTTCTTATTAATGTATCCTGAATTCTTTTAAATCCTTTTGAATTCTTCCTTTAAATTCGCTGAAATTTTACTGAAATCAATGGAATTTTTTCGATTTTTTAAATTATTTCCAATTCATTTGAATTCTTTTGAATGGTTTTGTAGTCATTAGTCACTTTTTTGTTGGAAATTAGTAGGGTGTCAAAGATTTTAAGAGATTTGCAGTTATTTTTTGGAATTCACCATTAATTCTTAATTCACTTGTATTTTTCTAGATTTACTGAATTTTACTTTGGCTTTATCAATGGTTTTTTTGGAATTTTTAAAAGTTTTTTAAAAATTGATTCTGGCATTTCATCTAATTCTTTTGAATTCCCTTAAATTTTTCTAAGCTTATTTCAAATTTATTGAATTCAGTGAAGTTTTTCATATTTTTAAATTGTTTTCAATTCATTTGAATTTTTGTTTAAATTCACCTTAAATTTTTATGAATTTCATAGAATTCTTCTCGTTTACCTTGAATTCCTCTAAATTCATTCTAATTTTACGGAAATGAATTGAATTTTTTGTATTTTTAAAATTTTTTCCAATTCATCTGAATTATTTTGAACTCAACTAAATTGTTTTGAAGTTTTATAAATTAATCCTGAATTTGTTACCCTTTGAGCGCGAAAAAATTACCCTATGACTGTGATAAAAAGTACCCTTTGGTCCCTATATTTTATTCCATAGGGACTGTGAGGCCTGAAAGATGAATACAAAATTTTTCACCTCCTTAAGTAAGTAGATATTAATTATTGCGAATAGTTTTGACTAAGAATATGACAATTTAAACGTTGTAAAGAAAAGTGTTCGTGTATATATTGATCTATATTGTATACTGTATGTACGTTGTTCATCATAAAGAAAAATAACAAAAAATCCAGTGAAAAATGGTTGTTCTTATTTTTAATTTAGGTAAGATAAGGTTTTATAAGCACGAAAAAACACACCCAAAGCTACTAGAACTAGACTCGCTTAAAAATTTAATAATTTTATATAAGAAAGTTGAAATATTCAAAATTTTACAACTCCATAATAAAAGCCTTACATGTATTATGTAGTATGTAATAGTTTAAAAAAATGTATTTATGCGACCAAGAATTGTATGGCTTTAAACTTGTTGCTCAGCATAATATCAATTGGAAAGTCTTATTATATATTTGGACAATTCGATGTTTTAAATGCTCCAAATTATATTATTTCAAATTGACTCTTTACAAATGAGACAATTTTAAATTAATAGCATTTCAAACTGAGAATTTTACAAGATTCTCTAATTTATGTAACTTAAACTTGAAAGCCTCATACAGCTGAATAATTTTCGATTAATGTGTTCCAAATCGCTTAATTTCAAATTCAATTACTCAAAATTGCAGAAGTATTTAAATTTCCAATTGAGGGTCTGGATCGAGAAACTCGCCCAGCGCTTGAGATCGGGTTAAACTGGTTAAAGTATTGTCCGACGTCTGGGTGGACGGAAATTTTAAAAGTCAAAAAATTAATTTTTAAAAAATATAGGCTTGTAGATAATGACGAGACGGAAATTTTTTCTAT
>CAKNYM010051654.1:77990-103030 GCA_932195095.1 Andricus curvator | reverse complement strand
ATAGAAAAAATTTCCGTCTCGTCATTATCTACAAGCCTATATTTTTTTTAAATTAATTTTTTGACTTTTAAAATTTCCGTCCACCCAGACGTTTGGACAATACTTTAACCCGATCTCAAGCGCTGGGCGAGTTTCTCGATCCAGACCCTCAATTTCTTAATAATTTGAGAATTTTTAATTGAAATCGTTTAATATTAAACCATGTTGAATTACAAGCGTCAAAATTTTCAAACTTGAATTAAACCATTTCTAATTAAACCATTGAAAATGTTCTAATTCTAAGATTTTAATTTCATACATTAAAAACGGTATAATTTAAAAATTAAAATGTTTCTAATTAAACAACTTTGTATTAAAAGTCTTTAAAATCTATGGTTTCAAAATGGAAGAAGAGATATGAAAACACATCTATCCCCTTTCCAGTAGCCCCTTCTTTATATAGGCCTAGGGTAGAAAAGGGCGTGTTTGTTAAATTTGCGATAGTGTGAAAGAGGTTGAGGTAAGTAGGAACACAATTTCTTCTTTACTCAGCTAGATAAGGGGCCATGCATAAACCATGTTACCAATTTGAGGGGGGAGAGGGTCAGTGGAAGTAACGTTACGAACTTAAATAACATTTAGTACGTTTCTTGATGATAAATTTGAACAAAATTTGAGAATTTTGCGAAAGATGTATTGTCCAGCAATGATACACTTCAATAATAACTTAATGAGTTTGAAAATCACTTTCATATTGCAGACTTCATACCCTTTTAACCATTCCCTGCTTTCTCCTTTCTTTAAGAATTCTTCTTTTTTCATCCAGTTGGATAAAAATTCTACTATTTGGTTGAAAATTTTATTATTTTGTTGATAATTTTACTATTTTGTTAAAAATCCATTCTTTTTGAAGATTAATTATTTTAGCTGCAAATTTATCTCTTTGGCAACCATTCCATTTTTGGTTTAAAATTCATGCTTTTAATTAGAAAATTCTTGGTTGAAAATTCATATTTTTGGTTAAAAATGCAACTGTTTGGTTGAAGATTAATCTGTTTTAGTTGAGGGATCAACTATTTTGTGGAAAATTCGTCTTCCTTTGTTGAAAAATAAATTTCTTGGATTAAAGTTATTAAACAAAATTTGAAAATTCATATTTTTGGGTTGAAAATTGAACTCTTTTGTGGAAAATTGGTCTTTCGGCTTGAAAATTAAACAAGCTGATTGAAAATTAACTTTTTTGTCAAAAATTCATAGTTTTTGTTAAGAATTAAACTATTTTTATGCAATTTTAACTATTTAGTAGAAAATTAACATTTTTGTTGAAAAATCATATTTTTCGGTTAGAAATTCAACTGCTTGCTAGATAATTCATCCGTTTGCATTTAAAAGTTCAACAATGTTTTGAAAATAAATGTATTTTGTTGAAAATTCATCTTTCTTGGTAAGACATTAATCTTCTTGGTGGAAAATTCATCTTTATGGTTGAAAATTTAACTGTTTGAAATTGAACTGCTTGATTGAAAGTTGAACCACTTTGTTAAAGATTAATTTTTGTAAGATTCACCTCTGGTTGAAAATTTAACTTGCTTGTTAAAAATTCGTGTTTTTCTTTTTTGTTAAAAATTATTTTTGTATCTGAAAATTGAACTATTCCATTTTTGGTTTGAATATTTTATAATTTGAAGAATTAACTATTAGGTAGAAAATGCATGTAATTTGTTGAAAATTCGTCTTTTTGGCGAATTGATTAAGCTTGTTGAAAAGTCATCTTTTTAGTTGAGGATTCAACTATTTGGTTAAAAATTCGTCTTTTTGACTTGCAAATTCAACTGTTTTTAGTTGAAGTTTAATGTTTTTAGTTTGAAAATGCGAGCATTTGGTTGAAAATTCAACTATTTTGAAAAAATCATATTTTTTGGTCGAAAATGAAACTGTTTTGTTGTGAGTTCGTACTTTTGGATTAAAAACTCATCTTTTATGGTATAAAAGTGATCTTTATTTTTTGAAAATGAACTTTTTGACTTGAAAATTTAACAATTTGATTAAAGTTCCACATATTTTGTTAAAAACAATTTTTTTTCTGCTTGGAATTTCAACTGTTTGGTTGTTAATGGAACTGTTTGGTTGAAAATGCGTCTTTTTGGATGGAAAATTCATCTCTTTTGGTAGAACATCTTTTTTGGTTGAAAATTTAATTACTTTGTTGAAAATGCAATATATTTCGACTTGAAATCTTAGGAATTTAAAGTGTCATGGTATTTATACATTAATTTTATTTAAAACTATTTATTCATCTATTACTCCCAATTTTCAAGAAAAATCACTCAATTTCCCCTGTTTTTAGAGAATTTTGTTTTACGTTACTTTTCCAGGTTGAAGGGGGGGGGGGGGTGCTACTGTCGTCAGCGACATAAACGTATCTGAATTAATGTATTTTATGTGATTCCAATTAAATTCATTCAAGATTGAATTGGAAAAAAATACATTATTTAATGCAAGTTTGAGCGCGCCTGGGGCGCGCGACTGTTGGTTCTCGCGCTTCGCGCTCGATAATGTATTTACCTCGCGATACGCGCTCGGTCTTTGTACTTCCCTACGTTTACGCAAAATCTTTGGCAATTAAATGTGAAATCATCGACAGTAGTAATTTGGTGATTGTGAATTCTCTTTTGTTAAAGCTCCTTCGGCTTTAACAAACACATTCTCATCACGTATCTCGTGCTTCGCACTCGAATAACATTTGTCCAATACGCGAATTTTTATATATTATGTTCAATTTTAATATATTAAATGTATATTATATTGATATCTGTATCTCGGTTCCGAACTGCTCATTCAGATATAGCAAAATAAAGTACAAGTTTTATTTTTCATGATTACTTTAATATTCGTTCCTTATTGGCCATTAATCTCTAGTCGTCTTTACACAAATTTAACTTGTTTATTTGTAATGTTCTTTTTCACGATTAAATCAAAAACTGCACGTATAAAAAAATGGATCAAAGCAAATTTGTAGATATAATTTAGACGAACAAATTATGACATCAGCTTAAGACCGATTTTAAAACAAAACTGTAGTACGCATCTTTTCAAATCTCACGAATTGAAAACTGTAATTTTCCCTTCGTGTTTTTTTAGAATATTTACAAAACGTGATTTTTTGTAAATATTGTGCCTCGTTCGCAATTGCTGAATTGGACAGAACAAAATAAAGCAAATGTATTTTATTATTTGTTCTTTATTTCACAATAATTTTTTTTTTGTATTTATTGTACAGAGTGTAGATATATAAACAAATTTGTTTTAGATACATAAAGAGATTTCTTTTTTACCTATTTTTCTTGTTGCATAGTTGAAATGGACACCGACATAAAAAATATTTTTTCTGACTTAGGGGGCCTCAAAACGTCGACATTTTATGGAATCCACGAAAGTCATTTTAGCAGGCTCATGTTTGTACCTAAGAAATTATGTTTTGGCGATGCCTCCTGAGTATTTTTACAGAATATAAAAAAAATCGTTAGGCCCCCTTTTAAAATTACTCGATATTTGTTGCTTTTCGATAAATTTATGTGATTTTTTTCGAAAGGAACAAGTAATAAGTAACGTTTTCTGTACTAGAAACCTTCAATTTTACGCCCAAAATAAGTTCCTGTGTGATTAATATTGATTGACTTTCCGATCCGTTTTAGATTTTGAAAAATATGTGGAAGACATCACTTTCTTCAAGATTCCACAATTCTGGTCCATTTGTCGTGAAAATTCTACAAACCAAAAAGAAAGTCCAAAAATTTCCAAATAATTAAAAAAAAAGAATGTTCTAGCATGAATAGTTTAGAAGTTATGACCTCTTAAACTGATTTTTCAGTGAAAAAAACTTTAAATCTTTTTCTTTTCGCACAATATCTCATCCCCTGTAAATCCCACATGAAAGTTGTGTGAAAATAAATTGAAGAAGATTAAATTATCTTTAAAACTAAAAAAAAAATTGATTCTAGCTTTTATAGAACAGAAGTTATAGTCTCTTATAGTAGGTTGCTTTTTGTGGAATTCTTTTTACAAATTGTAAAATCGAATTATGGTAACTGTCTTCATGTGTGAGTATCTTTTTAAAATGTTGTAAATAGTTCACATTGTGAAATTCTATTATCTCTCTCTCGCCTTGTTCATGCCAGTATTAAAAAATTATTAATATATATATATATATATATAGCATCAATAAATAATTTATAAGTTTTCTCTAATTGATGGTTTTAAACCTTCATTTCTGACGATTTGCTTTCCCAAGTATAAGAGTTAAAGAAAATAGTGAAAAGTGCTGCTCTAATATATACAAAATAAATTTTAATCAAAAATGCGATTCCAAAAAAAGCAGCCTGCTATAAGAGACTATAACTTATGTTCTATAAAAGCTAGAATTAATTAATTTTTGGGTTTTAAAGATAATTTAATCTTTTTTAATTTATTTTTATACAACTTTCATGCAGAGTGTACGGGGAATGAGATATTGTGCAAAAAGAAAAAGCTTTTAAGTTTTTTTCACTGAAAAATCACTTAAAGTGCTCATAACTTCTGAACTATTCATGCTAGAACACTCTTTTTTTTAAATTCTTCGGAAATTTTTGGACTTTTTTTTTGGTTTTTATAATTTTTACGACAAATGGACCAGAATTGTGGAATCTTGAAGAAAGTGATGTCTTCCACATATTTTTCAAAATCTAAAAGGGATCGGAAAGTCAATCAATATTAATCACACAGGAACTTATTTTGGGCGCAAAATTGAAGGGTTTTAGTACATAAAACGTTACTTATTACCTGTTCCTTTCGAAAAAAATCACATAAATTGATCAAAAAACAGTCAATATCGAGTTCTTTTAAAAGGGGGCCTAACGATTTTTTTCATGTTCTGTAAAAAATACTCAGGAGGCATCCCCAAAACATAATTTCTGAGGTACAAACTTTAGCCTGCTCCTTTAAGTGAAACTTGGTTCTGAGGAGTTGGTTGTAACTTTACCGCCATTAGTTTAAAATTGCCCATCAGCAGACTATTTCCGCTCGATAGTTCAAATTCCCGCCACGTGTTGACAAAATCATCGTAAGAATGGCGGGGCATTCGAATTCCTATTTCAAAATCATCGACCTTCGTCAAATGAACATGGAGGAAGTGAGAGAAAAAATGGATTGAGGGGAAAGCTGGAAGGGGCAAAGCGGGTAAAGGAATGGTAAGGTAAAATAAAGGTTAGAAGAGGTTATGAACTCTCACCCGCGGATGGGTGACGAAGTGAGTAGAAGTGATTGTGGCTGGTATAGCAACTATGAACTGTCCAAATGGTCCAAATGAGATATGGCCAGGTCAGTCATCACTTCTGATTATAAAGGTAAGATCAATAGTTAGATTAAAATTTAAAACAGCTTTCGCGATCTGAAAGTTCATCTCTTTCGTAACAAGACCCGGGGCCAAGGTTCGCCCACGTCGTGTGCACGCCCCGATTTGTGCGTCGCATCCTAGCTCTCAAACAAATCCACAATTTTATCGCGTTCGACTCAACTCCTCACTCTCAACTGATTATTCTCCTTTCTTTCTTGGTCATGTGCTTTTTTATTTGTTTACAAATTGGGACCAGTTAATATTGCCAGGCTTCGAACTCTTTGTCAGTGACAGAAAATGTCATCCAAGACAGGTTACTACACTTAATTCGTATTTTTTCAAATAATTTTTTTAATTAGTTAAACATTGTTTTGTTAAAGTGGCAGTGGTTAAAAAAATGTACAGAACCTGAGATGAACTTTTAGAATGAGTAAATGAAGCACGAGGCCGTGGGAGTCATGTTTTATAATTTATGGGAATCCAACATTCATATTTTGTTTTTGAAAAAATTATAATATAAGTGTCAAATTAATGATAGATGTGGAACAATAGTTATGTTTATTATAATGGTAATTATTAATGTTATCTTTGTAATTTTAACCTTTTTAATTGCTTGTTAAATACTTAAAATGGCATGATAAAATAAAATTTTACTTTTTCTTAAACTTTAAATGAATTATGTGTTCAGTTTATAAACAGGTATATGCTTTTATTTTTATTAATCTTTTTTTTTGTAAATTGCCCCCTTCCATTGAAATTGAGAGCAAAAAAATTGAGTTTTCAAAGGTAATATGAATGAGCAATTTTATCTAAAATATACATAGAGCAATTTAAAACTACGGCGTTCGAATTTCAAAATCTTATATGAGACCCTAGAACCCTTTATACATTTCCGCAGTTTTCAGGTATAAAATCTTGAAATATTCTAGATATTTGTCTTTTTTTACCCATTTTGAATCAATATTTAACATACCCCTGTTAACCGTTTCTGTTCCTTCATTCGTTTTATATTTTCGACCGATTTTTGACGTTTCGATAAAAAAAAATGTTTATTTACAATCATTCGAAGATTACCTGCGAATTCTAAAAAATTGTGACATTTTTTTGAAAATGCAGTATTTTCCGAACAAGTTTAGTTAATTGAAATTTTTCCGAAGTGGAAATTCTTGCTCTTTCAATTAATTAACAAAAATTTTTAATTTAAAAAGAGACAAAATGGCTTTTCTCAAAAACTCACTTTTCACATTTTTTCGAATATAGATAGTAATGTGTATTATATATCACCTGAGTTTCGTTTTTGGTAAATCACTGCTTCACATTTAAATTAATTATTTAAAAAAAATCGAATTTTTTCTTTTTTCTCGGAAGTAACGAACGGTTTATAAAAAAAAATGTTCAGATAAACGTTTTCACATCTAGAAAAGTTCTACAAAAAATACCTCCTGCTCTTTTTGTGGTATCTTGCATCGTTTACGAGAAAAAATCAAAAATTATATTTAAACAAAAAATTTTGGTCAAAAATTGTTAAGCCCCAATAAAACTGATAGAATGCCTTCCTTATATAAGATACACTGTAAAAAATATATAGGACAAAATAAAAAAGGCGGGATTTTCCAGAAAATTTTCTTTATTTTTTTTCATAGTATTTTGAAAACTTGAAAAGAAGGTTTTCAGCAAAGGAATCGTCCACATATTACGTGACGCTATTTTTAGTTATTTTTGACTCACTCCTCCCTCTTGTGACATTTTGTGACATTTCGGTGAACCCCCCCTCAAAGTGTTATTATGTGACACTGAAGCTGACCCCTCTCCTATTTTTAAATACGGAATCTAAATGTAATTTTATATATTGTCAATCGAACAAGGAATAATGAGTTAAAAGTATTTGATACTAATAGTATGAGAATACTTTGAATACAATTATTTAGACATTTTTACATTCTCATCATAGTGAAAAGGTATTGTTTTTATGTAATAACTGACTATCACGGATTTCTTTAAATCTCAACGTTTCGCGACCCCCTGAATCCGAAAGAAAACAGGTTTTACGATAGTGTCTCTGTCGTTGTTGTTGACAAAAAAAAATGTAGTTCGTTAACAAGCTATTTTGGATAAAAATTCAAAAAGTTAGAGCATTTCCAAACATTTTTAGACCACTTTTTTTGATTTAAAAATAATGTGTACGGCTATTCGTATTATTCGAGAAATTGAACAATTTATCCTTACGAGTTTTTTTGATGAAAAGAAAATGATGAGCGATATAGCATTTACAAAAATAAAAATAATAAAAAAATTAACATTTTAAGCCAAACAACGCATGATATGAAAAAAAGTCAAGAGAAGAAAAACGTTGCTTTTTAAAAGCCCTGCAATATTATCATTACAACTTTTTTAATTTTATTGAAAAATCGGATATTCCAATTGTGATAGCCCAAAAATAACGAAAAGTTCCATTTTGCAGTCAAACTAGGGAAGATACGAAAAAAGATGAATTGTTAAAAATTGTGCACCTAAAAAAGATCTACATATTTGTTATTAATCACTTTTTAGTAGGACGCGTAGTTTTTGTTTTATTCGTAAAAAAAATGAAAAAATGAAATTTGTGGACAAACAACACAAGCTACGAAAAAAATAAATAGACAAAAGTTGTTCACCCAAAAAAGAGCTAAAAATTTGTTATTGATCATTTTTGGATAAGACTCGTAGTTTTTCTTTTAATCGTGAAAAATGACATTACAAATAAACAAATCAAATTTTTGGAAAAAAGACACAAGTTACAACAAAATGCTTAATAACAAAGTTGTTTTTAAATTTGATCTTAAAATTTGCTTTTAACCTTTTTTTATCACGAGACACGTAATGAAAATGTGTTCGTTGAAGCCGAAGGAGCTTTAACAAAAGAGAATTCACAACCAATAATTTCAGTTGTCGATGGTTTGACCTTTAATTTTAAAACTCCTATACAAAAATGTGGGGCAAGTACAATGACCGCGCCCTAAAACTTGCGAGCGAAAGATTAGTTCAGACAGCAGCTTTATAAACTATACATTTTTTGTATCGATAATATTGGTCTTTAATGTATCACCCGGATTTAAATTTTGTTTTTTGATCAGAGAAGCGTCACATATTACAAAACTTTTGCGACCCCCCTCCTATGCGACACTTTTGTTTCGTTGCCAGTAAATTTTGACTAATTCTGTGTGCTTCATATTGATTCCAATTTAGATAGTCTCTAATTAATTCCTAAATTTAAATAAATTAATTTTCGCTGAATACGCGGATGAAATTCGCAACTTAAATTTAAAGCTATAATTTGAATGGCGTAAAGTCTTTTCAAAAACAGCAACATTATGTTTTGAAAAAAAATGAAACCTGTGAAGCGTGAAACTACTGATAGAAAAATAAAATTATATGAGTTGCAAAATTTGAATTTTTTAAAAGAATTTTGTAAATTTTAAATGTTTGAAAATGTTGGAGCCAGTTGGAGAACCGATTTGTATTAAATCCGAGATTAGCTGTCACCTGTAAAACGCATTGAGCGGGACAAAGATAAATCTGTGGGCTATGCTTAGGAACAAATATAATATAACCTTCGGACCCACCGACGACCTTTACCTGTAGAGATTGACCGCTCAGACACAATTACACATAAATGACCATTCTTTGTCGATGTATATTTCAAACATTTCCAAGAAGCTGGCCATTCGAAGATTTGGAAGGACCATCCCGAAAGGTCACAATCCGGTCAGCCCACCTTTCGTCGGCAGCCAACTGTTTCAGAAGTTTCTCGTAACGCGCAGGAATTTTTTCGGTTTAAGATCTAGAGTCTAGAGTCTAGAGAATACTTTCCCAAGTCTTCTAATCTACAACTAATAACATTTTCAGTATTTCAATAAAGAAATATTCAAGTTCGAACGTTTAAAATTTGTAATATGAATAATTTACATGTGAAATTTTACCATTTAAATAATATATTAAGATATAATTGTTTTGCAATAAATTATATATAATAATATTAATAATCTACCATAAATTCATTCTGTAAACCTCCTATGTTTCCTCTCGCTTTTCGCGTGTTTTTTTGTTGCTTCAAAATTTCGTATTGAAAGCCTTGATAGTCAGTTTTATCTTGAATAATTTTAGATTTAAATATTCTAAATTGTTTGGCTTAAATTTTAAGCGTACAAAATTTTCTATTTTTCAAATTTGTTTTTTTTACAATTTTTTCAGTTTATATGATTTCTAATTAAACAGTTTTGAATGAAATGCTTCCAAACTAAATTCAAAATAATGAAAAATTAAGTAAATAGTTTTACAAATTCAAGCCTTAAAAATGAATAGATTTTATTTAGAAGTAGGAATTGAAAATTAAATTATTTTTTATTTTAAAATTTTCCAAAACATTGAATATTTCAAACTCAATTACAAAAAAAAGTGTCGAATTGAAAGGCTTGAAAATGTGCAATTTTAAAAATTGGAATAATAGCGATCTTGTTTCATATTATTTTTGTTTAATTTTTAATTTTCAATGTGATATCTTAAAATTGGTAGATTTTTATTTGAAGATTTAAAAAATGTATCGTTAATATTTTAACGATTTGATATTAAAAAGTTAAAAATTCTGTTATTTAAAATAAAAATAGATCAAAATAAAAATATCTAAAATTGATACCTCAGTCATTGAATAGTTTCTTTTATTCGCAATCACCGTGTTATGAGCCTGTCGTCCTTGCGAGAATGGAGCTCCACGAGAGGGGGGGGGGGGGGTGTAAGGTCGAATCATATTCAAATTTCGCGCCACACAGATTACCAATCGCAGCCAAGCAGATGACTGCCACGTCAGTCGTATGTTTTCACGACCAAAAATATTATAAACATGACGGCTAACTGTTCAGCCGGCCCTACAGTCTCATAAAATGCTGATTTCGAGTAAAATATCGTACATCACTCGTAGTATTAGACAGGTCCCCACGTGGAGCTCAATGTTCGCAAGAACGACTTGAAAACCCACGGCCTTCGGCCGCGATCTTACAACTCGTCTTGCAAACATTCATCTCCCCGTAAAGACATCTCTAATACAACTTGTGATGTAATATACTATAATTTTGAATGATTAAGATTTAAGTTAAGTTCGGATTTGTTTAATTTTTAACGTTCCGTAGTAGACATATTTTCATTTTTAATGTTTCCCGTTTAAAATTACTTCATTGTGAACGTTATTTTAGAATAATTCTACTTTGAAGGTTTATAATTGAAATTTTTTAGAAGTTTTGACTTTCAAATATTCCTTTGATTTTTAAATGATTCAATTTTCAAAATTCTAATTTGAAATCATTTAATTTTGTTGTTTAAAACCAAAATAGATCAAAATAGAACTATCTAATATTGATACCTCAGTCATTGAATAATTTCTTTATATTTGAATGGTTACGATTTAAATTTACCATCAACCGGGGTGAATGGCTACAATAATTTTTAGAAAATCATCAAGGGCTTAATAATTTTATTTTTTAAGTGATCTTGGGCTCAATAGGTCACGCAATGTCTCTACTTTATCGCTCATATAAATAAATTAATATATATTGATTTGTAAGAGACTAATGTTGCTAAAAAGGTCAACATCTCACATCGATCATGTGTGTGCGTGTGTGTGTGTGTGTGTCGTAAAGAAGAATTCCAAACTAACAAAACCATTGACGATTAAAGCCCTCCCGGAGAGGAATACAGTCCTTCCCAATCAGGTTTTTTTAAGCCTCGTTTTTAAGTTATTCACAAATAGCATAAATCCAAAGATTACGGGGCGAATCGCTACAACTGCAATACATTATAAATAAATTCAAAAAACGTTTTACACTGCCGAATGATGTCAAAGAAATATGAGTACAGTGATTTTTTAATACTTATATTGTCATATAGTCAATAATAACTGAACAATGTATTGAAATAAAATATAGGTTATGTTCATACGTTACACCTAATTCTTGTCCTAATTTTAGTAAGCGTTTATAGTGTTAATATTAATATTTAATAAAAAAATTGAGTTGTCTTTAATTCTTAATTTTTTTTTCTTTAACTACCTATTCCCTTAATAAATTTATTTACAATTTTTCTTATTACAAAGATCTGTGGAATATTTTTTCGTGAGATCATAAAGAACCCATATTAACAGTTATTAAAAATTTGAGACAATTTAGACACTTTCTACCTCACGTCTAATGTAAGTCATGATTAAATTTGTGAAAAACTGTAGCGATTCGCCCCGGGTACATCAATGAATATTTTTTTCAATTTTAAATTAAGTTCGGATTCGTTTAATTTTTAACGTTCCATAGTAGAAAAATTTTCATTTTAATGTTTCCCATTTAAAATTAATTCATTTCGAACGTTATTTTAGAATAATTATACTTTGAAGGTTTATAATTGAAATTTTTTTAGAAGCTTTGACTTTGAAATATTCAATTCAGTTTTCAATTAAAATTTGTCACATTTCAATCGATTCGAATGGAAAATTACTTAAATTCAAAGGCTCAAGATTTTTAATTATTCAAATGTAAATACTTTTAATTAGAAATACAATTTCAATTCCTTTGCATTTTAAATGATTCAATTTTCAAAATTCTAATCTGGAATAATTAAATTTCCAGACTCTTAAATTCAAAATAAAACTGTTCAGTTTTGAGCGCTTTGAAATAGAAAGTATACCATTTCAACTTCTTTCTAATGAAATTGTCCAATTTAAACATTGTTTAATAATTAAATTTTAAAATTGTTTATATCTTTCACTTTGTCCACATTGAAGCTCCTAGGTTTTCGCGTATTTTTTATCTCGCGGTTTTTGCTGTCATGTCAGTGGGATAGTTTATTAGTTTTCGTTAGTTTGACATCTTATAAATTTTTCTTTCCACTTGAAGGCTGTTGAAATTATTCCCGTTGCATGGAAATGCTTTATCGTTGATTTTCAAATTATTAATTTTAAACTTCGGATTAAAATGATTGAATTTTAAAAATAGTGATGCACAATTTGAAAATTAAATATTTCTAACGACTTAGTTTCAAGATCCTAACTTAATAATGCTTTATTTTTTAAATTGTGAAAATGTCAGTGATTTTTTTTTTACAGAAATCAAATTTTTTAGTAAAAAAATCTATCTAATCACTTAGAATATTATTTGATACTACATGATTTGATACTTACTAATAATATATTCATCATTTTTCAAATTTCTATAATTTCAATTTACAATTCTAGTTTTGAATGCATAATTCTAGAACAGTTTAATTTTTCAGGCCTTGAGACTAAAGTCTTTTTGCTTAAAAAGTTTAAATTCGAAAATATTTTGTTTACTTTTTCTTCATTTTTGGAGGTCTCAAGTTTCAAATTTCATAATGTGTAGTTTTAAATTCAAATATTAAACATATCAGGATATTTGTAATGTTAGGAAACAAAATACTAAAGACGTGGAACGCGCGCGATTCATTTAATTATAGTATTTAATATTTGAATTTGAAACCATTCAATTGGAAATATTAACTAAATTTATTCGACTTAGAACTCTTTCAGTTTGAAATTGGTTGTATTTAAAATCTTGAAATTTTACTGTTTTAATGTTTAGTTTAAACCCTTTTAAATTTAGGATTCTTCCACTATAAATGCTTTACTTTTCAATTCAGTTTCGAACACTTCAAATATAAAATTATTGACTGTTGAATAATGATACTAATCTTATTAAAGCTTTTCTCCTCATAATGAGAAGATATTAGTTTTATTTGAAAACTGGCTATCGCGGATTTCTTTAAATCTCCACGTTTCGAGACACTCTGAATCCGAAAAAACAGGTTTTATGATGGTGTCTGTCTGTCGTCGTTGTCGTCTATAAACTGGATAACTTTTGAAAGACTAATCGTATTGGATTGCGCTTTGGCACACGTATTTAGGGACCAAAAAGAAAGGACGAGTTCGTTAACCAGCCATTTTGACCAATGGTTTCTAGTTTCACCTACACACAAAAAATACATCATTTTTTGATAGGACGCGTAGTTTTTGTTTTGATCGTAAAAAATAACATTAAGAATTTTTTAAATTAAATTGTTGAGAAACGAAACATAATACGAAAAAAATGAATAGACAAAAGTTGTTCACCCAAAAAAATATGTAAAAACTTGTTATGAATCCTTTTTTGATAGGACGTCTGTTTTTTTTTAATCGTCAACAGTTAAAAAATTAAATTTTGGGGAAAACGACATAAGATGCGAAAAAAAATGAATAGACAAAAGTTGTTCATCCAAAAAATAGACAAATTTGTTATAAATGATTTTTTGATAGGACGCGTCGTTTTTGTTTTAATTAACAAAAATAACATTGAAAATAACAAAAATAAAAATTTCCTGCAAACGACAAAAGATACAATAAAATGCCTATTAACAATTTTTGTCGCCTAAATTAGATCTACAAATTTGTTTTCCACCATTTTGTGATGGGATGCGCGTTTTTTTTAAATTATAAAAACAAGGCAATGAAAATACCTCTGCTTCAATATCAATGCATATTATGAAGAGTAATAATACACATATACATTTATTGAAATGATACATTTTTCAGGGTAGCTGCGAATAAAGATTAATGAAGAATAAGGAACAAATTTAATATTAAAGTAATCATGGAAAATAAAATTTGTACTTTATTTTGCAATATCTGAATAAGCAGTCCCTGGCCGAGTTAGAGAAATTAATATAATGTACATTTAATATAATAAAGTTGAATAACATAATAATATAGAAAAGTTCACGCTTTGGACAAATTTTAATTGAGTGACAAGCACGAGAAACGTGATGAGAGTGTGTTCGTTAAAGCCGAAGTAGCTTTAACAGAAGAGAATTCACAATCACCAAATTACAGTTGTCGATTGTTTGACCTTTAATTTTAAAAGGTCTATGCACAAATGTGGGGGAAGTTTAAAGACCGAGCGCGTAGCGAGAGGTAAATATATTATCGAGCGCGAGATGCGACAGTCTCTCGAGTCTCGAGAATGTGCCCGCGCAGAGGGCAGATTAAAAAAATAATAAAAATAAGAAATTATATAAAAAAATCTGGGACAAATATAAGAAGTTTGTTGACAACTTCATTTTAAAGTTTTCATCAAATAAAGCCTACGGAAATTCAGTGATTACAAGCGATACCTCTCCAATCTTTAAATGAGAATCAGTTCCTATTATTCCTTATCAGTTTATTTCTTTTGACACGTGCTCAAATTATTGATTCATGATGATAATATCCAGGGCAATGCCTTCTTATCAGTTTGAACTTTCGATCTTTACCACATTTTTTAACAGCGTAGAACGCAATTAATAATTAACACCTGGTGTCAATATATCCTCCCCGAAATATCTGATTACATGTCCGGATGTTCACTGGACAGCGAAAACCGATAAATGAGTGGACGTTTTTTTTAAATTCATCTATTTTAGTAGAATTTGCATCTTTTTTGTCTAAAAATGACAGCTGTTTGGTTAAAAATTGATTTGTTCTGGTTGAGGATTCAACTATTTTGTTGAAAAATCGCCTAGTTGTAATATGTATCAACTATAGTTGATAGACTATGGTTGAAACAGATTGAAAATTCAAGTTCGTATTTTGAAAATTAATTTTTTTAACTAAAAAGGTAACTAATGTAGTAGAATATACCATTATGTGAGTTGAAAATTCATCTTTTTATTTGAAAATTAATTTTTTTGACTGAAAATTTAACTGTTTTATTTTAAGTTGAAAATGTATTTGTTTTAGGTGAAAGTTTAACTACTTTCTTGAACATTATTTTTTTTGGGTTTTTTAAATTTAACTATTTCGTTGAAAATTTATTTTATTTGAAAATTTTTTTCTACTAAAAATTTAACTATTCTATTTTAAGTTGACAATTTATCTGCTTGAAGTCAAAATTCAATTTTTTTGATTGAAAGCTCAAGATTCGTTCCAGTCTGCAAGGGGTGGCCTATATGAATACTATTAGCATTTCTTTCAATTGAGGCATTTTTTGGAAAATTTATCTTTTTTGATATCTAGTAATTTAATTTTTTTTTATCAAAATTCATCTGGTTGAAAATGACCTTGGATACTAATGGGCCCGAGTGGGGAACCTCACATGACGACCTTGTGAGGCTCTTCACTTGGGGTGATCGCTAGAGAGATTGATCAGAAACCTGGGTCGGAGCAGTGTTGCGGAACGAACGTGTTATTTAAATAAATAACACGAGAATTCTAGGTCACTCTAAAAAAATCTGTACCCCCTTCCTCACATTGGCGTTACAAAAATTTATAAACAAACATTTTTGTGCATTAACGTTATTGATCTCCTAGGTGTAAGGTTGTTTTTGTACCTAAAAGGAAAATTCGTAACGGTTGGAGAAAATAAAAAATTGGTCAGGGATAGTCTGGGATTTTGTAGCAACACTGTTAATTGGTAAAATGAAAAGTAGATGAATTCAAATCACACATACACACAATTTCAGTCTCATAAGATTTTTGATTTTTTTTCTCATATATTGTCATCAGTAGAAAATCGTGAGGCGTTCAACAGAATTTTTTAAAGCTGGCTAAAAGAATAATTTGAAAAAACACAAAAATACTATATAATATATGAAAAACCTGTCAAAGAAAAGACTTTACTGTTAGTTAACAGAAAGCACTCATATGACATCAAAAGTTTTTTAAAACAACAGAATTTCCCTTCTTTTTTAAATAATCCCCTTGTTGCCTAAAATTTATCTACTGAACCGTCTTCAGGTTTGAAAATCGTTCTAAAACTGGAAAATGGCCGGGAATGTTTTTCTGGCGAGTCTAGAGTGGCCACCCGGAATGGTGCCCCTTTTTACTTACAGTTGACCTCCCAGAGTAAATCTTTTATTTTTCAGACTTTCAGAGAGCTGTGAGCCACTCCCAGTTCTCGAGTCAACAGCTACCTCTAATCTATATAAGTTATAAGGCATCACATAAGTCTTTACCATAATGACAGGTATGCATTTAATTGTCGAAAATGCGATAGGGGCCAACGAGCACCAGGCCGATAAGTGATCAATGGTGTTATGGGTACGTGATATAATATAACCTGTAGCTCAATCAACTAAGTCAGTGGTGCCGGTGGTGTCTGATGGTACCACTCAGGCCGGACGAAACAGAGATAGAAAATCAGGCAAACGGGGCAAAACGGGGCGAGAATGCACCTGGTCGGTTCTCGGAGCCACAGAGAGTGACCTGCCAACCTGCCAGCCAGCGTAGGGAACGGCCTGCCTACTTGTCGGTGTGGTGTGTCGGTCGGTCGGTCTGCCTGCCTGCGTTCACCTGCGCAAGGTGAACTGTAACGACTCTGCTTCGCTGTTCTTATTCCGCGGTGCGGTGTGCGCTTCGTCATCATCTGTGCTTGAAAATTCCACCTGGGAAAATATCTCGCGAGTTTTCATTATTCGTCTTATATTGTCGATTCGGGAGATCCGCGCGCGTCTGGGTCATACGGTAGCCTCATTTATTCCACAAATGTCCAAGAACGTGCGTGACCCGAACGCCGACACGCAACGCTGATATGAGTGCACCAGCGACAACAGGTAGCGTATTGAAACCAAAAATCGTACTGTGAAAATCAGGGAATTTTGATGGAGTTTAAGATAGCTATCAGTTTTTGAAAGGGTTTTGTGAGAAGTGATTGAAAATGTCGTACGTAATGGCCACTATTCGATACACTTTCAACTCGCGGTGACCTTTCATGATTAGGTGAACGGTAGACGGTAGACGGCCAGAATATTCACCGTCATTATGCCAAGGCTGTTGCTGACGAACTCATCAACGCTTTATACTTTTCGGAACGAGAATCTTGCTTTATTATTAGTTTCTGTTATAATATCGTTTTTGTGATTTTTCTTTTATCGTTCAAGATTCAGATTGTGATATCTAACCGCACATCTGTTCTTCAGGAGATTACGCTCTATAAATCACGTTCCGGGTTCAGAGATGTTGTTGAGAAATTTCGTGTATCAAAAAGTGTTTTCGTGGGGTTTTGTTTGATTTTGTAACGGGTGACATTGTAAATCTAGACTGTGGTTTAGATTTCAAGGTATAGCTCCTGATATAATTTTTGTTTTTCAATAGATCATACAGTGGAGGACTGGAGTAAAGTGTTTGTTGAAGAAAAGTGTTGTGAAAAAGTGAAAAATGTCAATACTGACGATTATACTACAGGAGATATCGTTAATTAGTGGAGGTAATATATATGAGATGATGTGGTTTTTGAAAAGTGTCAACAGAAGAATATTTTACTTTTATCTTATCTATCAATTAACAGTATAGTTCTGAACGAGTCAAAATTTTATTGAGTATATAATAAATTAAAGGTCGCAGTACATAACTAGATAACCAACAAAATCGGAATTTTTCAGGAGAGCGAAAAAACATTCTGTGAAATCAAAATCACCATTTAAAGATAAAACAAATATCCGCTCCCGAGCTGAATTGATACTGAATTGGGGATAAAAAAGTTTAATCAGAAAAGAATATCCAATGTCGTGGAAATAGATTTGGAAGTTCATAATCTCAAAGTGACACTAACCTAAACCTGGAGCAGGCTCAGCTTAAGATTGCGATGAAAAATTCAATTTTCAATTTACATAAAAAATAAAAGCATACTCTCGAGATATTGAGTTTCTGAATGCAGGTAAAAAAGTTTTGATCGAAAACAGTTATACAATACCGAGTAAATTGTTCAAGAATTCCAGAGGTTTGGAAAATAGGCTTTCGGTAGCGATTAAAAATCGAATTTTAAATTTATTATAAAAATAAACACTAGCTCTCGAGATATAGGGATGCTGGATAAGAATAAAAAAACGTTGACCCAAAAAAATAATTCTGTTCCGAGAAAATCAAGATTGAATGTCTCGATATCACACAAAGTATAATATGTTTGAAATATCAATTCGATTATCGAACTTAATTTGACAAATAAAAAATTTTCTTCTCGGTTTCAACGTTCTATTCTATATATATATAGTTTAAAATTAAAAAATATTTGTTGATATTTTTCCTGCAACATATAATTTTACGAAATTTTATTATTTTAATTAAAAATATGGTAATCATGTACAAAATTATCTTCTGATTTCGTATGTAAACAAAAGTTCTAAATTCGTACCATTATAGCATGAATAATCAGTGAAATATGCCTTTCTGAATTAAAAGTGAATACATTAGTTAATGACTTCAAAACAGTATTAAATTAAAAAGTTTTTTTTTGCGTTTTATTTAGTTTATTGCCAAACTGATGAATAATAGTTTATTTTAAATTTCATTTTGATCAATGGTTCGCAAACTACAACATATTCTTAAATATTGAGAAATTAACTGAAGTGGATATATCATGTTTTTTCGCTTACTCCTCAATTTTAATAAATATCGATTCTGAAAGAAAGAAAAAAAATTACTTCTACGATAAAATTTTAACTCAAATTTAAATTGAAACCTTTTTTATTATAAAATAAGATTTTAAACGATTCCTTTAGCACAACGTGTATTTGATGTTTAAAGCATTTTTTATGCAATAGACCCATTTTCGGAAAAATGTTGGTTATCTAGTTTTGTTTTGCCATCGCAGGCACCTTTCAAATCCCAAACGCTCCATACAATTGAAAAATATATTATCTAGTTTCCTACTCTTCAATACAGTTGTTGAAAGAATAAACATTTAAAAAATAGTTGTCAATTTTTTGGTACACGTTGATACATAGAAATTTGATATGTGAAATTGATGCCTTCTTTTATGAAAAACTTTTTTTGACTAACTATAAACTCAAAAAGAAAATTATTCTTTCTACAAAATTCACTGCATTTGTTTGATTTAAAAAAAAAGTTTGTTTAAAAGAACCAAATTTGTGTTAAGTAGACCAATCTCCTTTGCTCTAATCTCTAATCAATCAACATTTTTGGATGATTCGTTTTGTTAATTTTACGAAATATTTGGTTTATTTCACCAAATATCTTGTCGTTTTAACCAAATCTATTGAATAAATACACCAAATTATTTATATTTTGTTAAATAAAGCAAATTTTAGTGACAAAATATTTTTTCTAGGGTCAGCGTCAACCAAATATAAGTCGTGTAGATTTCAACAAATATTTAGTTGATTTATTATGCAAATGTTCTGATTCGATCCACAAAATTAGTTATATGTTTGATAAAATTAACCAAATTTTAATAACCAAAAAATGTTATATTGATAAAATATTTAAAGACACAAATTAACTGTAACTGATTTAAAAATACGATTAAGTGAATCAGTATAAAGTTCGTACTTGAAGAAATTAAATTTTCAAAAATCTAAATGATCTTTTTTATATATCAGTTATTTGGTTATTCAACCGCATTTTATATTTAAACCTTCTCTGCTTTGTTTAGGAAGCGTATTATGTTATTTATAACGTAGAGTAAAGAGTTGCATTTCAAGGCGAAAATTCGTGCGTCGAGTGGACTAAATTTAAAAATAACTGAGGAGGAAATAATTCCAGTGCGTGGCTTTTTAATAAATATGGAAAAAAGTTAGTGGATTAAGTTTATTTTCAGCAACTGAGCATACTTATAAAAATAAATGAGAGAGATGCAGTAAAAACACTCAATAATGGCTTTTTTCTTCTACTTTTATTATTAATTTCTTTTTTGACTTCCTTTGTTTATCAAAAAATATTTTCTAATATCTCTCATTAACAAGATCTTTGGAAGTATAATCGTCAGTGTTTTGAATAATTTTTCAATAAATCAACTTTCAATAAAAAAAAATGTTCAGGTTTAAA
Source organism: Andricus curvator (assembly GCA_932195095.1). NCBI lineage: Eukaryota > Metazoa > Arthropoda > Insecta > Hymenoptera > Cynipidae > Andricus > Andricus curvator. Next base: position 82,859 of record CAKNYM010051654.1, on the reverse strand, counting down.
AGTCTGTCGGGTTCAAAATGTTTATTCTTAAAGACTTTTTTAATTGAAGATTGTTCAGTTTTGAATGGATTGTTAAATAAATGGCTGCGTCTAGTCGTCTCGAAAATTCGGGGCAACTAGCCAAGCTTATGAAAAATACATTACATTACATTTTGTATCTTTAATAACAAATTACTGCTTTAAGCAGAATGATAAATTCAGTGAAGCTTGTTACACTACTCTTGATAAAACTATGCGAATATTTTAAATCGGAAACTTCAACAACCGTAAATATGATATCACAACTATTGAAATTGATACTATAATCAATAATCAATTCATTTTAAATGCTATAAAATATATCAAATCTTATTTCGGTATCATTGTTGGCTTTTAATCTTTACTTTCAGATTTATGATTTTGCCGTTTATGTATCTTGTGCAATTGTACAGATAAAATGTATCTCTTTCTGTGAACATATCTATAAATTTAAAAATATCCTCCTTCGTTATGGCTGTTACCCTTTATACTCCTAGCAGTAAAACTTAAAAGTGTCGATACTATAGGATAGGCATAGGCAATCCACTGCTTTTCCCTCGCACTTTGAACTTGAGAAATCGCTGCCAGAGGGATGAAAAGAATCCTTGGATTTCAATCTACTGTAGAATTTTGGGGCTTTCGACTTATTAAGGGCTTTAGGACTTAGTTTAGACACTTTAGACCCTATGAAGAATTAGTCCTCAGGGTCGGAGGTCGTTGGGTAGGCCTTTACAATTTCAGGTGCTTTTGTAGAAAAGGTTTCCTTTAAAAGTACCTTAGAAACCAAGGTAAATGGGAAAAAAAATTTTGTGTATATATATTTCATAATTTATTGCACTGATCTTCTTCTTATTAGAAATTTCAAAATAAGGCAAACAAAAATACTAGATCGGATCAGAACCTCGCAAACAATTGAGAACTACGTTTGCCTTTCTAAATATTGTATTTTTCAAAATGCATTTATCATTTATTTTTTATTTCTGGGAGACTGAGACCTGAGAGTCGCATTCTCTCAGGGATCATAATCTGATCACGTTACCAACTGAGCCACGCTTTCGAACTGGACTAATAATTGGACTTATTGTTAACATTTTGATACTTGGGATTTACTGTCATTCATACTGAAATGAAAAAATCTTCTTTGTCACTTCTTTCTTATCCGAGAATTTGTTTCCTCGAGATTTTAGTGGTCAGAAGTCTTCTTCAAAAGTAAATTAAACCTGGATGTATTCTTTGACACATTTTCTAGTACATATCTCTATTTTACTACAGTCTTATCACATTGCCATTACAACACGGAGAAAAATGCATGTTTACCCGTAACATCTAGATGTTCAGGGTTAAGGTATTATACATTCAAAAATAGGACAGTCATCAACCTAGTTGTTGAAGGTTAATATCTGTATTTCAGAATCTGTATGTTATCTTACACTTTAATATCTATGTTTTAACCTCCATTTTTCTCCATAAAATAACCGTATTGAACTATTTTACAGGCCTCAGATTCACGCTACTATTGACACATTTTTTTAAGGATGCAACTATTTTGTTTATATTTTGAAAAAAAATTACACTAATGCTACTATTTTCAAAACTTCTCTAGCTTGGCTAAAATAACATCCGCCATCTCAAAAATCGAAAATTTAAAAGATTTCAAAATATTTCAAGAAATTTCAAAGATTTAAAAAAAATGCAAGGGATCTCAAAGGATTTTAATTGATTTCAGAGATTTTATAGGGGTCTCAAAGCTTTTTGGGTATTTTAAAAGATTCTAAGGGATTTGAAAGGATTTCGAGGGTTTCAAGGAATTTTAAAGTTTTTAGGGTATTTTAAAAGATTTCAAGGGATTTCAATGGGCTTTATCAGATTTTATGTGATTTCAGAGGATTTCAAATATTTCATATTTTTTAAAGGAATTTCGAAAGATATTGCAGATTCCAAAATGTTGTGAAATTTCAAAGGATTTTAAATAGTTTAGGGTTCATAAAAGATTTCAAGGAATTTAAAGAGATTTCAAAATTTCAAAGAATTTTGCAAGATTCAAGGGATTGTATAAATTTCAAGGGGTTTTAAAGAATTTAGGGTATTTTAAATGATCCCATGGAATTCAATTAGATTAAAAAATGTAAGGTTTTTTAAAGAATTTCGAAGGATATATCAATGATATTTAAAATATTTCAAGAGATTTTAACGGATTTCTAGAGAAATTTAGGGAATAAATTAAATTTCAGAGGACTTCTTGGTATTTTTAATAATTTCTACGGATTTCAGAGATTTCAAGGGATTTCACCATGTTTAAAGGAATCATATGAATTATAAGATTTCAAATATTTCTACGGGTTTCAAGGTATTTTAAAGATTTCAAAGCTTTAAAGAGATCTTATTTTAAAAGCTTTTAATACAATTCAAAGCTTTTAGGAGATTTTAAAAGATTTTATGCGATTTTGTTTGAGATGCATATTGTATACCAGATCAGAAAAAAAGTTAGTTGTTGACCGGGAAAACCGGGAGTTAGCCTGAAATTTTGAATACCGGGAAAAAGGCGAGAAATAGTTGGGAATTTTTTTGTTGACGGAATTTTTAGATGTTTTTAGAAAAACTGATTTGAAGTTGGAGAGTGCCATAAGCTCACGTGTTATATATTTTGCTTGATATTTCGTCTTCAAATATAAAATTTGCCCACTTCCGGTCATTTCAGGGACGTAAAAGTATAATGTTACCAAATAGAGCATAGATTTAAGTATGATTTTCTATCGAAAGTCCAAAATCTGTATTTTTTGATCCTGGATCACAAAAACGAGAATATCTCCTAACCTAAATTACGAAATGTCTACTATTATATTTTTGGTCTAGAATTTATCTCTTTTGGTTCAAAAATTTGACTATTTGGTGGAAAACTTAATTATTTTGTTGAAAATTCAAGTATTTTTTGGAAAATGAAACTGTTTTTGGTTGAATTTTATCTTTTATTTTTGAAAATTCGATCATTTGGTTGAAGATTCATTTTGGTAGGTTAAAAATTAACACTTTTTGTTGAAAATTTATATTTTTAAGTTTAAAAATCAACTGTTTGCTAAAACATTCGACTTTTTTGCTTGAAAATGCAATATATTTTGACTTGAAATCTTAAAAACATGATACCTACAATTAGGTTAGTGTTATTTAATAGTGTATTGTGCACCAAGGCGAGGTTTGAGGTGAGTTGAGGTGAGTTTAAAGAGACAAGTACCGCGCAGTGCGCGTGGGTTAAAGTAACGAACGCGCATGCACGATCATTTCCCGCGGACAATAAAGTGCACTTTATCGGCCTAGGCCGGTATCGTACCCCACCGCCGGTAATGCCAGCCTGTAAAAATGTAATTTTTGAGCTGGATTTTTTTTAAAAGTTTGAGTGACCAACCTGTATTGACACTGTTTTAAATTTCTCAAATGAGTCCGAGGCCCGATTTGATAATAAAGGAAAAATGTTTGAAAAAAGAATAAATAAGATTGAAATTGATTATTATCCATGTGATTATTATGGACAACAGAACTGCTATACGGCAGATAGAGCAGTCGATTTCTGTAAAATAATTTCCTTTCTAAAACGCCTTAGCAACAAAAGATTGTGCGTTGCGCGAACGAGAGAAGCGCTTGTAAATTCAAGAGTATGGACCGTGGTCTGATTATTGGTCAGGGTTCCATTCACACGGGGCACGTAGTTGTTTTTAGTGTAGGTGTAGTACTGTAGTAGATTGTAAGTGTAAAAGGATCGGGGATAAAGGGAAATGGACCACTCCACTCATTTTATGATAGACAGTCAGCAAGTGTAGCACGCTATGGTTTGCCATGGTTATCGGTTCGAAACACCAGGAGTCGTCAACCCACTCGGGACCATCTCTTTCTGTTCACCTCTACACTCAAAACGCTCCAAGGAGGAGAATGCGGCGAGAGAGCAAATGCTCTAGTTTTAGTTCTTGCAACTTGCAACACGCCTAGCTTTGCTGAGTCTGAATACTTCAGGGAAACCTGAGCAAAGATTGCCCTAATCGCTCAGAAAGAATCAAAACCATGGTGGATGCAAAACTCCACTTTCGAAATTCCCTCATTTTTCCCTGACCAATTTTTCATTTTCTCTGACCATTAACATTCAGAGACCAGCATTTCCAGCTTGTAACATTTTTAACATAGAATCTTTTATAAACGGAATAAAACCATTTCAAATTTAATGTTAAAAATTTCACATTTATTTATTTATTTCAACTAATAATTATGACTTTTCTACCATAAAACATGAATTTTCAATCCAAAAGGACGAATTTTCGACCAAAAAAGATTAAGCTTCAACCAAAAACAGCTAAATTTTCAAACAAATAATTGAATTGTTTATAACGCAGATGAATTTTCAACAAACAAACAAAATAAATTTTCAATCCAAGAGGACGAATTTTCTGTCCAAATAGACGAATGTTGAACAAAGCAATCACTGTTCGACCAAAAAATATGAAATTTCTACCAAAACAGATGAATTCTCATGCCAAAACGACGAATTTTCGACTCAGAAGATTAATTTTCTACGAAAAATACGAGTTTTCAAGCAAATAGTTGCATTTTCAACTAAAAAAGATATAATTCAGTAAAAAAATTAATTTTTTACAAAAAAAAAAAACATTTTTAACAATATAGTCATATTTTCAACTAAAGAAATCAATTTTCAACTAAAATGATGAATCTGCAACAAAAAATTCATTTTTATAAAAGTATAGTTTTGAACCGCATAAGATCAATTTTCAGCAAAAAAAAAACTAATTTTCTACAGAACAGTTTAATTTTCAACCAAAGAGATGAATTTTCAACTAAAATGATAAATCT
>CAKNYM010051654.1:48018-77980 GCA_932195095.1 Andricus curvator | reverse complement strand
ATCAAAAACAGTTCAATTCAACCATACAAGATTAATTTTCAACCAAACATTTGCATTTATAACCAAAAGAGGTGAAATTTCTGCCAAACGAGATAAATTTGTTAACAAAAAAGGGGAATTTTCAGAAAAGTTGTTGAATTTTCAACAAAAAAAGATTTCAGTTGAATTTTCAGTACCATAATATGAACTTTCAACAAAAAAGTTAATTTTCTATAAAAAATAATTGAATCTTTAACCCAGAAAGACGAATTTTTAACAAAAGAGTTAAATTTTCAATAAAAGTGTTTCGATCATTTATGGTAAGTTGCCATAAATTACCGCCATAGTTACCGTATATTTCCAGCCAATTTTGCATATCCCTATTGTTATTACATATTAAATTTGTATCTCTTTTAAATGTATAAGTACGAAGAATTTGGTTTATAGACTATGTATGTATTTGTATGGTTTCAGTATAATTTCTAAATAATTAAAATAATTTTCAATTGTTATCAACTATATATAAAATATTCATTACATTGTCAACACGTCCTTGATATATATTATTTATAAAACGCTCATATGAGTCAATTTAAAACTGGAAAAAGGGTTCATAAGCATATATGGCCCTATGGGCTGTTTTCCCATCAGTGGCCTCAATCCCAATTTGAAAGTGTACAGTTTTAGGTTCTGGTTTTAAATTGTTCAATGTTAAGAGCTTTGAGTTGGAAACCAGTGTGTTAAAGAAATTTGAATGCAAAGCAGTAAAACTGGAATAATTTTAAGTTGGAATTTATTGAACAATTGTGAATTGAAAACTTCAAGATATTAGAATCTTATCTTGGGCATTTAAAATTGAAAGCCTTTATGATTTAAAGGTTTGTAATTGAAACCGTTCCAAAAGTAATTTCAAAATCAAATATTAAAAACGGTGCACCCTCAAATTTGAAACTTAATTTAGTTGAGTAATTTTAAAGTTAAGTGTTCAATATTGCATACATTGAAAACGTGTTTAAGAAAAAAAACTTTAAATTGAAATCGTTGTATAATTCTAGATTGCAATATTCAAAGTGGTTTAGTTTTAAACTTAGATCAGTCAAAGATGCGCAATTATGAATAAAAGCATTTCAATACGGAAAAGATTATTAATTTAGAATAATTTCAGATTGAAAATTGATAAATTTGACAATTTGAAGTGTGTGGTTTGCAATTGAGGTCTTCAGAATTATAAAATTCTATTTCAAAGTAGAAGCTTTAGCTAACAATCAAAATGTTTAAGATTCAAACTTAAAAGAATAGACAGTTTCAAATGTACAGTGTTTGCAATCAGCACTTGGCTTTAATGCTGGCATAATAATAAAAACTCAAATATTAATAATTGACCAATTTCAATTCCATAGCTTTAAATGTTATTTTATTCATTTTATTATATACATTATATTTATTAATTATTTATTTTATTATATATATATTTTTTATTTATTTGGCCTTGACATTAAAATGATTTAGCCTTTATTCAACTTGAAAAAATGTCCAATATACTGAAGTTTCAAATTTAAAATCGTTTGAATTATAGTTTTAAGTGTTTCAGAGATTTGTTAGTTCAGGATTCTTTTTTAAAATTTTAGAGACCGTGTTTCAGATTCTATGAATTTATACCTGCTCATAATTTTTTGTAAATGAAACTATAATAAGAACTCTAGTGAGAACTGTAATCTTATTTCGAAGACGTAATTCCCTTCTGGAGATGTAGTTTCATACTGTTGATTATGGCTAGTAGATTGACCTGATCAAATGACCCAGGTCATAACAGAGTCCTGGTGCACATTTCAAGGTCAGATATCTCGAAAACCTGGATGTAAATACATGATAATTTTGTCACTATTTTAATCTGAATCGCAAAGATAATCAAGTCTCAATAGTTAAAAATATTAAAACCATAAACTGAACGAGTAAAATAACAATCTAGAATGAATAAGTATACTTTTTAATGCAAAAAATAATAAATCGACTAAACTATTGCGAAATAACGTCAGCCGCATGGTTTCAAATTTTTAAAAGGACTATTCTAAGAATAAACGAATGAAATATAGGGATGTATTAAATTCTTTGTACGTATGCTGTTTTTCGTATTGTCTTCATAATTGGATACTGCTGTGACGACGATGCACAGAAAAGAGATTTTACAATCTAGATAGTTTCATGTGTCAAAGTGCAATGGCTTTAACACATATTATATTCACATATTAATTAAATTTTTCATACCGTGAGCAATTTATAAAATTTATTAAAAGATCTTTAGGGATTCATGAAATTGAAATCATTAAATTATAGTTATGTATTGTACGAACTACTTGCAATAAAAGTATATTTTATAAATATTTTTTTTATATTTGTGTTTTTTATTTTGTTTCAGACGGAAATGGATAGAGAATATAGGGAACAACGTGATCGCGAAAACGAGGAACGTAAAGTTATAATGGATTTTCGAGGGTTGTCGCACCATATTAGCGCAGATCATTCGAGGGATGCTGATACGGATGTAAGTTTTCATTTTCTAAAAATAATTTAATTTTATAGTGTTTGTGAAATAAAGATTGCAAAATACAATGCTTCTACTACTGATTCTGAACTTTAGATTAGTTTCTAAGCGATTGCGTAAAATTTCTAAAAATTAAAAGCTTAACATTTATTTTGCACATTAATGATCTAAATCTATTTTGATTTACCAGGAATATGAACTTTTGTAAAACAGTTCGAATTTAATGAACCAATTTTATACAATTTGAATATCGAAATTGTCTGCAGTTAAAAATGCACTTAACTGTATTCAAGCTGGAAGTCGTATAAAATGTAAAGTACTCCATTCTCATTTTTAAACTTTATAATACGGAAAAGTTTAAATTTTCTGTATTTAATTGAACCGGAAATTTAATTTTATTAAACAATTTTTCAATTTGGCAGTTTCTAGAAAACCAAATTTATTTTATGGTTTTCCAATTTGAAAAGTACATTTTTCAACTTGAGGTCTTGAAAACTTTAGGCATTTTCAAAATAGAACACTTTCACATTTCAACGCTTGAAGTTACAAAATTTTTAGATTTGGAAAAAATACAATTTTCTTCAATTATGTATTTCTTGAAACTGGAAATGATGAACACTCAAAAATTTCGAACACTTTGAAATTAGGAACGATTAAAAATAATTAAGAGTTTTTTTTTGTCCAGTAAAATTGTAAACTTTCATGTTTCATTGCAGAGAGACATGGAAACTGATCAAGACGACCAGATTGAAAATTTTTGTGATGAGAAACTTGACCATAAAATGGGAAGAGATTATCGTAGTTTAGCTCACCACCCAGCCATGGTTTGTGAAACTGTTTTACATCAGTTGATTAATATTGCTTAGATTTATAAATTGTAATAGATTCACTAATACACATTTACACTATTTTAACGAAATATAACATTTTGCAGCGAGACCTAGATAGAGATCAAAGCAACCACGCAGATAGTTTGCACGATGACAAATCAGATCACAAAATGGGAAGAGACTTTCGCAATGTGAATCACCATCCTGGAATGGTACATTTACATTCCGGTATTGAGCATCTAACGAATAACGATGTGGAGGTACGTTAGGTCAATCCATTAAATTGATATTTACAGGGTGGCCGCAGGTCAGGGAAAAACCTGGAAATCAGTTAAAAGTAGAGAATTTTGTTGGTCAGGGAAAGTCAGCGATTTTGAAGAAAAAAAATGGCAAAAGTCAGGGAATTTCTGTAAGAAGAACTTAATTAAATGTCAAGAATAATCAGAGCTACCACAAAATCACTTTTTAGTCACTTTAAACAAAATCGCTTTAGTAACTTTTCTTTTAATAAATTATTCCATGGGTTAACCGCTATTGAATTTAGATCTATACCTATTTCTGAATTTTCTTGAATTCTTTTAAAATATTTTAAAAGATTCCTAACATTTTTAACCGATTTCAATAATTTGAAGGGATTTCAAAGGATTTTAAAGATTTGAAAGTATTTAAAAAAATATTTGTTTCAATTCATTTGAATTCGTGTAGAATTAACCTTGAATTCTTAGGAATTTCATCCAATCCTTTTGAATTCCCATGAATCTTTCTAAACTCATTTAAAACTTACTGAATGCAATACATTTTTTATGTATTTGATTTTGTTAATTCACCTTGCATTTTTATGAGTTTTATCGAATTCTTCATATTTCTCTTACATTCCTAAGTTCGCTTCAATTTTTCTGAAATCAATTGCATTTTTTTTAATTGTCCATTTAATTTGAATTCTTTTTAAGTTAACTTGAATTGTTTTGAAGTTTAATTAATCGAATTCTTTTGAATTCTTTTAAATTCAAAAGAACATTTAACTGGAAGTGAATTAGAGAATAAGAAATTACAAATTTATAAATTTCAATTAAAAATTGTTTTATTCGATGTACAAAAGATCCTATATTAAAAACGTTACAGGTTCAGAATTTTAGTTTTTACATATTAATGGTCAGGGAAAATGAAAAAATTAGTTAGGAAAAAATCGGCCACCCTGTATTTAATTATTACTCATTAATGTGGGTGTGGTGAGCCCACACTTGTAGTTATTTACTACAAGAAACCATGATCCAATTCACTCCAAGAAACTATCCACCTAGAAACACTACCCGAATCGGGTACTGTCACGCTTACCCCTAGAGGCTCGCCGAAAGGGAAATAGCTTAATGGTATAAATACACATTTATAGGAACAGAAAGTAACAAAGTTTTCTGCATATTATATAAAATATTAATTACTACAACAGGCATCGAAAAGCTCCACTTTTTTACTGTTTTGCTACTTAAGTTAAAGCAAATTTGACTGACAAGTTGAAGTGCATTAAACAAAAAAATGAAGCAATTTAGGTGAACGTAACTGAACCTTCTAAATTCAAATGAATTTAACTGAATAAACATAATACAAGTGAATTAATTTCACTCAAGACAAATCAAATCAAAGTTAAAAATTAAATTCAACTGAATTCGAGATAAATTTAAGGAATTTAGGTTTTTGTGACCCTAAAGCCAATTTCACCATCAACATCCAAATATTTTTTTAACTGCGGGTCGATACAACTCCTTTCTTAAACAAAATTTAACTTAATTTGAAATAATTTAATTTAATTGAAATTATGTTAACTGAATTCAACGAAATGTATGTGAATTCAATATAAATTTAAAGTGATTTCAATGGAAGTACAGGTAAATTTGACTCATATTCAGTAAATTAAAGTAAATTTAATCCTTTGTTCGGCACACGAACTTTTGTCGCTACAATATTTTTCGGAAGAAAATTATTCTTACATTTTTAACTGCTAAATGCTATTTAGGAAGGAAAAAGACGAGTTTTTGGCGAAATAAAGATCTTCAAAGTCATTTTGAAAAAAATATGAATTTTTTAAAGTTGATATTCCTTTAAAATCTTAGAATCAATTAACAGTTTTTCGGGTTGAAATTGTGTATCATATTGTTAATTCACTAAATAAAAAAGCAGGCACTGATACCGCTGGTAGTAAACAAAATTTGTTTTGTTTCAAAATTTCCCATAACGCAAATTTATTAATATATTTGATTAGTTTACTTTATAATGACAACAAATTAAAAATTAAAAGTAATTATTAATTTAAAGTTATGTGTAAAAGAGATGCATAGCCATACAAATGGTTGAGGAAATTCAATTATGTAAATAAATTCAGAAAAATTCTAAGTGACATGAATTCATTTTAAGCCAAACAACTGAGTTCAAGTCAATTCAACGGAATTCAAATGATTTCAAAATAAACTCAAGTGAATTCTGAAACCGTTTTACTCTTTAAATATTTATTTCTTGTAATTTTAAAATAAATTTATTTGTCAATCAGACCGTGAAATATAACTGATTTAATACCGACGTGCGTTGATATATTTTCAGTCGTGGGGAACGTGACAATTTATGACACCATAGCTTACCATTTGCCCTTGATAAAAGTTATAAATGTTTTTTTTTAATTCTTGCTACTTCTTTTTTACTGTGGACTACATTTTTTATTTTTTTTTTCTAAAAGACTGCTTTTGATAGTGTTTTTGATAGTCAGTTACAATATTAATGTCCTTTAATTCATATTTAGTTTTTGTATTATTTAGTAATTGAAAGAGAATGAAAAGTAATGAAAATCTGCTAAATATTGGTTTTCCTCGATCTTCCTAGTTTGTCTAAATGACTTCTAGTAAAGTTATAAGACAAATTTGCACAAGACTAAACCAATAAGAAAGAGGCTTCAGGACAAATTTGTACCTTCTCATTTATCTAATTTTCTTGTTTGCAGATTAAATTATCAAGAGACGTTCGAGGTTCTCTCGGATTGGGTCTATCCTTAGAGCTTTGTGTGGTCTGTGGGGACAGAGCGAGTGGAAGGCACTACGGGGCGATAAGCTGTGAAGGCTGCAAAGGATTCTTCAAACGCAGTATTCGCAAACAACTTGGTTATCAGTGCAGGGGAAGCAAATCTTGTGAAGTTACCAAACACCACCGAAACCGCTGCCAATATTGTAGGCTTCAAAAGTGTCTAGCCATGGGCATGCGAAGCGACTGTGAGTTTGCAAATTTACAAATCTTTTTTCACTTTCAGTTTCATTTCAAATATTGGTCTCACTCCAAAAAATATTACAGGAAAATCAGTAGGGGAAACCACCCTACAGTTGATAATGATTTACAGTAGATATAATCTTAACTAACCGGAAAACTGACAAAAAATGTTCATTACTTTTGTTAGTATAACGTTTCGGCAAGGATACTATATCTTCTGATGAAGTTTCATTGCAATTTTATAATTAATTAATGAGTGAGAGCGAAAAATTTATTTTCAAGCTGAAATAAAATTCCATCTCTTTATTCATACTTTTTAACTTAATGAAACATTTTTATGACATGTTTATACATTATAATCAAAGCTTGAAGTTTAATGAACAATATTTATTAATACAAAGTGTTCTTTCTTTAATATTTATAAATATTTAAGGACTTTTTATTGGATCTTACATTTTCCAACAGTAGATAACCAACAGTGGATAATCGGAAAATTACAAAAAATGTCTCCGTCAAAATTGGCAGCTCTGCGACTGTCTCGCACTTGTTTTAAGTTAAAGGTTGTGTTTGTTTATTTTGATTCGTGAAGTTTTTAAATGCAAATTATTTTAAATAATAAACTAAGAAAATAGTGTAAACTATTAGTTATTAAAAAGCTCATAAATTTTAGTTGTGTTTTAAGGAGCCTTTCGGAAAAGATATAATTTTTAGGAATAAGGTATGTAAAAAAGCTGCACTTTTCTGTCATCGCAAGTCAGGTTAAATTGTACGAAGCTTAAACATCTCGTACCAATCGTACCAATCAGAGATGAAAAGATGTAAATAATTTAAACTTTTGCGTTTTTTGTAAAATAATCATAGTTTCAACTATTATTTACTCAATAAATTGATTTTAATTGTGAGTATACTAATGATAAATTATAATTATCCAGAATTAAGTATTCTGACTTGACTCAATTAAATATGTAAGCTTTATTTAATAATGATCATCTTTCTTTATTTTTGGAAACTGATGCAGTTAAATGCTGTTGAATTTTTTACTATCTACTGTAGGGTGGCTTCCCCTACATGTCTATAATGATTTTCCTATAATTTGTTCGCGATTACAGCAAAGTCATTATATAAAATCATTATATAGAAAACGATTATTGGATAATCAACATTGGAATAAATGCAGGGTGTCTAATGAACAGGCAATTTGAAATTTCTAGTTTCTTCCCGACCAATTTAAAGATTTTTTTCTGTAACTTGTCCCAGACTAACGTATATAAATGGGAATTTTAAGAATACACATACACAAAATTTATATCGGGAAGAAAACAATCATTTATTGACAGGTGACAAACTTATCCTCAATCACATGATTATTACATGTATGGTATCCCCTATTTATTGATGAATGCTTAAGTGCTAACATTTTTTTAACTTAAATGGGTTGAAAGCTATCGGAATTATCTATAAAATGAGCCAGGATGAAGTTATTCTGTCATTTTTTCAAGAAGACTTGAAAAAGTAGTGCAAATTTCAATGTTTTCTTTAAATTTCCATAAAATCAAATATAATAAACATTTTTTAATGTCCTTTAGACCATTTTAAAGGTATGTAAATTTCTATAAAATCACACCAACTTATCACTATTATTATTGCGAACATTTTTGCTTATTTATTATTATCTTCCTAAGGATGAGATGTATTCGAAATTTTCTAACTTTTTTGTAGCAACTTAATAAAATATTTATCAAGGTAAATGTCCCAGTAATCGTAACGATCTCAATAATTATGAAACTTGGTTATAATTTGAATATATTATTAAAAAATATGTTAAAAGTAATATTCAATGATAAAAACCATTTATTGTTAGCACTTTATAGTACTAAATTCAAATTAAATAAAAAGCAAGGAAATTGGCGCCACGAGTACTGAAACGTTTACCTTATATTAGATTTTATTTAAAATTTTAAGAGAACATTGAAATTTGCACTACTTTTGCAATATCTTCTTTAATGATTGGCAAAATTCCTTCATTCTGGCTTCTTTTATAGAGAATTTTGATAGCTTTCAACACATTTATGAGAAAAAATATTATCTACTCTCATAATTCAAATTAAAATAATCTAAGCAATCATCGAAAACTCTTGATGGTATCATATACGATACGTATAACCATCAGATTTTTCTCTCGCTGATTCTCGGTTAAACAATAAACAGAAAATAAAGTAGAAAAAAGGAGATTTTGCTATAGAAGAAAAAAATCTCAATCCTACGTAAAATTCCCGGGTTAAATTTCCCGTTTTTTCACGGTCCACTGGACACCTTGAAATTATACAACAATATTTCAGGAATTAGTGTAAAAAGTAGACAAACTGCAAAGGAACGATTTATTTAAACCACTCATAATCTCATATGAAAGTACACAAACATAGCATCCCTTTGATATCTTTAAAATCGCTTGAAATTTCATTGAAATCCATGACAATCTCTTGAAATCTCTTAAAACCCGAAGAAATCCATTGAAATCTTTTAACCCCTTTTCCTTTAAAATATTTTAAATAGTTATAAATCTCTTGAATTTTGTCAAATGCTTTGAAAGCTTTAGAAATCTTACCAAATTCTTTGAAATACTTTGACATTTTTTTAATATCTTGAAATTCTTTGGAATCTTTAAAAAAACTTAAAATCTTTAAAATCCTTTGAAATTTTCCTTCATATCCCTTGAAATCTTAAAAATCCATGAAATTTCGTGAATATAAATTAAATTAAACGTATTCATTAAAGTTCTCTAAAAAATCGTTAAAATCGCTGGAAATATTCGAAATCCCTTAAAATCCTGAGAAATTCAATAAAATCCTTTAAATCTTGTGAAATTCCTTGAAATCTTTGGAATCGCATTAAATCTCATTCTCTAGGATTTAGTTCTATGAAAATCCTAGAAAATTCTGTGAAATCCCTTGAAATGTTTATGAAAACTGATGAAATCGCTGAAAATCCGTAGAAATTCTCTGGAATATCTTGAAAATCTTTCAAATCTTTTGAAATAAATAAATCATTCGTTTGTAGATTATCTATTTTTTGCATCAATTCGTTCAATATTTTGACATTATTTATTTTTATACAGACTGTCTTATAATGATTTTCTATAATGATTTTTCTTGTAACGTGAACAAATGATAAAAAGTTCGTTATAGAAAAATTATTATAGGCCTATACTGAATTTCCTATAATATTTTTTCGTTCGGATAAATTAGGGTAATTAAACATTTTCTTAGAATTTGCTTTGATTAACGATTGCACGATGAGCCTTAACATGATTTAACCCATAATTCCTTGCACTGCAAATTTTCTTGTAGATTTTCAATCTGGATAATTTCCTGAGTATTTTGTAACAAAAATCGAAATCTTTCATCGAACCGTTTTTTATAAAATCCATTGTTTAGGTTATAGAATTTAATTTTTTGTTTATTTATTTAAAGTATGCATATAAGCATAATAAAAAATATATAATAAGATTTATTTGATAAAAATAAGTTCATTTTTTCATTATTTTTTTACAAATAATAATATAATTCCATTCAAATTGTTTATTTAGCTATTGATTATTATTTTTCAAGTAAGAAGACGTGTGTGTCGCTCTTAGTGCTTTTAGACTATATCTGGGATGCAGACAGAAGAAATTTTTTTTTCAATGGAACTTTAGGGGAGTCTTTTTGACTGCCATAAGAAAGTTTTCATCCCTATTATAACTACGCATAAAGAACTTTATTTTTTCGATACGCCCTAGCATACAATAGCTTGCACATTTGAAAAAAACGTTTTCTTTTGTAAATATGTAATAAAATTGAATCTTTATAGAACTTATACTTCTTGTGTAGTAAGTTTTAACCAATAGTTTTGTCCTTGCTACAATTGAAAAAGTACCTGTACCATTTTTCGAAAATATCACTTGAATAAATTTATATTAAATTTTTCATCGAAAAAGATAGATAAATGAATATGAGTGAAATTATATTGTTATTTTTGAGTAAATAATTAAAAAAGTTAACCTATTTCTATAAAATAAATCTTATATAATTTTTATTATGCTGATACGCATACTTTAAATAAAGAAACTAAACATGCAATTCTATAAGGGAGCGTCCATTAATTACGTCAGGCTTTTATACACATTAAATCATTATTGGTTTAATTTATTTTTTATCATGTAATATATTCCTTGAAAGCCTTTGAATTCCATGGATATCGTACATAGACTCTTGCAATCCCTTTAAAATTATTAAGCCTCATGGAAATCCATCAAAATTCTTTATTTACCATTAAAATTTCTCGAAATCTTTTAAAATCCTTTATATTATTCGGAAATCCTTAGATATTCCGTTAAATTTTTTGAAATCTTACGAAATGTTCTAAAATGCGTGGAGATGCTTTGGAATCTTTTTAAACCCCGTAAATCATTCAAAGCCCTTTAAATCTGTTGAAAAAATTTTAATCGCTTTAAGTCTTCGAAATTCGATTAAAATCCCCTGAAATCCTTCAAAATTCGCGAAAATACTTCGGTATCTCTTGAATTGAAAGCCCGTGACTTTTTTTTAAATATTTCGATATTTCTTAAAATACTTTGAAATCTTTTTTAATCCGCGGCAATTCTTCTTAATTCCTTAAAATCCCGTACAATCTGATTAAACACCTTAAAATTCCTTAAAATCCTGTAAATTCTCTTCAAGAATTGAGATTTTCTCTGAAATTGTATTGAATAATATCTTCAAACTCTTAAAATCTTTTAAAATTATTTGAAAGTTGTGAAACTCCTCGTAATCCTTTGGAATCTCATGAAATACCCTAAAAAATTTTAAATCTCATGAAATCCATAAAAAGCTTTGAAATTCTCATTAAATTCCGTAAAAATTTTGTAATTCTTTGAAATACTTTGTAGTCCTTTGATATGCCTTAAAATCCCTTGCAGTCTGTTGAATCTCTTGAAATTTCTTTTACAGTGAAAATAATTGATATATTTTTTATATATAGGGTAAAAAAATATAAAATCTTACCGAAGAAGGGTGGGGGGGGGTCTACAATTTCAAAGATGATCCTTAAATAATTATTGGACGTTTTGTAACCTAAAAAATTGATTTTCCAAAAACCGGCTCAATGAATAATGTCGATTCTTGTTGCAAAATACTCGGGAAACTATCCAGATTCAAAATCTACAAGACAATTAACAGTGTAAGGACCTTTGGGTTAAATCATGTTCGGGCTCACCGTGATTGACAATACCATGTGATTAGAGTAAAATTCGGGTTTTTGGATAATGGATATAATAAACATAAGCAAGCTTGGGGTGTTGCAGCGGTGCAGCATGAGCGAAAACCAGTATTGGGTGACTCGGCCGGGACGAAAGGAGGAAATCGAGGACCTAGAGTGAAACCTGAACCACAACAGCCGGCCCCGGAGGCAACACCTACGTGGGAGCAGCCAGAGAGTCCGAGCATGGAGGATCAGAGCAGCGATAGCGACCTCAGTGATGCTCTAACTTTAGCCAGGGAACGATTGCTCATCTCTCACGCCCTGGACAGCATGGCTCAGCTCATTGGAGATGTTAGTTTTTAAACTGTATATGATCGAAGCCAATAAGTAAAAGATAAGAAGCCCAAATTCAATCTCAAACGGTATTGTTCTAACATTTAAATGTCTAAAATGATGCATAAATTAAAAAAATCCCAGATTGAATTGTAACAGGGTGGAGTTTCGCAGGAACCAATGTGGAGGAGTTTGGGCATCTTATCAATTACTCAGGGCTCGGATCGTGTGACTTTTTAGAAAAAATGCGAATAATATAATTTTTTCCGTTTTTCTCAGAAGTTCGCTATACTTAGTTTCAATTTTAATCACAATGAAATTTTTAAAATTCAAATTCAATTACAGTTCTTCACATTCTGTTGAAAGTTCATTCTTTTTGGTAAAAAATTCGACTATTTGGTTGAAAATTTAATTATTTTGTTGACAATTCATCTCTTGGTCAAAAATGTAACTGTTCTGTTGAGCATTCACATTTTTAGATAGAAAATTCATCCTTTTAAATTGAAAATTTCTTTTTATGGTAGAAAAATCATCTTTTCTGGTTGAAAAAACATCTTTCTTGGTTCAAAATGATATTTTTGTCGAAAATAGATCTGTCGTTTAAAAAACTCGTCTTTGTGGCATATAAATGTAACCATTTGATTACAAACTCATCTATTTGTTGAAAATTCAACTTTTCAGGCTGATAATTCAACTGTCTTCTAAAAAATGGGTTGTTTTGGCTTGAAAATTCGACCATTTGGTTGAAAATTCAATTATTTTATTCCAAAGTCATCTTTTTTGCTACAAAATTTAACTGTTTTGTTGAGCATTCGCCTTTGGATAGAAAGTTTGTTCTTATGGATTAAAAATTCTTTTTTTTTTTATGGCGAAAAAGTTTTTTTTGTTGTAAAAATTCGTCTTTCATGATTGAAAATTAACTTTTTTGTTGAAAATTCGAATGTCTTCTAAAAACTTCGTCTTCTGCTTGAAAATTTTTTTTTTAATTCAACTATTTGGTTGAAAATGATCTTTTTTGTTGAGTATTCATTTATTTGTTTAAAGTTTAATCTTTTTTGTTAAAAAAATTCGACCATTTGGGTGAAAATTCATCTTTTTAGGTTGAAAATTCAACTATTTGGCTAAAACTTTACTTTAATTACTTTGTTCAAAAATCGTTTCTTATGCTTGCATGTTCTCAACTGCTTGGTTGAACACTATTATTTTTTATTTCCCTATTATTCCCCTATTTTCGGGGAAAATAGCCCTATTTCTCCTGTTTCGAGAACATTTTGAGCTGTGAAGTCTGAATTATTAAAAAATGAATAATTTCATATTCAAATTATACGGTTTCAAATATAAAGCCTTAATTTTTAAGTAATTTCAAGTTTAAAATGTTCAAAATGAATGTTCCTGAAGTTTAACATTAATGTAAATTACAACCTTCTCTCATTTGAATATAGTTCAAGTTGACAAGTTTAGTCATTCAGAAAGAAATATTTTAAACCCAAATTCAGAATCCTTCAAGCTGATTGACTATTTTTTAAAACTTGGTTTAACTTTAAACTTTATTTTGATTTTGCAAAGAATATTTAATAATCAATAAGAATTACGTTCTCTATATTCCCAAACAAATAATGTTATTATTCTAGTCATTCAGTTTCTGATACTGCTTTTTTCATTATCTTTAAAAATGGGATGGGACTTTCTGTGGACTTTTTTCGAAATTCCATATAATTTTATACCCTGCTTACTTCATGATCGAAACTATGAAACAAACCCCACCAATTATTTCTTCATCCTGAAAATTCTCTGATTTATAGTACTAGATTTTTTGAATGATAGAATCTAAAATAGTACCTTCTGATACTTGAAATTTACAACCAGGGCTAAAGAAATTATTCTTTTTGCAGAACGTAAACGGCTCAGGCGAACCAGAAGAAGAGTGGACTGGTCAGTTGCTGTCCGAAAGACAGACAGTCTTTGAGTTGAGAGCACCTAGTCCAGCCCCAGCATACTTATCAATTCATTATATATGCGAAAGTGCCGCGAGGCTCCTGTTCTTGTCCGTTCACTGGGCCAGAGGGATCCCCGCGTTTCAGGCTTTACCGTAAGTGTTCATTTTACTGTTTATATTTACAATAGTATACTTATATATTAAGCTGGAGTGTCGATCAGATCGGCGAGTCGAGGGAAATAATCAAAAAAGATAATTTTTCTTCTGAAACGATGATTTTCCCCTTAATTTGAGAAAGTATGCTTAAACATTGAGAGTTTAGACAAATGAAAGTTTTTTAACAAATTGTCATACAGTATCGCTCGAAAGTATAGAGATGAGTTTTTTTAGTGGAAAATGAACCAAGGTTTTTCCAAAAAATCTATTTACTTATTTTTACACTCATTACTTGCAAATATTTCAAATTGCTAGGATTCCAGTTTGAAGTGTGACATTTTTAGACTCTTAACGTTGTATAATTTTTGAATTTTCGATTTGAAACATTTTCGTACTGTATCAAAAAAAATTGATTTGATCTTTAATTGTTCAAATCAATATGTTAACAATTAAAAAATGAACAGTTTTAAATGCTTATTCAAAGCCTGCCAGCGAGTCCTTAATCACTTTAGTCACTTTTCAAAAATATCCTCACTTTGAACAGTTGTTAAAGACTTTTTATAACATTATTTTCCCTCTTTTCTTTGATACGTTTTCCTATTTTTTGGCATCCCAGAATATAATATTGATAATGATTATATTGAAATTATTCATTGTCTTAAAAATATTCACACATTTTTAAATTGATAAAGATATGAAATATTCGAAATCGGATTTCAAAGTTCCAGGACATTTCCAGGTCAAGTTCTAAAAAATATCCAGGATAACTTAAAAAAAAAATTGTATTCAAATATTGAACTCAAATCAATTTCAAAGCATTGTACTGTTGGCAAAATAATTTTCATACAAATTCTTGTACACTACCGGCGAAAATGATCTACATGCCTGATTTTTGAGCTGTTGGTAGAGTGCCCTAATTTTTATAATATTGACATGAAATTTTTTTCTCGTAATAGCCCGAAAGGTAATAAAATTCTGCGTCTAAAGAAAAAATGTCAATTTTACAAAAAGATATTTAAACAAAAATTTTAATTTAGATCTTTTAGAAAAAATTGGAGTGATTCTGGAAATAATTAACATTTTTAAAGGTTCTTCGGCACGTTTTGAAGGTAACTCTCCAGCGTATTTTATTAAATTATTAGAGTATTTTTAGAATTTTGTCCCTAGAATCTGCCCTAAGGTCAAAACTGGTACAAAAAATTCGCTAAATTTCAAAAATGTATAAATACTCACAAAGATTGTTTAAATAGTCATTATTTATCATATTTTAATGAATTTTAGTAATATTTTTAAAAATATTGTTTTGATTTTTTTAAATTATATGGTGACTTTAATCATTATTTGAAAATTTTCGACCCTTTTGCACCAAATTCGACCCTAGGGTAGAGTCTAGGGAAAAATTTCTAAAAATATATTAACAATTTAGCAAAATACTACAGACTTTCTTTTAAAATTAGTCAAAGAACTATGAAAATTGATTATTTCCAGAATTATTCCAATTTTTCGAAAACATTGAAATTTGACGTCTTTTTGCAAATATCTTTTCATTAAATTTACATTTTGCGTTCATCTTGAGCTTATTAGATGTAAAATTTTATTAACTTTTATACTATTATGAGGGGGCAAAATTTATGTTAATATTATCAAAAATGAGGCAAATTTAAAAAGTCTTTTGGACTATTATTTCATTCTAAACAAAGTTTTTTTATGTAGTAAAAAAATGATTAATGTGTAATAGTAAAAAAAGTAGCAGGTACTTACCGCTTACCGTGATCATTCAAATTGTTGGAACGTGATTTAATTCCTTCCTTTCAATTTGAGTTTGTAAAATAAACAGAAAAGTACTAAAATAATTATTAAAACTTCAAAAAGAAATAGTAATAAAAATGTCCAGACTCTTTTTAAAAATGTCAGCACTTTTCAATGTTTTCCAGGTTCTTTATAAAAATTCAAGGACTTTTCCGGGTTTTCCTGGTTCTGTAGCAACCATGCATTTTAAAATTAGAAGGCTCAATCATAACATTGTAGATTAAAACTTTTTAAGATGTTCATGATTAAATATCTTTAGATCGAGACATTAAAAGTTGATCAATTTCATGTTAAAAAAGTTGAACATTAAATACTTTACAATTACTAGCGTTTAAAAACGAACAGTTTTAAATTTTGAGACTTCCGAGTGTGGTTTCAAATTTTATCCGTTGACATTTTTCAAATTCGAATTGGAAAGCTTATCTAATTAAATATTTTTTAACAGAAAACGTTTAAGATTGAAACCTTATGTATACTTTATAAAAAAAAAGAAAAAAAACTTTATAAAACAGACAAATTCAAATTATTGGCATTTAAATTTTAACCATTTGAAACAATTTGACGCCTTAATAGGTCAAGAATTTCATACATTTCAAATCGAATAATTTCAATTTTAAACATTTAAAATTCGACAATTTCAAATTAAAATTAAAATTGATGAAATATGTCAATTTCCAGATTGAATAATTTTAGTCGTTAACACATTCAGATTTGTTTGGATTCGTATTTAAATCAATTAAAATCGTAAAATACCTAACTAAAAGAATTAATAGTTGGAACCTTTTTTATTGCAAACGTACACAGTTGAATAATTTCAGATTGAACATTACAAAACTGGAAATTTTCAAAAAGTTTAGAAGTCTACAATGTAAAATCAAATTTAACATTTAAGTAATTTCCAGTGCTTTAGTTAAAATCTGTCTAAATTTGATTGCATTTATTCTTGCAGATCTGACATACAAACTATGCTGGTTCGTAGTTCGTGGGGTCAACTTTTCACTCTTGGATTAGCTCAGTGTGCCTACACGTTGTCGCTTCCTAGCATCCTTACGTCGATAATAAATCACGTACAGGCTAGTATCGCTCAAGAAAAAATTACTGCGGGCAAAGTGAAGTCCATTACAGAACACATTTGTCGTCTTCAGGACTGCGTTAGTTCCTTACATAAGCTTCAAGTCGATTCTGCGGAGTATGCATATCTGAAGGCCTTAACGCTTTTCAGTGCCGGTAAGTGAATTAAATTTTTATGAGTGAAATTCACCCCTAATCATTATTTATTTTTTCTCGTGTAGAGATTCATGAATTAATTTTTAAAGAACTTACAAGTTGACTCATTTCGTAATAAAGTAATTTCAATTTTTAACCACCCTGATAAATTTGAAAGCAATTCAGAGTCAGTGTTGGGTTTGTAATTTAGATTAAAAATGAGAAAAGCTGTTTTTTTTAACTTTATGACTGCCGCGTTTGACTTTAATGTTGACCAAAAAATATTTTTCAAATAGTGAAGTGTTTCATATTCCAAAAGGCAAGTTTTCCGTATGGTTTCATCTCAATCTAGAAAAAATTGCTATTTTCGACGCGCCCCAATGAGCATAAATGATTTTTAATTTAAAAAAATGTTTTAAAACGCAAAATTACAAATATTCTATTTTATTAATTGTGACCCTAATAAAGCTCCAAAACAGATAGAGTCAAGAAATTCACGTGTAAAAAGTAATACGTGCCTGAAAAGGTCTTTTAAAATTATTTTTTATTTAATATTTTTTTTACTTATTAATCACAGGACAGTTTTATTGTAAATCTCCAAAATATTTGTTATTTTAGATAAAACATCAAATATTCTGTAAAGGGAAAGCCTATGGCTAAGTAAATCTGGTAGAACGGTTTTCACTGGTGATGTACTGGGAAAAAATATATTAAATTTTTTTGTTTGTTTTTTTGATGGTTTGTATTCCTTGTTATTCCGAATAGAATTATTGATGATATACGTGATATCATATCTTTTTATGTTGATACAAAAAAAAGGCTGATTGACTACAAAATTATTTTATTTAGAATCATTTCTGTAATGCTTTCAAAAATTTTTCGAAATATTTTATTTAAAGAATACAACAATAAATTGGTCGAGCATATACGAGTTTTAGGTATTTTCCAAAAAAATATATGGAAGTGGAATAATTGCGGCAGAAGGCTAGAAGCGGGAACAAAAACGTGTTTTTCTCAGAGTTCAAAAAAATATTTTAAATAATTTTTTTGAACTTTCTGAAATTTTTGTCCATTATAAATATAATTGCTAATATAATTGCAATTTAATTTTAAAGTTTTTCAAAAATATTTTATATAAATAATTCAGCTGTACATTCGTTCTTCCAATAAAAAAAAAGAAAAATGAAAATCTGATATGATTGAATCAACAGTGTCGCGAAAGAGAAAAAAAAATATCTCACACTTAATTGAAATTGTGGTTTCTTATAAAAGTGTCGCATTTTTTTAAGTTTTGTTCATTTCGATGGTATTTTTACAAGAAAATATTTTCCCTTTTTTCCAAGAAAAATCCCCCTATTTTCCCTAAAATTGAACTACTGAACCACTGTAATTCCTGTTATAAAATTTTTTTAAATTCTAGAATTATAATGATATTATTTTTATTAGTAAAGTGTTCAATTCAAGAATTCCCCCGTGAAGTACTAAAATATTGATTAAGATTTCGAAGTAGGTCTGTAGCAATCCTGAGAGACCTAATGAAATTGATTTTTTTTCTTTTTCTTTTGCAGACAACGTTTTGGCAGGGATTTGGCGAAAAAAAGTGGAAGTATTGCAAGAAGCAGCTTGGAATGAACTACAGCAGCGTGTTGGATCGGAGAGGCTACCTCGTCTTCTCCTGAGACTCGCTCCACTTCGTTCGATTAATCCGAGAATTTTGGAAGACCTCTTCTTCGCAGGTCTTATTGGTAAAGTGAGCGTGGCAAGTGTAGTGCCTTATATTCTTTCCATGCAAGACTGCAAAAGTGAACCCGAGAGTCAGATGGGGTGACATGCGATGATAGTGCAATTTTAATTTTCACATAAGATGTACAGATCAGTGTTGGATGCCTTTGACATTTTGCCCATTGAGCAAAACTCAATCTTTCTGTGATCCTTAAATAATCATCTACGACTCGTTATTTACAAAAGAGAAATATGATAACTGAGAAGTATTCTTGTTAGAAACCTAAAACAAATCATTTCTTTTTAACTTAAAAAACTTGGTGTCCTTCACTTTTCTTTGTTGTTATTCTATGTTTGTTGTACATGCTTCCAAACGAATGCTACAGAAAAGTTTCTAACCCAGTTTCGCGTTGAAGATACACTCTACGGTACTGAATACAAACCAATATAACAGAATAAATAATATTGAGTAGGAAACTCGAGGAGGAGGAATACATTGAAACAAGAGTGGGAAGTTCGTGATGTGTGGCAAAGCAATTGTTTTCTTTGCACAAGTTGAAGCTTGAAGCTTGATTTCCAAAGTATTTTTTTAATACTACTACTTTTCTTCCGTTTTAGTATTTCAAGAATTTATTCTCGAAACCTACAGATCGCAGTACCTGCAGATAACGCAATTTTTGTTAAGCCTGAACTAATTTTAGGAGTAATGTAACATATTAGACTCCTTATTTTTAGGAGTTTCAATTGTAATAGAGATCGAATATCTCTAAATACTTCAATATTCGAAAGATAAACATTACCGGCTTAAAGTTAAACCAATTAACACGTTTGTTTTGGGAAAGTGACAATAAAGGTATTACTTTTTTTATGTAAAGCGTGAATACTTACACAAGATTTTATTGTACATGTGCTTAATTTTCGAATGTAAATTTATTACACTACTGTTAACTGTAATTAATATGTATATCGATAAATACACAAATATTATCGTTCGCTAATAATGTTCTGGATAGATTTAACCGTGTACTTTACTTAGCTCCCGCATTTTCTTGATCACAGAGACCAAAGTCGTTGATTTCGTTTATACGTATACTTTTGTAAAAATAACAGGCGAATTACGCTTGTAAGTTCTGCTTTTATTACGTGCTCGGGTACTTATTTCATCTCGTAATTTAATGTAATCGACAAGGGATGCGGTAAAGGCGATATGAAAAGAGAAAACGTGCAAAGCATTACGTGCACATGAGAGTATTAACGAAATTTGTATTACGTTTTTAATTAACTACAAAAATAAAACTCAAAGTCCCCTTCATGAAAATTTTTAACCATTGCAAAAAATTTAAGTCGATAAGATTTTCCTGGAGTTTAAAGAATAATTTATACTTTTTTTTTAATGAAGGGAGTCTTTGTGAAAAATAACAGCACTAAATTAATTAAGTACATAAATTGAAGATTTAATTAGAATAGGTATTTCGATATGGCGCACCCTGCAATACGAAGTGCCAATATTAATGTATTTTTCTCGGATTTTTATAATTTTCCCTCAGCAATATTTTCTAAACGATTTGTTTATTGTTTTTTTAATTTATTCGTAGTTGTTTTTATATAATAAAGCAGGGTAGTTACAAAAGTATTTTAAAGAAATTTTACTTGTAATTAGATTGGTGTTATAATTCATAAAGAAAGTAAAAGAGGTAGGCGACAATATATATCGAAAGAGATAAATTCTTCAATATAATACCGAGTTAGGTTTTAAATAATTGGAGAGACTACTGCAATGTACATAAACTTGTGCCTATATAAAGATATTTATACAGATAGTAATTTTGTAATTATTATAACATTGAAAATAAATAAAGTATAAGAACTCTAAAAATTTGAAAATTTATTTGTTGTATTCTAATCATTTTATAAAATTAAAGTGAGCAAATATACGCTGTCTCCTTTTAAAAACATTTGTTAGTCTGTAAGTATGAATTGTAAATTTGAATTACTAGCTCGATTACTATTTTATTCTATTCTAGCCTAAACTAATATTGATCAAAAAACTAAAAATAATGGTTTTTTGTTATTACAAAAACTTGAAAAAATTAACATTGTGTCCGCTTTGGCTTACTTTGGCAGGAAGAGATTTTTTTCGAAGAACATATTTTTAGAATTGTAAAAATGGGTTTTTTGATAAAAAAGATTATACTTTTCAAAAATTAAGGAATAAGAATAAATTTCTTCAATCACATTAAGAAAGCAAAGGCTCTTATATTCATATTTACAATGCGAAAGTTGATTTGACAAATTGGAATTTTGGAACCTGAAATTATTAATTTTTGTACGTTTTTATTCTATAATTATTTGAATATTATAGCCTTCAAATTAAAATTGAACAATTTCAAACAATTTAAATTTGAAACTAAACAAATAATCTTGAAATTAAATGTAGAGTTCTTTAGCGCTTTCAATTTGATATACATTATTGTTATGCACAATTTTCATTTAACGTATTCCAAACGCTTTCAATTTCCAATTATTAAATTTTGAACGCTCAACATTCATATTTTTAACTATTATCTATAACTTGATTGAAATTGTACAATGTTCACGTAATCAAAACTGCTAATAACTATTAAGTATTTTAATTTAAAATAAAAGTGTAGCAAATCTTTCAATTGTTAATTGCATAAGTTATGAAATATTGAAAATTTGATTTCGACAATTGCTCAATTATACAATCTTTTACGTTTATAAGTCTTTTTTGTAACGCACGCACGAAATGTTCGTTTTTCGAGGCATGTATTGCGTGCGGGAAGTGACCAATTCCAAAGCCGTGATAATAAGCAGTTATAAAATAGCTATTTGTGATACAAGTGCGCAAAATAGGCGATTGCCAACGAGTGTAAATTTGTCAGCATGAGCCGGAGGCTCGAAGCACGAGTCGGAGGTTAGCGCACGAGCGAAGCGAGTGCGAAAACGAGGACGAGTGCGAAGAGCTGAAGGCGAATGCTGAAATCACACGAGTCAGCAATTGCCTGTGCGCACGTGTATCACACGCTATTTTTTGCAACAACCTTCCGAGAAAGTTGTACTAAGAGAAAGACAAAGGAAGAATATTTACAGTTGCGTGGGGGAGGGGGTAAGCGGTGAAACCCTCAGCGGAACGAAAACAAATTCTAAAAAAGTATATAAGAATCGAACTGCGCATGCGTCAATATCATTCCCGCATTGTTATCCGGAATGAGTCACTTTGCATAGAATTTAGCTAGATGGAACGGAGTACTTTCGAGGTGGGTGTTGCAAAAAGACTTTTTCTAGCTGCTGCGCTTGCGCTCTTTAAGCAAGATTACTGTTTCTAGCTGCTGCGCTTGCGCAGTTCCAGCCAGATTACTTTTTCTTGCTGTTGCGCTTGCGCATTTCGATTCAGCTTTACTCTCCAGGACTGCCGGAATAATAACCTCACTTCATTATGATTTGACGCTTGAGAGCCTTGAGAGACTGATTGTGAGTAATGAATAGTGATTGGACAAACTCGAAGTGATAAATTACCATAAATGACTGATAAATTACCATCAATTACCGATAAATCGGTAATTTATCGGTAATTGATGGATACCTGAAATTTCCGGTAATTTGTCAATTGTCCATAAATTTCCGGAAATTTAGCAATTTTCCATAAATTTCCGGAAATTTTTTAATTTCCTCCAAAAAACTTGGGCCATCTGAAATTTCCGGTAATTTAGCAATTTCCCATAAATTACCGGAAATTTAGCAATTTTCCATAAATTTCTGGAAATTTTTGAAATCTTTCCAAAAAGCTTTGGATACCTGAAATTTAAGATGATTTAGTAACTTTTCATAAATTTCCGGAAATTTTGGAAATTTTCGGATTTTTTCCAAAAAGCTTTGGATACTTTGCATTTTAATTTGAAATAGCCCAATTTCTAATATTTAAGTTTGAAATTATTTAATTGGGAAGTTAATATTTTGTAAAGAATTAAATTTTAAAACTTTTAACTTTAAACTTATTTAAATAGGTATAATTTACGAAGTTTCAATCTGAAATTGTTGAAATATGAACATCTCTTTTTTTCAAAGTATGAATTTAAAATTGTTTTAAAATTATATTTTAAAATTAAGATAGAACAGAAATCCATTTTATCATGAATAATTTTATGCAAAATGCGCATGAAAAAGATTCAAAATTAAAAAATAGATTTCTAGACCACCTCACTTTTCGGCTCATTAGAGACAAAAATAACCAATTGAAAAAAGAGGGAGAAAAGGAGAAAAAGTCAACCAAAAATACCAACCTCTCACTTTTTCTTTTATCCGTCTTTTTTATACTACCAAGGAACCAACATGTTTCGGAGTCAATTTAAACTCTCTCATCAGGGATTATTTATAGGAAACTACAAGGTATGACAAAAATATATTATTATGCCAATTTGGAAAAATCAGAAACATACTACCTGCCGATAAAAATAATATATATATATATATATATATATATATATGTGTACACTCACATACACATATACAAACACAACACTAATCACTTTTCTTTAAAAAAGCATTAATTAATCAAAATTTTGTATTCATTAGTGAAAAATTGACAAAGGTATACAAAACATTATTATTCATAATAAGAATTAGAAAAGAATTTAAAATTCAAAGAATATTTTAAATTAAAAAGAAGAAAGATGGTTATTATGACCTGAAAATTATTAACCCCGACACTGATTAAAAAAATTTTTTGAAAGAAAACAGTAACGAAAAATTGCGGAACTTTTTGTTTTAAATTTATATTGAAAAGGAACAACTATTTTAAATGAAAATATCGCTAACAAAAATTACGTGGTGAAGATTCAAAGAACCGAGGCAAACTAAATTTATTTTTCAACTCGAAAACTCTCAAAGCATGAAAATATTTTAGAGATCATTTCCTCCCATTTTTAAGAGAAAGAGAGAGAGAGAAAAGAAGAAAAGACCCTTTTTATTTTTATAGCTTTTCGGACAAGTGACATAGTTTTCAAGCGGTCCTCTCGAGATTAATAAATATTTGAAAGGAATTTGCAAATAAATTTTCACCTCATACGTGTCAAATTAAAAATTGGCCAATTTCTGTGATTATTGCAATATGAAAAATTTCCTTTTACCCATTATCGTTTTCAATATGAAATTGTACAATTTTGACATCTTTAATTTGAAATCCTATATATGTTTTCAATTGCAAAAGGATCACAGTCCGTCCCCATGTTTACCTAATCCCCCTTTTTCCCCTAAAATATCTAAAATCAAAAATTTTGATCCAATTTTCCCCATTTCCCCTATTTTGCCTAGTTCCGATTTATTTTTTAAGACTCACAAACAGAAATGCAAAACATTAGAAAACAAGATGCTGTGAAAGAGATTCTTTTTGATAACAATTTCAAATATTTCCTACACGATTTTGTAGATTTGAAAGACATAGTTGACAACGTAAAAATCGTTAACGATTCAATCAAGAAACTAAACCCGAAAGATAAATCAATTCTGTAGTTTAAAATCAAAAACATCTTCATGAAGGCTTCACAGGCCGAAATGGTCTAAAAACAGGGGAAATAAGGAGATTTTTCACGAAAATAGGGAAATAAACTCTTTTACTTAAAATTAATAAAGGTATTAATATCAAATTCAAATTGAAACGCTTCAAATTCTTAACATTTTAAGTCAAAATCTTGCATTTTCAATCAAATAGATGAATCTTTAACCAAATAGTTGAATTTTTAACCACGAAAATTAATTTTCTACTAAAAAGGACGAAATTTCAACTAAATAAGATAAATTAGTTGATATCGCAACCAGAAAATATTTCAATTGTAAATCAAAAACAGTTGAATTCATCCCAAAAATATGAGTTTTCAACAAAATAGTTGAATTTTCAAGCTAAAAAGACGAATTGTCTACAAAACAGTTGAACATTCAACCCGAAAAAATGAATTTTCAACAATAAAGTTAATTTTCAACTAAACACTTAAATTTTCTACCGGAAATAATTTTCAACAAAAAATAGGTAGGTACATTTTCAATCAAAGAGAAGAATTTTCGAAAAAAAATGAATTTTCAACAAAGTAGTTAATCTTTTAACTAAATATAATTTATATTTGATGTTATAGTACTGATCATATTTTTATAAATAATTATACAATATTTTGATGTTAGTTCATTTTCTGTTCTGTAGTTGAATTTTCTACGAAAAAGATGAATATCTAACCAAAAAGGATGACTTTTTAACAAAACTGTTGAATTTTCAACCAAATAATTAAACTTCAAACAAATAATAAAAGGAGCGCCTACACGTGCCAAAAAAATCCGGCTATTCGTACCGAAATTTCGATACAAATAACCGTTTTTCCAGCTCCCCCTACTCGTAGAGAAAAAATCCGGCTACTTGTACCGAAATTTCGGAATACGCAGTCAAGGCCAATAATAAAACTGTTAACCAAAAAGATGATTTCTCAACTCTTTTAGTCTCCTAAACTAAAGCTCAAGTTCGTTAGCCAGCCATTTTTAATACAAATTCAAAAAGTGAGCGCATTTTGAAAATTTTTGAGACCATTTTTTTCTAAATTTGAAAATTGTATGTGCGGTTTTTCATAGTACTCAAAAATTCAAATAATTTAGAAAGTTCACGAATTTAGAAACTAAATTTTGAAAATCGAAAGTAATATGCAAAAATGTAGTGTATATTAGGACCCTTTTATAACGTATATAAATAATTGATCGATTGTTGAATTGTTATATGGCTTGGTTTTACGTGTTAAAAATCAGCGTATTTGAAACAAATTGTATCTTTATAATTTGTTATTATTTCTTTAAATAGCAGTGTATCTAGCGTTTCGTTTTCAAATTCCCGGATTTCTCGGATTGAAATTAATGTTTTTCCCGCTTTTTTCTTGTGATATACATATATACATGTGTTTAAATTTCGCACCTCATTAGTTAAAAAAAGTACAAAAAGATACTAGTAAAGTTTACAAAATTAATATTATTTTATCAGGATAGTTATAATTTTACCAAGAGGACCGGTTTAAGATAAGTTTTAAAGAAAATACCTTAAAACGAAATGTCAAAACATCATGTCTATCAGAAAAATAAGACTTTATTACTTCTAAACTAAAATTTAATACAAGGCAGGACGAACGTTTGAAGGCATGTAAGATATAAAAATTGTTCTGATTTTTTCTTGACTTCTGCCAAGATAAATTTAAAAAGATGGAGGGAAGTAAAAATACAGAGTTCGTCAGCATGAGAAACAGCAAAGGTGAAATGCTATATGATACAGACGGGATAGTAGACGCTTTGAATGACTCTTTTAAAGAATTGTTAGGAGGTGAAGCTATAGGACAACCGAACTGTGACATAGAACATAATGCATCAGAAAACCCAATTGAGAAAGTCTGTGTCACTGAAGTTAGAGATATAATTAAGAACTTAAAAAACGGTGAGGCTGCTGGTGTAGACCGTATTAGCGCTGAAATGCTTAAATACGGTGGCGAGTACATATCCCACAGTCTGTGCGAATTGATAAATTTATGTATCGAGATGGGGGGGAAGTCCCAGATATATACACCATTAAACCATTTCCCTTTCAGGGTAGGCGTGACACTACCCGATTGAGGTAGTGTTTCTAGGTTTTTCTTGTAGTTATAAATAACTACAAGTATGGGCTCACCACACCCACGATGTGCCAACAGCACTCATGTCAGTATTCTTGAATGGTCACCCATCCAAGTACTAACCGCGTCCAACGCTGCTTAACGATTAATCGTTAAGCGATTATCGTACCAATATACAAAAGGAAGGAATATAAAAGCAACTGCATTAATTACGGAGGTATCAGCTTATTAACTACCGTAAGTAAAATATACTCAAAAATACTTATCCCCAGGGTAATGAAAATAACAGAAGAAAAGATAAGGGAAGTCCAAAGTAGATTTATGCCAGGAAGATCATGTACGGATCAAATGTATAGCTCAATACAGATCACAGAAAAAAGCTTGAGAGTAGGAAAGAACGTTTTCTGTGCATTTGTTGACCTAGAAAAAGCATTTGACAAGGTAAATAGAAGTAAACTTTGGAAAGTCCTTAAAGAGTACGGAGTCAATGGATGGCTCCTACAAGCAATAAAATCAATATACACAGGTAGTAAAGCGAGTGTAAGGGTTAATGGGAAACTGAGTGACTGGTTCGATTTTATGCAAGGCGTGAAACAAGGATGCGTTATGTCCTCATGGCTATTTATCATATTTATGGACAAGTGTCTAAGAATGGCCCTCTTCAACGAAGAAAGTGTAGATCTCGAGACAATAAGGGTACGTGGGTTAGCTTTCGCAGATGACAAAGTTGTTATAGCAGAATCAATCGAAGACTTGCAAAGAATGTTGAGCAAACTAAATACAAGCATGAAGAACATGGGCCTCAAAATTAACGTAAATAAAACAAAAATCATAGTGTTTGAAGGAAAAGGTGAGAAAACAATGTGCAACATTGTCCTAAATGATGAGAGATTAGAACAAGTTGATAAAAGCACATATATCTACGTAGCCTATTCACTAGTGACGGGAAGATAGATGGGGAGTTAGATAGGCGCAGAAACGAGGGTCCGAAGGTTATCGGTAGAGCAGGGTCCATTCTCAGAAGTAGAAATATATTAAAAAAAGATAAAATGGCAATACATAATTCTATATTTGTACCGACTGTGCTATACGGTAGCGAGACACCCTATTGGAAAACCCTGTACGGGATCCCGTGACTGTTCCTGTCCGTGTTCCTTTGCTGGTACTAGGACCAGATCTAGTACAAGAAACGTTACAGGGTCAGCATAAGAAATTGAGACACGAACCTGTACACAAACATGTACAGGAACATGCAGGAAACGAGGGAACCCTTACGGGAACGTGTATACGTCCTAAGTGGCGACGAATGAACATGTAGGGGTTCCTGTAAAGAATCTAGCACGGTTTCCGCCGTATCAGCAAATTTTTAATATAATAAATTTAATGATGTGAAGGAACATTATTATTATTATTATACCATTAAGCCATTTCCCTTTCGGGGTAGGCGTGACTTGCTCGGTTGGAGAATAGTAGTGTGCATATGGGTATATATGTATAAGGTAGGTAGGAATATAGGTATGAGGTGGATAGGTATATAAGTGTTAGGTATATATATTTTAGATTGATCTGGAATTCTCGTGTTATTTATTTAAATGACACGTTTACTCCGCAACACTGCTCCGACCCAGGTTGCTGATCAATCTCTCTAGCGATCACCCCAAGTGAAGAGCCTCACAAAATTGTTATGTATGGTTCTCCACTTGGGCCCATTAGTATCCAAGATCTTTGTTTCAGGCGTCATTCATTCTACTGTCACTCTGTTTACAAACTATTTGTCGCCACACTTTTCTGTCCTGGCATACTACTCTAGCTTCCTTCACGTCCATGCATTTTTTCATGCAAGCTCTTGTGTTCCTATGGCTTCTTATGTCTCTACGGATCAATGTCTCATTTACAGATTCTAACCATTCTTTCGGTGGTCTTCCTCTGGGCATTCTGCCATTTACTTTACCTTTATACACTTGTTTGGTCAGTCGTTCATCTTTCATTCTTTCAAGATGTCCGAACCATCTTAACTGATTTCTTTCCCATGTGTCAACTATTGTCTCTTTTGCACCACATTCTTTGAGGATTGTCTCGTTTCGGACTTTGTCCATTAGTGTTTTCCCGCATATTATGCGCAGAGGTTTCATGCCGATCGCGTTAATTTTACTCCTGTCCTTTTCTTGACAGGTCCATGTCTCGCTACCGTATAGTACAGTCGGTACGAATATAGAATTGTGTATGGCCATTTTAGCTTTTTTTGATATGTTTTTATTTGTTAGGATGGACACTGCTCTACCGATAACCTGTTTACCCTTATTTATGCGCCTATCTAACTCCCCATCTATTTTTCCGTCGCTAGTGAATAGACTACCTAGATATACGTACTTGTCAACTTGTTCTAATCTCTCATCATTTAGGACAATGTTGCACATTGTTTTCTCACTCTTTCCCTCAAACACCATGATTTTTGTTTTATTTACGTTAATTTTGAGTCCCATGTCCTTCATGCTTGTATGAAGTTTATTCAACATTCTTTGCAAGTCCTCGACTGATTCTGCCATAACAATCTTGTCATCTGCGAAAGCTAACCCACGTACCTTAACTGTTTGGAGATCTACACCTTCTTCGTCGAAGAGTGCAGTTCTTAGACACTTATCCATGAATATGATAAATAGCCACGAGGACATAACGCATCCTTGTTTCACGCCTTGCGTAATATCGAACCAGTCACTCAGTTTCCCGTTTACCCTTACGCTCGCTTTACTACCTGTATATATTGTTTTTATTGCTTGCAGGAGCCCTCCATTTACTCCGTATTCTTTAAGAACTTCCCAAAGTTTACTTCTATTTACCGTGTCAAATGCTCTTTCTAGGTCAATAAATGCACAGAAAACTTTCTTTCCTACTCTCAAGCTTTTTTCTGTGATCTGTCTTAGGCTAAATATCTGATCTGTACATGATCTTCCTGGCATAAATCCACTTTGGACTTCCCATATTTTTTCTTCTGTGATTTCCATTACCCTACGAATAAGTATTTTTGAGTATATTTTACTTACGGTACTTAGTAGGCTGATACCTCTGTAATTACTGCAGTTGTTTTTATCTCCCTTTCTTTTGTATATTGGTACGATAATCGCTTTTTTCCAATCGTCTGGGACTTTCCCCGTCTCGATACATAAATTTATTAATTCGCACAACCTGTGAGGTATGTACTCGCCACCGTATTTGAGCATTTCAGCACTAATACTGTCTATGCCAGCAGCCTTACCGTTTTTCAAGTTCTTAATTATGTCTCGGACCTCAGTGACACAGACTTTTTCAATTGGGTTTT
>CAKNYM010051654.1:0-47618 GCA_932195095.1 Andricus curvator | reverse complement strand
TAATTTTTTCTTGGATCCCCAAATTTACCTAGTACCCTTTCTGTATTGCCTCTCTTTATATCCTTGCAGATTCAACTCACTAGCGAGAGAGCTAGGACGTAGGTCACCCTGGTGGATTAGTTTAAATACGGTTCCTGTACAGGATTCGGCACGAAATCCTCTACAGAATCCTGTACAGGAACCCCACTGAAACTAATCCGCCAGGGTGCTCTAGGGCTTAGCTCTCTCGCTAGTGAGTTGGATCTTCAAGGTTATAAAAATGGCAAGATATTACAGATAATCCATGTTCCTTCACATCATCAAAATAATGACAATAAAATTTTGCCGATACGGAGGAAACCGTGCTAGATTCTTTACAGGATCCCCTACATGTTCATTCGTGGCCACTTAGGACGTGTACACGTTCCCGTAAGGGTTCCCTCGTTTCCTACATGTTCCTGTACATGTTTGTGTACGCAGGTTCGTGTCTCAATTTCTTATGCTGAACCCGTAACGTTTCTTGTACGAGATCTGGTCATAGTTCTGGCAAAGGAACATGTACAGGAACAGTCACGGGATCCCGTACAGGGTTTTTCAATAGGGCATGGACCTGTCAAGAAAAGGATAAGAGTAAAATAAACGCGATTGCCATGAAACCTCCAGGCACAATTTGCGGGAAAACGCTGATGGAAAAAGTGAGAAACGAAATAATCCTCAAAGAATGTGGTGCAAATCAGACAATAGTTGACACATGGGAAAGAAATCAGTTAACCTTTCGGCAGTCGCGCTGTTGTAAAAAGTACAACAGTACCGATTTTTTTGGTACAAGTCGCAACTCGAATGCACGGGAGACGTGAGACCGTCATGTATGCCTTCCCCCACTCTTCCCTTACCACTTCACTCCTTAAAAATACCAACTTCGATTTTCGGTCTCCCACCCTTAACGTTCAAAAGCAACCCCCTTGACACGACGCATATATGACTTTGTCAAAAAACGATCTTTTTTAGGATTTCACAGTGTGAATAGAGTCTCTGATTTTTGGGCTCCTCAAAAATTCCAACACCCAATTTTGGGCTCCCACCCTTAAGGTGAAAAAGCAACCCCTTGGTACCGGGCAGATGTGACTTTGTCAAAGAATTATATTTTTTAGAAATTTACTTCGTAAATGAAGTTTCTGATGTCTGAGACTAAGAATTTAATATGGTGAATAGAGTCTCTGAATTTTGGGCTCCTTGAAAATTCAAATTCAAATTCATAGAAAGGCGTTTGATTTTTTAGATGTAGGGGTAGTTTTTGCAAACAAAAATCAAGCATTCGTGAGCCCAAGAAAAGCCCAACACTACTTCCTATTTTGTTTTTTCCATGTGTGAGTTTTTACTTAGGGGTTGTTTTTTTGTACATAGGGTAGGTTTTGATAATTTTGTTTGATGCATTCGTGAGCCCAATATAAGCCAAAAATTATGATGCACTTAATTTTTTTCAGATTTTATTTTTGACAAGAGGGTGGTTTTTTTGCACATAGGGGGTGGTTTTTTGAATTTTTTTCCGTGCCTTTGAGAGCCCAAAATAAGCCCAAAATTGTGGTCTACTTTGTTTCTTCCTAGTTTGA
The DNA here is from genome assembly GCA_932195095.1 of Andricus curvator. Taxonomy (NCBI): domain Eukaryota; kingdom Metazoa; phylum Arthropoda; class Insecta; order Hymenoptera; family Cynipidae; genus Andricus; species Andricus curvator. The sequence continues at coordinate 46,029 of CAKNYM010051654.1, read as the reverse complement.
GTTTTTATATAGGGGGTAGTTTTATTTCCTGTAGGGGTAGTTTTTGGAAATCGGTTGTTGGCGCGTTCAAGAGCCCAAAGAAAGCCCAAAATTCTGTCGTCTTTGATTTTTAATTTTTTCAAATTTTTATGTAGTGGAGGTGCTGGCCTGAGTCAAGCCAGCACCTCCACACCAAATTTCGATTTTCAAAAAAAGTAGTGGAGCCCAAAAATCGGCAATACAGCCCAAAAAAAGCCCAAAAAGCTGATAAAAAAAATTTTGGAATTTCGATTGTGGAGGTGCTTGATGGACCTCAATAACACGACAAAACATGGGTGTTGTAAAAAGTACAACGCGCGACTACTCGTGTGAGCAGAATGGGCGCGACTACCGAAAGGTTAAGATGGCTCGGACATGTTGAAAGAATGAAAGATGAACGTCTAACGAAACAAGCGTATAAAGGTAAAGTAAATGGCAGTATGTCCAGAGGCAGACCGCGGAAAGAATGGTTAGAATGTGTGAATGAGACCTTAATCCGAAAAGACATAAGAAGCCATAGAAACAGGAGAGCGCGCTCAAACTTGCGAGCGAAGCGCGCGATGAAAATGCCCGCGATCAAGCGGGCAGCTTTTTTATCATCAATTGATGAGGCATTTCAGTATTTATGCGTATTTTTTCCATAGAATACAATCCTGAATCCGAAAATGTTCTATCTTTTCGCGTTTTTCAGAAAAAAAAACAGATTTAAAAAGTGAAAATAACCCAACTTTTGGCTGTTTCTGAAACTATGTATCAAGCAAACCGGAAATGCTAAAGGTATATAATATTATATCTCTGATTCACCAGCATATATACGCTGATTTGAAATGATTTGTTCATTTTTTTATGTGATATTGAACATTATAAATCTTGAATATCTCCGAAAATATTCATGCTACGAAAAAAAGAAGGTTAGTTTCAGATTCAGTGCCTCCTACTTGAAAAAGTGGACGTGCAAAATGACGTAAAAAAGTACGTACAAAAGAACGTAAAATAGGACATACCAAAGTACGTCATTTTGTATCCCAATTTGGGACGTCCTTTGGGTCACCCTTTTTTACGCACTTTTTTACGTGCTTTTGTACGTCCGATTTTTCAAGTTGGTCAAAATACATAAGTAAATGCCATAAAAGTAGAATAAACACGAATTTGATCAAATTTTGTTATACCTATTAGTGTTATATTCGATGGAATATAAGCCCAAAAAATTTTATTATTTATACTTTTTTCGCAATATTTCTGAAAGGGTGGTCAAGAATATTTCAACCTAGTATCATACACAGATACAGAAATGTTATATGTCTTACCCCACTTTGAGCAAAAAAATGTAATTTGTTTTATTATCAAATTTCAACATATATGCGTTGATCAAGAATAACATAAAAATTACTACAAATAAATATACTAACACGAATAGAAAGTAAAATTTGAAGAATAAAAACATGAAAACGATTTATTGGAAAAATTCATTTGTTCGACCTTTTTGAATTTTGAATTTTTTACCCTAAAACTAATAATTTGAAAACATGATACTCGCTGAATCGGGGAATGACAGTAAATTTACCTTTTTACCGGGAATTTTACAAATTTGTAGAAGAAAAATCTGTTTATTCATTTACAATATCGTAAATTTCATATCACATCATATAAATACAATTTTAATGACTCTGATTTCAACTTTTTTTAAAGTTATGTTCAATTGTTAACTTTTTCAATCATGAAATCATTCAGTTTACAATGATTTACAATTCCAAAATCTTTAAGTTAAAAAATTGAACTTTCACAATTCGAAAGCCTTAGTAGTTAAACAAATGTAAACGTCTGATTAATACTTTATAAACGATTTTCAATTTTTAAATAATTTCAAATTAATAGATTCATAATAAAAATATTTTATTCAGATTCACTGTTTTCTTTTAAATGAGCAATTAGAAATCAAATATTCAAAACTAAACAATTTTAAACTGAATTGTTTCAAATAGAAAGCCTTGATTCGTTAAAATTTGAAAATGCTTAATTTAACAATTTTTAATTTGTAACTGAAAGTTTTGAATTTTAATACATGAATAACAATTGAACAATTATTATTTGAAACGACCTAAAATGAAAATAGTTTAAATTTCAATTTGAAAAGTGTTTAATTTTAAACTGGCAGTACCGTGTCTTTTTTTTTAATGCAGAACACAAAATTTGGCTTTTGATTACTAAATGAGCCCTTAATTTTAGCATAGGGCGTATATTGTTTGTTCATGGTGGTACTTCCAGGTTTACCCACTTTGGAATATGCAATTAGCAAACAAATGCTGGCAACATTTTGAAATTCAGTCAAATTTGATAACCTTTACTTTTGTGACGTGAAATTAAAATTGGGAAGTTTCCAACGTCCTGGGAATTTACTCTGATTAATTATCACGTCAAAAAATAAAAAGTAATATATTATAAAAAAAAGGGAGCCTGAATTTCGAAACACATCCCTGGAGAGACCTATAAAAACTTTCAAATTTTCCCACATCATCCAGTAGCGCTGCGATCGTTACGGCGGAAGGAAGCGAGTTGTGTTCAGTTGTGTTCCGCTTGCGTCCTATCAACCTAGTCGATTAAAATCGTGGGATCAATTATTTAAACGTGATAGGTTTTTTGCACTTATCAATTTTCCAAAAACAAGTGACATCAAAGCTGAACAATATAGTCATGATAGTGTTGTAACGAAAAATTTAAATCCCAAATCAAACCTCTGGTTTTGATCGTTTTTACACCGGCTGACAAGTGATCTTCATTCAGTTTACTCGAAGAAAGTACCTGACTGACAAGAGTGACAATTCGATAGATAAGAGTTGAAAAGTGCACGGGGAAAAAACAGGGTTTTGTGTTTCAAGTTAGGAAAATAAAGTGATTTATAACCTCTCGGTTTTTAATTCGAGGAAAAAAACTGTGTGGATTAAGATTTGGAGAGATAAATTATACAAAAGTGCCAATACCGAGTTTGAGTGTGTGTGTTTGAAGTTGATCAGTTGATGACTCGTGAATTTTAATACCGTTAATATCCGAGAGTGCTTTCAAAATAATTTTCGTATGGAAAAGTACCGGTTTTTTAGGTTCTGCCCTTTTTTTGCTGTGAAAAATCAAACAGTCGACTGAAGAAAAAACAAATTGTCAAAAGGTATGTTCATTGATTATATACAAATTGTTTTCATTATTAACGTTTATTATTTGCCGTATCATCTTATATATATTCTGATTGTTTCAACTCTCTAAAAAAAATGTATAACCTTTATTCTTGATTGATAAAGTTCAAAGTTGATTGCTTAGAAAAAAATACCAAAGAGGTTATGTTATTAAAATTAAAACCGCTTAATTTCTGCTTATTACTGCATATAATAATTATTCAAGAGTCTATACCAAATTTTCGAATTTGCAATTATTAGTTTTTGTTTACAAAGTATCAAAGGCTTTTTTTAAGGTATATAATTAAATTTCTCTTTAAAGCAAATTGCAAAAGTCGTTCTTATTAAAAAGTTTGATGTCTTAATATAGAAAAAGACCTCCTATAAAAAAAGAATTCACTTCGATTGATGGGGTATCTATTGTGAGCTTATAAATAACTTTACAGCTTTCTAAAATTAAATTTAAGGCGAGGTGAAGCGTGCCATGACTTATTTTTCAAAATAAGTTGTAAATCTATAAATATAAGTGTAGAGTACTTTATATGTCGTAATTTTGTGTAATAATTGATTTATTTAAAAACAAATGGCCATATTTTTACATTAATTATTCAATCATTTCAAATCACTTGTTTCTAGATTTTAGTACAATTGAGAATTGAGGCTGAACTTAATCGCATCCGGAGATAATTCTCTTATCAAGACTAGTCACTGACCCACTAGAAAAATATAGCATTGATTTATTTCCAAATAACCTAAAATTGAAAGTGATTGAATAAAGAAATTTTAATTGAAAGCGTTCCAAAATGAATAATTTCAAATTTAAATAATCTATCTTGCAATTATTGAATTTTAGAGGACGTCGATTGGGATATAAAGTTTTTAAATTTTTATTCTGCAATGAAATTAAGAGCATTTACAAAATAAATAAAATCCAACTCTAATGAAATCACTGACGTGGTTTTTTTACTGATTTAGTGAGGCAGAGGAAAAAACTATGGAACCTCCAATTTCTCGGTCTGACGAACGCCTTCCAAAAACCACTTCTATCATAGATGACTATGAAATCAGTAATCATGTCCTAGGCCTGGGTATCAATGGAAAAGTGGTGCAATGCTACGACAGAAAAACGAGGGAAAAATACGCACTCAAGGTAAACAATTTATTTTAGAGCTGACTCCACTGTATACGTATGTTGAAGAATCAAGGAGGGGAAAAATGAGTACATTGCTACTTCCTCTCTTTACTCTTTCAGAAAAGTATTCAAATCGACGGGCATACTGCAAAAAAAAAGAACGAATTTTTTATTTAATTTGATCAGTACGTTGTATTCTGTTTAAAATTAAACTTGGAATCAATTGGAAAGTTGATTCGACCTATAACTTGAAATCCTTTTAATTTGAATTTAAACGAATTCAGATAGGAAAGAACCTACATTATAAATGAGTAAACGTTTGAAATTGAACTCATTTAAGTTTATAAACATTCAAATTAAATTCGAAGGAAATTTACAATCATGCCAACACGTTTAAATTTAAACAATGTGAAGCAAAATCGTAGGAATTTCATTTCCTCTTTCTCGTGTGAAATTTATCTGACGCAGCAAGAAGACTATCTAATTGAATGACAAAATCTTCCTTGATAAAGTTGATCTTATCAAAAATTATTGGTGAAAGAAGTTTGTAATTAGGAAATTAGGCGATTTTTATTTTCTCATTTGAAAATGTGAAATAGTTTTGACTCTTGTCGATATCGATACCTGAGCAGGAGTGGGATCACCGACTAACGATGTCCAAGCGGGACCAGACCACGAGTCATCTTCTATTTATACCCAGTGATTTCTCACACGGTGATTCCAAGCTTACGGTTCACCGCATAGTATGAGTATCAGCCACGCACTTTGTAATATTGACGTGAAAGTTTGACTGTGTCAAACATCGGACTATCTGAATTCAGCCCACATGCCAACATCCTCAAATACCTGAATCATGTTGTCTATTACATATAGAGCAGATCATTTCCATATTGTATTTTTTGTTATGATTTAATTAGAAAAAAACAATCTTTGGACATTGATCAACGGATACATATAACTTTAATATTATATTGATCCAAAATCGTCTAACTCTAAATTTCCACAAGGTTGTCACTCACATTTCAAAACAATTTCTGGTCATTTCCCGCTTTTCAGAAACGTTTTCTATCTATTCGAACTTTTAAACTTGTTTTTAAATTAAGTTTTTAAACCTAAACAGGGGAGATTCTGATAGCCGCGGCGACAAAGTTTTTATGCGGATTCCTATATGATTTTTTGCAAGCAACACGAATCTCATGAGATATCGATATTTTTAGATTAAAATTATTTCCACGAGCCCTTCCCCCGTTTTTATATCCTTTTTCGTGGGTAGAGTGACATGGTTCTTACAGAAGTCGGATTTAACAATTCCACAACATTTCCAGGTTTGTCAGTTCACCTTTTGAAAAATTTCCAGGAGAACTTTTTAAAATACTCTCAAAATTTGAGCTCAAATCAATTTAAAAGCATTGTGCTGTTTGCAATATAATTTACAGAAAAATTCTTGTACACTACCGGCTGAAATTATCTACACGCCTGTTTTTTTGAGTTACAATGTGCCTTACTTTTTATAATCTTAACTTAAAATTGTTTTCCTCATTATAGCACGAAAGATAATAAAAGTCTGCGACTAATAAGCCTACGTTGAAGGCAAAATGTCAATTTTATAAAAAGATATTGCAAAAAATGGCAAATTAAGATTTTTTGAAAAATTTCAAATAACTCTAGAAATAATTAACATTTTTAAAGGTTCTTAGGCTTCTGAGATATTTCTAGAGTTTTTTCCCTAGATTCTGCCCTAGGGTCAAACTTGTTTTTTGCACCAAATTCGACCCTGGCGTAGAATCTAGGGGAAAAAGAGAGATTTATCTTCAAAATTAGCCAAAGGTCACTAAAAATGTTGATTATTTCCAAAGTTATTCCATTTTTTCGGAAAGATTGAAATTTGACGTTTTTTTGCAATACCTTCTTATGAAAATGACATTTTACCTTTAACTTGGGCTATTAGACGCAGAATTTTACTAACTTTTGTGCTATTATAAGGAAAAAAAATTCATGATAATATTATAAAAAATTAGACGTTGTAGCAACGGCTCGAAAAATAGGCATGTAGATAATTTCCGTCGGTATTGTACATAAAATTATGAATTAATGCAAACTTTTAAAGTTCTTAAAGGCATGTGCCAGAGTCACATGACCAAATTACGTGGTTTATTTACGGTATTTAGGTGAAAAATGTAAATATTGTGTTGAAATTTTGGGAAATGATTTTAAATCTATAAGGATAAGGGCACGCCTTTTTTGCCCATTTCAGTATTTATTGTGTTTAAATAGTGCACTTTTATTAATCTTTAATTTGAAATGTGATTGAGAACAGGGCTTTAGAGCCCTAGTTAAAGATATAATTAATAAAATTGTATTATTAAAACAAAATAACAACTCAAATGGGCCACACAGACGTGCCTTTATATACTTTGAACCATTTTCCAACATTTCAGCACAATATATTCAATTTTCTAATTAAATTGGTGTCACGTGACAGACTGTCACATGCCCTTAATAAGTTTCCTATCAATCTGAATTTGTAAAATAAGCAACAAACTACTGAAATAATGATTAAAACTTTAAAAAGAAATGGTAATACAAATTTCCAGGCTCTTTTTAAAATTGTCAGGACTTTTCCATGTTCTTTATCAAACTTTCCGGACTTTTGCAGGTTTTCCAGGCTCTGTAGCAACTCTCAGTGAGCCGGGCCGCCCACCCTTAGACAGACTATTAACAGCTCTTAATTTCCTGTCAATTAGTCCGTACCATTTGTGATTCAAAAGTTTTAGATTTATGTTTCTCGCAAATAAATTCTATAGTTATACGCATTGACAATTTGTCGCCACGGACATCATAATCTTGCAACTAAACATATTATTCCCTATTTAATCCTACGAGAAATAATATTTAGCAATAAATGTAGTGTTAATGCTGAAATGTTAATTTATTGTGTCATTGATTTATAGAAGATGTTTTCGTTTGAAGCAGCAATAATCTATTGTTAATCATTATGTAAGAAAATAAGCGATACATTAATTAATTAGCAATAAATGTTCATGTATGTATGTATACCATTAAGCCATTTCCCTTTCAGGGTAGGCGTGACACTACCCGATTCGGGTAGTGTTTCTAGGTGGATAGTTTTCTTGTAGTTATAAATAACTACAAATTTGGGCTCACCACACCCATGCTGAATAATAATCGAGATATTAATTCATCGTGCCATAGATTCACAGAAGAATGTTTTGCTTAAAACATTAAATAATCATTAATCCGAGTTGAAGAATAAATGTAAACGCTCTCAAATCTGTAAGATCATTGTCATTAAAAGTATTCGAGTGTGAAAGTTAATTCGAAAGTTATAATTTCCAGATTTGAAAAATATAATTATTAAAATGTATGACATGAATCTAATCTAAATCTAATTAGAAATACCGAGCTTCAAAAGTTAAAAAATAGGTCCTTTAATTTTTAATTAAATCCAGCCCAAAATTTCCTAATAAATGCGTTCCATTTTTAAAGCATTCAAATTGGGTTTTCAAGTCTAAGAAATTCCAAATTTGAAACTTAACTAAATAAAAATGGGTTGAGTAAGAGTACTTAAAGTGAAACTGATGACTCAGAGTTTCACATGCATCAACCTGAACTTTCCTGTGTGAGGTCATCAACCTAACAAGAAATATAAGCACTTTTTAAATTATATGGGAAGCCCCAAAAATCATGTACAGTATGTTTAAACTAAAAATAAATTCTAATTATATAATTATTAGTCACTCATCTTTCGTGAGTTATTTCAGAAATTAGATTTATCGACTATATCAATATCAAATATTTTAATTATTACTAATCTCAGTAATTTATTTATTTTGATTTGTTTATTTAGCCTCCATTTTATTTTAATGTTAGTTGTCATATATGATGCCTCTCTTGTTTCTATTTTCAATTTTCATGTTAATTTTTATTCTTGAGTGATCTTAGTTTGCATTGCCAGGGATTTATCTATACATTTTTCCCTCTGTTCATTCATCACTAGCATTTGTATGTGCCAAATGCAATATCATTTTCTCGAATCTTTCAGTTATTGGTAATCAGTTACTGGTAATCGACGAATGTGATTGAGGAACATCGACCTTTCTCGCATCCTATTAGTCTGACAATGAAAAGTGCTTGTTATTTTTATTTACCATAAAAAATTGGATAATTACGAATGCTTCATAATTAATACATAATGGATAAGTGTTAGGATTTTGTAGGCTAGGGCTGAACTTACACTTATAGTTTCGGTCGTGTGTACGTCGTACTTTTTCCCGCTAATAGGATAGCATTGGATAGGATCAGATTACACATTTTTGGCTTCTGACAATGTTGTACATATTGTCAATTAGTAGCAGTATTAGTAAAAGTAGCGCCAGCAAGGTCCCATGCTGAGAGTGCGGTTTCCTCGATTATCATCAAGCCTTTTGTATTTTTCCAAGAAGAAAGTAATTTTTTAAACATTGAAGTGCAACTTTTTGCTCATTGACAATACGTACAACATTGTCAGAAGCCAAAAATGTGTAATTTGCTTCAATAATCATCTGTGTACGTTTCTTAGATTCGGAGATGACACCTCCCTACTCTTTTGTTAATAACTTATTAACAAATGATTATTTTTGGCTCTACATTTCACCACTGTGCACAGAAAGAATCAATGAAACCCACATATTTTTTGCAGAATTTTCAGAATTTATTTTCAGTCACTTACAGCCATTCAAATTTGAGTATTCTGAAATGATCATATGATTATTGTGCTTTTTGACCTTTCACTCGCCAGGAGATAATCGCTAATCTTTTTGGACAGATAGTAAATAATTTCAATATACGACTTAAAAATTTATGTCTATAATATTTGTGCCAAAGAACGAAATACATTTGCTAGTAGGAATTTTCAATTGTGCCACAAAATGCTTAAAATAAATTGCTTTTATACTTGAGATTTAAGTTAAATTTATTGAACTAGTTGATCTTAAATGTTAAATTCTTTCAAGATTTCAATATTGTTTTGACTTTGGAATACAAGTAGGTTTCTGTTTTCAAATGTTTGAAAACTTTGCAACGAAAAGCATCTACTGAGATATTTATAACTTTCCAACCAAAAATCCCACTAGGAGGGCGAAGAGATGCACTCGCTCTTCCTCATGGTGAATCATCCTTACATTTTTTCTGAATTAGGGTTTCCCCTTCTCGATTCGAAGAAAAGTGTAAGAAACTTGTGGGTCACTGGGCTTTTATTTGTCATAGAAAGTATATCTAGCTTTTGAATGAATTAAAATTAACTCAGAGTGTAATTATGTCATTTTTAATTATTTTAAAATTATTTTTATTTATTTAAATGTATACATTTGTTTACTGCTACTGAGATATCGATCATGACTCAAGACTTATTGGGGAAATCCAGAATTGCCATTGTATTACTAGAATATGCAGAAAACCTTCAAACGTGTTTCATTTGAAATTTATCACGAAATGGAAATAAATTCTGAGGACTTTACCGGAAGCAAATCTGAAGTCAGATTAATGAAATAGAAGGCTTTTCAAGCAATATATTTTCCTATACATAGTTTTATTTGAAAGTTAAATTTTCTTCAATTGAAACTATTTTTTAGAGATCATTCAAGAATTTACAACATTAGGTCTACTTAAAAATTGTTTAATTTGGACCATTTTCAAATTTATAATTATTCATGTTTGAATATTTGATCCAAAAATTGTTTTATTTAATTCTGGTATTACATTGTTAACTTTGGATGATTTAGTACTTACGCTGAAATTGTATAATTTGCAGTGCTTGAAATGTTTTAATTTTTCAAAAAACGTACATCAACATTTTCTACAAAATTTTATTGTATTTTAGTGTATTGTTTATGCTTGTGATTTTAAATTATGCAACATTTAAAGTTTCCATATTGATATTGTACAATCATTTTGTAAGCAAATTAGATTCAGAATGATTGTTTTTAAAAATTATGTTATTATTATTATTATACCATTAAGCCAAATCATTTTTAAAAACTAGAATAATTCCTATTTTAAACTCTAATCCAATAAATACAAATTCCATCTTCTATTGAAAGCTCTAAATACGATAAAACGGAAAATTGTTTGTTTTTCTTATGTGTATTTTCGAAAATCCGGTTCCGATGACGTCGTCAAAATTATTGATTTCCGGGTATGATCTATAATGGACAATCAAAAACTGTTTTCTCAGGATTTGCAATGTTTGCACGTTGCTAACTGCTTCGGATTGCATTTCTTTTTGTCAGCTATAATTCCTTTACGACTTGGCACGTGATGTACACAGTTGGTTGAATGTGCGTATAGTTGTAATAGGAATGCAGTATATTTCTCAATTTCATGTGTGTCATTTATGTTATATGCCTTTGAAAGACTTAATTTGGTGTTTAAGTTATTTGCACAATATGTTATGTGTTCATGAACACGTATGTGTTGACCACAAATCCACCAGCTGACCACAAGTCATTTACAAACTTAAAAAATATCAAAGACACATGGACTCTATTAAATGACTCATAAAGTAGCTTTTTGAATTCAAATTCTTCATTTTTACGAGGTCATAAATACTTGATTCATTCTTCCACGTGTATGGGAAGGATTAATAAAATCAGAAATGGATTTTAGTTTTTGGAACTGTATTCTGAAGAGTTTCTGTAATCCATTTTTCTGAGGCTATTAAAAACTTGTTAAATAATTTTTTAGGGTTTCATAGGAATCCCTTATAATCTCGTGCCAGCGTCTGTCCGTCTCTTACCTCGTATAAAAAAAGACTATTCAAGCCACAACCCTGAGATTTTGTATTCGCCCCATAAAGTGACTACTGCGGACCGTAGAAAAATACTCAGAACCTTGGGAAAAATCTGCTTCCTGTTTTAATTCCAAATTTCAGACAATCACTTGGTGGGAAAGGGCAAGATGTAGCAGGGATCACAGCCGGTCCCTTTGTTTACCTAATCCCCTTTTTTTCCTTTTCCCTTAAATTAAAAAAATTCCCTAAAACACCTAAAATCGAGATATTTTACCCAATGTTCCCCTTTGTTTTACAAGATTTCAATTCATTTTTTAAGAGTCATAAGTACAAATTCAAGACATTAGAAAAGAAGACGCTTTGAAAGAGATTATTTTTGATGATACCAACTAAAATGATGAATCTTCAACCAAAAAAAAATGAATTTTTAACAAAGAAGATTATTTTCTACGCGTTTTCTACGCAATAAAATAGTTCAATTTTCTGCAAACATAGCTGAATTTTCAACAAAATAAGTATATTTTCTATCAAAGAGATGAATTTTCAACTAAAATGATGAATCTTCAACAACAACAAAAAAGAATTTTTAACAAAGTAATTGAATTTTTAACCAAAATGGATGAATTCCTAACAAAAAATGTAATATTTGAAACTTCAACAAAAAAAAGATTATAATTTTTAATTCAAAACAGTTGAAATCAGCCAAAAAGGATGAATTTTCAATAAAATAATTGAATCCTCAACCAACAAGTTAGATTTTTAAACAAAAAAGGTGAAATATCTACTAGAAAGATGAATTTTCAAACCAAAAAGACGAATTTTGAACTGAAAAAGTTTTTTCATTTAAGAAATAAATTTTTTAAACCAAATTCTTGAATACTAAGCCAAAAAGACAAGTTTACTTCAAAAATGTTGAATTTTGAACCCAAAATTATGAAAGTTCAACAAAAAGGTTAATTTTCAACCAAATAATTGAATTTTCAATCAAAGAAGGTAATTAATTTCTGAAAAAAATTTCAAACAAATTTTTTAATTTTTCAGCCAAAAAGACGAATTTTTAACCCAAAATTATGAATTTTCAACCCAAAAGTATGAATTTTCAACAAAAAGGTTAATTTTCAACCAAATAAATGAATTTTCTACGAAAAGTGTTGAACTTTCAACAAAATAATTAAAGTTTCAATAAATAATGAAATTGTTAACCAAACAAGATAAATTCTCAACTAAAAAAATATATAATTATATACTTTTCAACCAATAACAATGAACTTTTAACAAAAAATAGTTGGATTTTCTTATATTGAAGCGGATAAAAATCGAGAAAACGGGAAAAGACTGTGAAGCCTGAGATAAATAAATAGGAATTTTGATTCATTTTTAATACTTTTAAAATATGTAATAAAATACCTTGAATGACATATCTGAAAAAGTATGTTAGTTGTGGTTGTAGAAACAAAAATTTGGAAATCGAAAATAATATGAAAAAATAGCGTATATTAAGACCCTCTAATAAAGTATAATTAATTTGATGTTGATTGTTATGTGGCTCGGTGAATAATCATTTTTTCGTTTCTTTTTTTGACACCATAATCTTTTTTTAGCTGACATTAACCAATTTTTTGAACATCTGAGAGCTTTCAACTGATAAAAATACATTAGAAACCAATTTAAACGCCTATAAATGAAACAAAAACGGTAAAAGTAGGTTTCTCAAATATGTAGTAATTTTTGAGTCTTTTAAATTATTTATTTTTAGCTTACTTAGAAAAATACTTCCATCAACTCAGAGTTAAAAAAAATTTTGAAACACAAAAATGACCGGAAAACTTGGTAAAGCACTACAGAGAGCACTTTCGTTTAATATTTACGAGTTACACATATGATATAAAAAGTTTTTAATGATAAATTAAATCCTCTTTTTTTATCTAAACTTGAACTACTGAATCATTGTGATCTCTGGTATAGGAAAATTGAGGGGCGAGGGGCTCTAATTGAAGCTCTTTGCATGTAGAATTGAGATAAAAAATCAAATTTGCTATGTTAATTATTCTTGGTTTTTATGACAGTAGTTTAATAATATGTATCTAGGTAAAATGAGAAAAATTACCATTCTTTTAAATTAATCATTTAATTTAATTTTAAATAAATAAGTCCCTGAAATTATTCATCCATTATTATTTTACTTTTATTGAAGATTTTAGCAAAAATGGTCAAGAATTGTACCAAAAACCAAATTTTGTTTCTTAGATTTTAAAGGTTTGATTATATAAATTAATTTTGGAATATATTTTGAAATAGATACATTTTTAATATATGCTTTGACGCAAAAGACTATGTGTAATATGTATAGTTATAATTGAAAATTATTCATACAAATAGTAAATGTAAACTTTTTTAAAAGTGACTAAATAGATGTAGCTTTGTGTAAATCGTTAAGTTTGAAGACAATATTCGTAGAAGTCTCGTGTCTGGAATCGTTCCCACCTTGATCAGTGATAATTGCCATTAAATTGCATGGCTGCCAAAGGGACGTCAGTATACGCAATAATGCTGTCACTATTAATTTTCTTGACGATTCGCAGATCAAACAATTAGTTAAAATGTTTTTATCACTTTAGTGATTTAGTAACCTTCAAATTAAAAAGTAATTTTTATTATTTTAAATATAAAATATTATTTAATACGTTTTTTTCGTAATTTTTATATTTTACAAACGGTGTCACGAGTCAGTAAATGTCAAATTTTCAAAATTGAACAACTTTAAACTGTAGGCCTTCAAAATTTAAGAATGTCAAATTGTACAATTCTTTTATTTGATGAAATAAAAAGTAAAATATTTGTCTGTTCCTTTGGAGTTATCTTGACGCTTTAATAATTATTATAACTTCAAGATAATACTAAATATATTTAGCATTAATTGTTATCAGGTTAAAAATTAATCAGTTTCTCTTTATAAAGTCATTACTTTTGTCAAACGTTTGTCGAAACTTCGATATATTTATTTGTGTAACCCGATACTTTATTATACCGTATATGACCAATAAAACTTTCGCTTTGTTCTTGTGAGAAATGTGCACCAACACTATATCGTTCAAAGGAAGGGATATGAAAGTTTTTTAAGGACTTTATTGTTCTATACAAATTTTTAATTCGATTTGTAGAATTTTTTATTTAATCGAGTGAATTGAAAATTAAAATTCTTCTGCTTACTTATGAGTTTATTTGCAATAATAGAATTCAGTCCAAGCTTTTGGTTTGAAATGCAAAATCAAATTTCGAATTCAAAGGCTGTATCCATCTTCGTTTTTATTTTCTGAAAAGAATAAGGAATGGAATGAAGATTTATTTTATTGCTCTTCAGAATAAGGACGAATTCCTTGTACGCGGAAGTTTGCTAAACTTCCTCGTATTTGCACCAATCGCAATCCGGTTTTCAATATTAGCAGTTCTCCATCTTCGTTCTTAAATACACACATAAACGTTCCAAAGTCCACCCACCTGTCCAAGTTTTTTCAGGTGCCCATGGAACGTGCACAGTTATTATTTCGTTACGACTGACTAGCATGACATGTTGTTTCAAAATAGATCAATTTCTACATCAATCCTCGAAAAGCTTCACACCTTTATGTAACAACATCCTGCCTGATTAATGCACAGAATTGACTGACAATACTCAAATGACATTCTTCAGCAAAAGGCTTGAACTTCATTTAACTTTTATTTTTCAGTTATTATACAAACCTTTTTTCGATGTCCTTACATGGTGTCTTCAAAATTTATTAAGACTTTTAAAATAGGGTAATTTTAAGTACTTTTAAACTGAAAGTATTTTAACTATAAAACCAGGTGTCTAGCGAACTGGGAAAACCGGGAATTTTATTTAGGACCAGGAATTTTGTTCTTTTATCGGAAATTTTTTTCTGTTTTATCTTCTTTTTATTGTTTAGTCGAGAAATAAAGAGAGAGAGAGAGAGAGGAAAATCTGATTGTTTCACGTATGATACCATCGAAAAGAATTCATCTTCGATTATATGTACTATGCAAGCAACATTTTTCACCATAATAGTGATGATGAATGAATATTTATGATATTAGATTTTATTTAAATTTTAAGAAAACATTGAAATTTGCACTATTTGCAATATCTTCTTCATACATTGACCAAATGTGGGTTGATTCATTTTACAATGCTAATTGCTACCCTTCAATTGAAAGCTTTGAAAATAACCAAATTTTAAAAGGAATCATTTGGCAATTGTAAATTGAAGACGTTTAAAATTTAACAATACTTCATATAGAAACTTCATAAATTAGGCAATTTGGAAATTACTATAGCGTTGAAAATTGAACAATTTTAAATGAAACAAAATTTGAAATTGAAAACGTTCAGAATTGAATAATTTTAGAGTGAAATATTCCAAATTGTTTGGATTCAGTTTTAAATCTATGAAAGTTGTATACATTCAAAACAAAACCCTTAATAGTCAGTCAATTTTTAATTGAATCGTCCAAAAATGTATGCCTTCAAATTTGAATTGTTCAATGTTGTAGTTTATCAAATTGAACAATTTTTATTTCCAGGCCTACTAGTCGTCTTTTCCAAGTTCCCTCGACTGACCGAAAATATTTGTTCTACGCTAACCGAATTTCGGTGAATCTAGACATGGTCTAATTTATAATTCAGTATTTAGAGTATGTATTATAATGCGCGTATACCAATATAATCAATAATAAGTAAAACTACTTTTTTCTCTTTTTAGTTCATGAACAAAATGTATTTGATTGGTATCATTCTTACACTTAAAAGGAAATGTAATTGAATCAAGAAAATTATTTACTTGTCTTTATTTAATTTAGACCCATATTTCCTTGTGCCAACTGCCAAGCATGCTTTAATTAATGTCGACATAGAAAGATCGTTTTCAAAATGACTTCATAATTATTTTAAGCAAATGTGTGTAGACAAATGTTTTACTTTATGCGTTATATTAATTTTTTCTTTATATACAAAAATTCGAGTTTGAAGCATTTTCAATTCGAGGATTTAAAAATGAACAATTTAAAAATCATAACAATCAAGCAATGTATGCATGGAAATTTCGAAACGTTTACATTTACAATTTAACAATTTTATTATTGGCATCTTGGAAAAGTGAAATAAATTTTGTATGATACAGTAGAAATTGTGCAATTTTAAATTATAAGCTTTCGAATTATTCAATTTTTTCAGTCTTAAAAATTTGACAATTTTGTATTTAAAAATTGAAATTTATACAATTGCAAGTTTGTTGTCTTTGAAATAACCAAATTTCAAATTAAGGGGTTTTAAGTATTATAATGTAAATTTGAAATTATTCGAAATTGTAAATTTTTCCTTTTTTAAATAGAACCCTTTTTTATTCGAAAATATAAAAATTTATTTAAAATTCTAAGCATTCGAAATTGAAAAAATTGTAAATCATGCGTTTAAAATGTAACAATTTGTTATTGGTAACAATTAAACGTGAACAACTTTGTATAGAAACGTTAGCAATAGTACAATTGTAAATTGTATTTTATAATGCGAAGAATAATTTAATTTTCGCTAGATATATTTAGTGGATAATTTAATATAAATTTTCATTATTGTGACATCATTTGTCCTCTTCTACAATTATTGTATCTTAATGATTATTATTGAATGAATTATTAGTAAGTATCATTTTTTAATTTGCAGGTCTTACATGATTGTGTAAAAGCAAGAAGGGAAGTGGAGTTACACTGGAGAGCTTCAAATTGTAGACACATTGTTCATATTAAAGACGTTTACGAAAATTCATATAGTGGAAACAAATGTTTGCTTGTTGTCATGGAATGGTAAGTTCATATTACGTAAGCTAAATGTTCTATTGAAAGTCAAAATTATGCATTCTCTTTTCCAACTATTCCAAATATGTACTTCAAATCATATTTGATTCGTATTTACTTCAATTGCTAATAAAAGTAATTTAAAATAAAGAGCAAGTTATAATAAAATTAAAATAAATCAAAATTGTTTAAATTCAAATAAAGACATATTTTATATAATATTTATCTTTCCAGCATGGAAGGTGGAGAACTTTTTCAAAGGATACAAGACAGACAGGATGGACAAGATGGCGCCTTTACAGAAAGAGGTAAATAATTGACGTTAACAAATGAAGAATAGAATGAAATATAAATTAATCAACATTTTTTGGTACTTGTTTACAGAAGCAGCACAAATTATGTATGAGATTTGTGTGGCAGTGAAACACCTTCACGACATGAATATAGCCCATCGAGATCTCAAACCAGAAAACCTATTGTATTCCAAACCAGGTGAGTGAACTTATTATAGTGACTGCATTTATAATTTCATATTCATCATGTAATTCAAAAGAAAAATATTTGAATGAAACAATGAATCAGCAGATTAGTGAATAGTCAACCTGCTCATATAATAGTATATTATGCACCAAGGGGGAGAAGAGGGATTTTATTGACGAGTCTACACGAGTCGATAAAGTCCCTCTCCTCTATGATTCATACGATATTTTATATAACAAATACATGGATATGACAGTGTTTTTCATCCCTGTGGAGACGACCGTAAGTGCCACTTTTCAAGGTCATATGTATGCAATGGCCATGTATATATATATGCCGTCAAAAAGTATGACGTCATAGATATATAATGGCCATTACATACCAATGAGCTGAAAAGGGGAACTTCAGGTTCGCTCCACAGGCATGAAAACGGCCGTATTCAATATTCATGCATGTGTTATATAAAATAGTTTCTACATTTGTATCTACTTAAAAATACGAAATCATATTAAAATTATAAAATATATGACTAAAATGTAATATTCTTATTATTTTCAGATAGCACAGGAATCTTAAAATTGACCGACTTTGGCTTCGCCAAAGAAACTCATCTCAAGGACACACTTCAAACGCCTTGTTACACGCCATATTATGTTGGTAAGCAATTTTCTATACTGTAATCAATAATGTAATAATATAGACTGTACAATTTTCTAATTTTTATGAATGTTCATTTTCTCGTAGCCCCAGAAGTATTAGGCCCAGATAAATATGATAAAAGCTGCGATGTTTGGTCATTGGGAGTAATTATGTACATATTGTGAGTAAAATGATTCTAAATATTAATAATTTTATTTTTATAAATGATTCTATTTTATAATTAGAGTTCAATGAAATGAAATTCGAAAATTCTGTAATCTAACTTGGTTGTTACAGATTGTGCGGATTCCCTCCATTCTACAGTAATCATGGACTGGCAATTTCGCCAGGAATGAAAAAAAGAATAAGATTAGGTCAGTACGATTTTCCTGCTCCTGAATGGTCTAACGTCAGCACGGAAGCTCGCGATCTCATCAAGGGAATGTTGTGCACAGATCCAGCTCTGAGGCTGCAAATTGCTGATGTAATGCGCAACAAGTGGATCTCTGTAAGTATTACATTTGCAAATTATGAAGAAATCATTTACAGATGATTTCAAAAATAGAGTGACGGAATTTCGAGGGTTTCGAATCATTATTTTGTGTAGTATTCTCAAAGTGCATATTTTCAAGTCTAGTCTCTTTTTTCTATATTTTATTTTCTTCCTTGAAAGCTAAAGTAATTTCTAAATTTGTCCTTGTTTCCACTTTTCTGACCAATAATATTTAAAGTTCGGCTTTAGGTAAAAACACGAATTTTCCGATGATGGCCGGCCCATAAATGCTACAGTAGGGTTATTATAATTATTCTTATTCTCAGGATTCAATTTTTTTGTGTGGCACGATATAAGGAGCATATTTTATTGTGTATGCCTTTTTTCCGTATAATTAACTTTTTTCGAAAAAAAAGTCCAAAAAAACTGACACCATGAGTTTTTTGGATTTTTTTAGAAAAGCCTTAGTCGTAAGAAAAAATTATAGACAATGAAATATACTCCTTAACTAGAACAGGGAAGACATTCCCCTTATCCGATCGAGCTAAAACTTTACAGGAATTATTTTTTCATCAAATCGACGCAATGTGGAGAATTTCTTCGGATTTAAGATACTTTTTTCTCATAGAATTTTTTAGACAATTTTGAAGTTCGGTTTTAAGTGAAAATTCTATATTTTCTATGGTGGCGCGTACATATGGCTACAGCTTCTTTCCTTGATTTTTCCCTGAACAATAATATTTAAAGACCAGCATTCCAATTTCTTTAAATGTATTAAACTTCACCGTTGTGTTCGTGGTAGTTACTCTTATAGACATTTCTTGACTTTCACTTGTTTTTTTTAAATTCTTGACGTTTACCTGATCAAAAAAATTCCCCAACTTTTCCATGATTTCCCTGACGTGCGGTATTCCTAAATAACTTATAAAATTGTAAATTTTTATTTAAAAAATGTAAAAGGTTCGAATGCTGGCCTGTAAATATTTTTGGTCAGGTAAAATGTAAAACTGGTCAGGGAAAAATTTGGGAAAAGTCAGGGAATTTTTAAAATGAAGTTTGGTGGCCAGCCTGGTTAAAACCGAAAAATTACAATGTTAAGGTATTCAAATCGAACAGCATTCAAGTTTTAAAGTATCTAAATTGAATTTAATTTTTTCTTTCAAAATGAAAACATTAATAGTGGAATAATTCAATATTTTGAACATTCCAAATCGAACAATTTCAAATTCAAACATTTAAAGTGGCAAAATAATTTTACTTTTAAATTTTTCAAAATTGTAAAACCTCAAATTAAAATCTGCCAAATTTGAATAATATTTTGAAATAGAAACCTTTTATAATATACAATTTTTTATTTCCAAACGTTTAAAATTGAATAAATTCGAATTCGAAGGCTTCAAAATTATTCCATTTTTACGCTTGAATTGGACATTTTAAGTTTGAAATTCTTTACATTTTTTATTGCTGAGGAAAAATGCTTTATTTTCACACAAAAATCAGTACCTAGTACCAGTACCTACTTTGTAAATCTATAAACTTGAATAATTTCAGTACTAAGCATTTAAAACTGAAAAGTAATTAATTTGAAACATTTTTAATTAAACTAACTTCAAATTTGAAGGCTTTAAATTTTATTTTGATTAAAAGCAAGGCTTTTGAAATCGAAAAATAATAATTTAATATTGGAGAAAATTCGACATTTAACTATTTTAAGCTTTCTAATACATATTTCATACATTCAAATTTAAAGTCGCAAAATTGCGTCATTCTAAATTTAAGGCAGTCAAAATTGAATATATAATTCTAAAAGAGCATTTAATTAAGGAAAATATTAGTTTTATATTACTTAAATAAATAAAAATTAAAATTTAAAATTTTCCACTGTTAACAATGGAACAATTTTAAATTTGAAACCTTTAAGATTGAAACTATTTCAGAAGTATACATTCAAAATTGAATTATTTTTAATTTGAAAAAATGTCGAAAATGAATATTTCACATCCAACACAAAAAATTGGTTTTAATTTTAAATGCTTTAAATCGTGGAATTTCAAATAGGAATCGCATATTTTACAGTTCAAAATTTAATAATTTCATCTTATATCAAGAGAATTTACTACTAAAAATGAAAAAATCTCATATATCACATATCAGTCCATGTTCAATTTTATAATTCAATAATACGTTCAAAATACTTCCACTTTTGGATCTTCTCCTTAAATTATTTATTTATTTTGACAGAAACACACGGAAGTGCCAGCAACGCCTTTGCATACAGGGCGAGTCCTAAGAGAAGGTGAAGAACTTTGGCCCGAAGTTCAAGAAGAAATGACTCGTTCCCTGGCCACAATGCGAGTCGATTACGACACAGCAAATTTAAAACAACTAGACCACACCAACAATCCTCTTCTAATCAAACGTAGACGAGCGAAACAATCAACGGCGGTTCCGCAAACTGCCAATGCGACTCCAGCTTCCTAGGAGGAGGCTGAAATCTCGGAGGACAGTCATAAATGGATCCTCTTTTTACGAAGATGTGTCAAATGCAGCATCTTTATTCTACGAATCGTATTTTGAAGCTTTTGGTTGAAAGATACACTGCACAGTAAAGCTCTAGGTACACGAGATGTAAGTGAGATTATATTCTATCATTCGCCATTAATTGTGAAAATCGAGTTCGATGGCCTGCACGAAGACTGCGCTGTGGTTTTTTTTAAACGTTCACTAAGTTTGTTTCTTATTATAATGGAGTGTCGTCATTGTTGTGATTCGACTGATGAGTGCTTTCAATGTATTATAAAGTAGAGGCCATTTTTTTCCAAATTATGAGCTATTTGGAATTTTAATGAGCTTTTTATTCAAATCAGTTTTGTCCTTAGGTAATTTGTATTATTTTAGTTAACGTTTCCGTTTTAATTCAAGTCGTATACGAACATTTTAAAAACTTGACAATTGTGGAAGTATTGGTTTTATTTTGATTTTCCAGCTTACAAAAGAAAAGCTTGGAATTTCGTTTTAAGATAAGATGAATTTTGGATAAATTTGTATTGTGTCCTACGATTTTAGATCTCAAGTGCCTAATTGGATGATCTCCATTTTATTCAGCGACATGCTAAACGCAGGCACAGAAAATAAACTTTGTATGACTTATAAAATATGTTAAACACCGAAGTTGTGATCGTTACTATTTGAATATCAAGGAAGCAGAAGGAAAGAGTCTAAACATTGTATACTGAGATTAAAATAACAAAGGCATTCCAGGGTGTCTATCTGACCAAGAAACCGGGAAAAAGCTGGACATTTTTTTCACTGTGGAAACCCCGGGGAATGACCGCGAATTTGAATCAGTAATCGGGATTTTTCATTCGATTGCACTAACAAAAATATTAAAAGTGTTTTGATATTTTATTACTCTCAATTTATTCAGTCTAGAAAAAAAATAAACAATGAAACAGACTTAATTGCCTAATTTTTAATAATGAGGATAATATAAGTCAATGTTGTATTTAATTTTTTTTAAATCTTTGAAGTCTTTGAAATCTTGAAATCCAGTGTACACTCAAACTCCTAAATATTTTTTTTAATCAAAGAGAGAGAGATTTATGTTTTAAAATAAAAATATATGTACAAAATATAATTATGATTTGGTATAGGTGATTTTGGAAGAGATATCTGTAATTCTGAATTTTCAAAGGGAATTTTTTCAAAGAATTATTATAGTTCTGACTAGCAACAGTGAATTTTCAAAAAAAAAAAAATTTTAAGTTAGAACGGGGAAATTTTTAAAAGAAGTATAATTCCCAAATCGGGAAAATAAAAAATTGATCGGCAGAAAACAGAGAAATGACTGGGAATTTAAAATCATCCAGCCGGTAGATACTCTGCATTTTTTTCAGAGTGCTGAAAATAGGAATATGCATCATATTAATTTTTAAATTATAAGTTAGCAAGGTCCAATATAATCTGCTCAAAATCGCAAATGGCGAAGATTGTTGAGTCCAATTATGCCGAGCAGATAAATAAACTATCTTTATAGTACAATAATAACGTAATCGAGAATTAGGGACGTGCTTACTCAGTAAGCAGTTATTAATTGTTACTTGTCAATAAATTGTCAATATTCTTAAAGTAGGCGTAGGAAACTACAGCTTTGAGTCAATACATGTATAGGATAGAAATGTCTTAATTTGGACAGATTTTAGGATTTGCATCACATGGTTTAGGTACTATTTTCGTTAAAATTAGAATATAATATGACTGAAGGCGAAAGCTGAATTCAAGCCAGAGGTGTTGCGTTAAAAAGCAATTTTTTATCCCAGAAATATAAAAACTAAAATGCTTTTAATTTTATTTCAAGTTTACAGAAGTTCATTGAAATGTCCAGAAATTATTTTATAGAGAAGGTATAGAAAACCGCAAACTTGTTGAATTGTGCGTAATATTGTCAGATTCAACCGTCCAAATATTTTAATGTGATAACATTTTCCCTTATTTTCTCATGCAAAACGATTTTAGTCATGCTGTAACCGATTAATCGGTATAATAATTATATGCATATATCATATGCATCACAAGATTAGAAAAATATAAATAATTTAAAATGTTTCGGAATACTAGTGCAAATATAAAATATGTATACAAAATATTTATGGAGAGAAGATGAAGACAATAGAAGAGAAATCTCTAAAAATGGGATGGATTTTTAATAAAAGATTAATTTTATTGATGTTTTCTGCAATTTTAAAATGTATTTTGATCAGCAGCAGCAATTTAGGGTTTTAGTGCGTTGTACTTGATATATTTTCTAAAGAAAAAGATACTTATTGAAGAAATAGGTTCTAGGATAAGCAATATAATGTTTATTTCGAAAATCATAATAATCATTCAGGTTTGAAGGTTCACAATGCATTTAAAAATATGTAGTTGACAATAAATACGATATACTCGATTTATAATTAATGTCAAGCAGCTGAAACGATTGCGTATGATTGTGCCCCCTTTAACGAGAAACGCTTATTCAATTTCAATGACAAGTGACTTGTCATTATTCAAATAATTATGGTGCGACTTTTTAATGCCGTTTCGTGGAATTAGATATTTTGCATCGAAAGTTCACGCTTACTCATTACCAAGGTTCATTAACCTTGAAGCAAAGTGCAAGATTGTTTACTCTAATTTGCAATAATTGAACAAATATACTACTTCGAATATGATAGATATGAGAAAATGGTACTTTAGAAACAGGCAAATAAAATTAAAGCGATATTTTAATGATTTAATCTTTATAGACAGATTTTTTAGATAATTTAGATATAATACTTTTATTTGGAATGTATTATTGTGGCGTGTATGTAAGAATAAACACAGACTATTTTTTAGTTTTTACTTTATGCGCGCGTTAATTTTAATTTTTAATATTAACGCACCATTTGATTGTTTAATTCTTTACTGAGTGATAAAAAAGGCGAACAAATAAACGTATGCATTATATTTGCGTGTATAATTTTAATATCGATGTAATTATAAAAGGCGACTGAAATAAATTTTAGAAAGATAATTTAAGCGAGAAGATTAATCATTCTTGTCCTTCACAATAACTTGAGTTGGGGAAATTAAGCGGGAATTCTTTTTTTCATTTTTTAAAGAGGAATAACTATGAATTACAAAATTTCATTGTGCAATCAAATTGAAAAATAATTTATTAATTTTAAATGCAATATTTACAATTTTTAGCATTTTCGACTTGAAATTGTTTGATTCTGAATACTGCAAAATAAAAAAATTATCAGCTTTTAACTTTTCACTTCCCAAATTTTGAAGATTTAAACAAAAATTTCAAATTAGAATTTATTTAGGTCTAATTAATTTAGAATTAAATAATTCGATTATGTATTCGAAATTGAAAGCGTCTGCAATTGCAGTTATGAATTAAAAGCGTTTGGAATTGAATAACTTCGAATTGAAAGCTTTAAAAAGTCTATAATCAAATTTGGGAATATCTATGCCATTTAATATGTTTAGTTTGTAATTTATATCGTTCAAATTTTAAATAGCAGCTAGGCAAATTTGGAAATTGTCAATACGTTCAATGGTTAAAATTTCTTTTTTCTAAATTTTTAAGTATTCCATTTAAAATATATCAATTTACTATAATTCTTGAATTTGAAATTGTTCAATTTCTAATTGGTCAGTTATAAAAGACCGTAATTAAAATCCCGCATTTTTGGGACTAGTCCATACCCTTTTCCAACTCCCCTATATTTTTTTCGGGGCGACTAGACACAGCCAATATTAGTTAATGTCATTTAGAAAAAGTTAAAATATTGTTTGCTTTGTCGAAAAAAGTTTTTAAACGAGTGGAAATTGTTTAAACAACCAAAGGTAAGTAATTGAAAGTGTCCAGATAAAAGAAGCTTATGAAATTTGTTGAAAAATTTGCAAAAGAATACATGTTTCTGTCTTATTCCAGTCAAAAGCTAAATTTTAGCAATTAAAAATTGCTTAAATAATTAACAAGAAATTAAATCGGCCGTACTGATTTTTTGTATTGCCTAATTAGTTTATCTCGTTGTGACAATATAGATTATTTGCCATAAAATATGAACAAATAATGGCTTCAACAAAAAAATGTTCAAAGAATTAATAACAAATAAATTAATTACATTTTTTTAATTTGACCATTAACAATTATCTGTGATAAAAAAAATACAAAAGTAATATTTACGACCAAAATAGCGCAAAATACTTGATCCTCGTTTAGAGGCTGGTTTTTGGGGCATTCTGGAAGGGGTTAGAAGGGTCAAAATCAAAATAAAAAATTCAAGAAGTCCATATAATTTGCAATCGTTTTATTGAAATTTTCGCCTTCTAGTCTCATATTCGTAAAAATTGATGTTTTCCCCATGTATTATCAATGGGAAAATTGAGGGGGGGGGGGGGAGCGGAACCCCTAAACCTTGTCTGATCGAGGGGAAAAAATAAGGAAGGCACAGCCTCATTGTGACTGTTGAATTTAATTTCAAAAACTTGACATGTGTGGAATTTTACTAATATTTACAAAGAAAGGAAAAAATCGAATTCCCTAAAGATATTGGAAGTTCTGAAAAGTATTCAAAATAATTAACATATAGTACAGATTGTACTCAATTCTTTAAATAAAAATGTTTACCTCGAAAAAGTTATTTTTATGACACATGCACGATTTCAGTCCTTTTCGACGCCTATGAAGCGGGGCTAAAGCTCTATTTTTTATTCCCTAGGGACTGAAAAGTACTTTTTACTCCATAGGGACTGAAAAGTGACGTCAGAGGTGAATAATGAAAATTATACATGGCCAACGGCCATGCCACGCTGAAAAAACCAGTTCTCGTCAGATCACTGAAGTTAAGCAGCGTTGGGCGCGGTTTGTACTTGGATGGGTGACCATTCGAGAATACTGTGTGTTGGCATATTATGGGTGTGGTGAGCCCAAACTTGTAGTTATTGATAACTACAAGAATACTATCCACCTAGAAAACACTACCCGAATCGGGTAGTGTCACGCCTACTCTGAAAGGGAAATGAGTTCGAATTTTACGATTATCAGCCCACTCACCGTAAAAACTGTGAGGAAATTTTGGTTGCAGATAATATAATTTTTGCGGTTATTTATGGAAAGTTACCATATTGTATAATTGATTAAATTACCGTAAATTACTGAAATATTTAATACATTTTCAGAAATTTTTAAAAATGAACTTTGAGCAATTTATGGTAAGTTACCATATTTACCTGTAAAATTACCATAAATGACCGAAAATTTCCATAAATTTCCGGAAATTGTTGAAACTGAATTTTGGGTAATTTATGGTAAGTTACCATATTTACCTGTAAAATTACCGTAAAATAATAATATAATTAATAAATAAGTTAACATAAATTAATGCTTCTTTATTAAAAATTTAATATGGACCCTCTTCTCCCCTCGGTGCATATAATATACTATTGTATATAATTTATAAACTTAAGGAATGAACAGACAATTTTATTATTTTGTTCAAAATTCAACAATTTTGTTCAAAACAAAAAAGTTTAGTTGAAATATCAACCGTTACATTATTTGTTAAAAAATAAACTAGTGAAACTACATTGTTAACCATTTTTTTTTGGCTGAAAATTCATCATTTTAATTCAAAAACCTTTTTACATTCTCATTCTAATGAGAAGGTATTGGTTTTATGTAAAATTTGACATAGTCGGTTTTCATCAAATCTCCACGTTTTGAGACCCCCTGAGCCAGAAAAAACGATTTTTACCAAGGTCTGTAGTCTGTCTGTCTGTCTGTAGCCACGATAACTTTCGAAAAAATGATCAGACTCGATTGAGCTTTGGCACACTTTTTTAGGGCCTAAAAAGAAAGAACAAGTTCGTTAACCAGCTATTTTGGATAAAAATTCAAAAAGTGAGCACATTTTGAAAATTTTTGAGACCACTTTTTTTGAAGATTTAAAAATTCTATGTACGGTTATTAGTAGTACGCAAAATGAAGACCAAAATATTCTAATGACTTTTCGTGATAAAAAAAAATTACTGGAGTTATAGCATTTTCAAAATTCCAAAAAACAAACGAAAATGTACATTTTAAGCCGAAAAACGCACGATATGAAAAAAAATCAAGAGGAGAAAAACGTGGCTTTTTGAACACCCTATAATATTTTCATAACAACTTTTTGAATTTTTTGAAAAATAAAAAAATCAAATTGTGATGGCACAAAAAAATAATGAAAAATCAAAAATTCCATTTTGCTGTGAAACTATGCAAGATACGAGAAAAGATCATTTCACCAAAATTGTGCACCCAAAAAAGATCTACAAATTTCTTATCATTCACTTTTTGATATGACGCGTAGTTTTTGTTTTATTCGTAAAAAACAGCATTGAAAATAGAAAAATCAAATTTTTAGACGAATAACACGAGCTACGAAAAAAATGACAAGAACAACATTTGTTCATCCAAGGAAGAGGTACAAATTTGTTGCAAATCTTGTTTCGATAGGATGCGTAGTTTTTGTTTTATTCGTGAAAATAACATCGACAGTAAAAAAAATCAAATTTTTGAAAAAACAATGCAAGTTACGAAAACAGATAAATGAACAAAAATTGTGCATTCAAAAAAGATTTACAAACTTGTAATCAATTTTTGTTGTAAGAATATATTCAAAATGAAAAAATTAACTTTTTTGAAAAACGGCACAAGCTAAAATAAAATTTTAATGAATAAAATTTGTCGCCTAAATTATATCATTATTTTTTATTTGAAATCAAATACAAATTTAGTAATTTGTATATGAAGAACATATAACACGAAGCACAAAGTGCACGTTCAGTGTATTTACCAAATCGCACGTCGTAAGTGCGTTCAAACTTTTTTGTTTCTATCATACGGTGCACAGAACCGAGCGTGGAACGCAAGGTTCAAATGATTTTCAAATCAAATATCGAGCGCGAAGCGCGACTGTCTGGATGAGAATGTGTTCCTTAAGGTCGATAGAACCTTGAGTAAATAAAGTTCCTTTTCAGTCTAAAATAAAAAAAAATTTAACAATCACTTAATATGTAGAGGTTTTGATAATTTTATAATATTTGCAAATAAACTTTTTCTTTTCATCGAAGTCGAACACGAAGTTGAAAAATCTAGAGGAACCGAGCGTAAAGCGCGATGTAGATACGCCCGAGCGTGTAGCGCGAGGTGAATACATAATCGAGCGCGAAGCGCGAGATAAATATATGATCGAGCGCGAAGCGCGAGATCCAAAAGTTGCGCGCCCTAGGAGCGCTCAAACTCGCGAGCGATGAGAATGTGCCCGCGAAGCGGGCAGATTTTTTTTGTTGAAAATTATTTTTTAGTTGGTTGAAAATTAATTTTTTAACTACAAAATTTAACTATTCTATCTTTTGTTGAAAATTTATCTTTTTTAGTTGAGAATTCATGCATTTTGTTGAAAAATGATTTCTTTGGTTAGAAATTAAACGATTTTGTTGAATTTGTTGTTGTTGTTAAAGATCAAGCTATTAACTGAAAATACATATAATTATTTCATTTTGGGTTGAAAATTTATCTTTTTTAATTGAAACTTCGTGTATTTTGTTGAAAATTCGTCCTTTTTGGTAGAAAATTAATCTTCATGGTTAAAAATTCATCTTTATGGTCGAAAATTCAACTATTTGGTACAAAATTAATTTTTTTATTGAAGATTCATCATTATAGTTGAAAATTCAATTTTTGGTTGAAAAGTTATCTTTTTTAGTTGAAACTTCATGTATTTTGTTGAAAATGCATCTTTTTTTGGTAGAAAATTAATATTTTATGGTTAAAAATTCATATTTTTGGTCGAAATTTCGACTATTTGGTTCATAATTCATTTTGTTTATTGAAGATTCTTTATTATAGTTGAACATTCATTTCTTTGGTCGAAAACTTAAATATGTTGTTGAAAATTCTTTTTTTTGTAGAAAATTAACTTTTTTAATTGAAAATTTAACTACTCTGTGTTGGGTCGAAAATTGATCTTCTTTAGCTAAAAGTTCAACTGTTTGGTTGAAAATTCATGCATTTTGTTGATACATAGTTTGTCTTTGGTGGTAGAATATTAATCTTTCTGGTCAAAAATTCATCTTTTTGATTGACAATTCATTTCTTTGGTTTAAAATTTAACGATTTTGTTGAAAATTCGTTGTTTATGGTTACAAATTTTTTCTAACTGTATATATAACTATTCCATTCTTGGTTGAAAATTAATCTTAGTTCAGTTGAAAATTCATGTATTTTGTTAAAAATCCGACTTTTTTGTACAAAATGATTTTCTTGGCTGAAAATTCACTTTTTTGGATAAAGATTTCTCATTTTAGTTGAAAATTCATTTCTTTGGTTAAAAATTCAACTATTTTTGTTGCAAATTCATGTATTCGGTTAAAAATTAATATTTTTTGACAGAAAAATAATCTTATTGGTTGAAAATTTATTTTCGTGGTTGACCATTAATTTCTTTGGTTAAAAACTTAATCTGAAAGAAAAATTTACAATGGACAGGGAAAATGAAAAATTGGTCAGGGAAAAGTCAAGGAAAGTTAGGGAATTGGTCTTTTGTAGCAACCCTGTTTTTAAAATAACGCGCCTTAAGTTAAATTGTATTAAGGGTGGGGGAAATTAGAGGTTGAAGGGGGTGAGAAGTGGAATAACGTCCTGATTTTCCGGTCAAGCCATCTGGTCATCCTACCAAAAAGAGCCATTATTCCAAACGATATTCGAATTTCATGTTTTTTGTATCAACCTAATGTTGTAACTCTGGTTGCAATGTTTCTGGTCTGGTTTAACCTTTACGTTACCGACATCGCATCTGGCTTACCGACTGAGTAATAAAGAAGAAGTTCCCAACATTGACATTAAGGGGCGCTTTCGCTCGTAACTTTTCTTAAGATTGTCAGTCTTTTCGTGTCTTTGGAGCACTTTGGATTTGGAGTAGCGTGTTTGCGGATGAAGTGAACCACTACCCTTTCCCGCAGAGGGACATTGAGTGATTCTCTAGCTTGGTAATAAAAACTGGTGAAACAAACGTGATAGGTTAGTGCAATATCTATAAATTAAGCGAACCCTTATACAATCCTCGAGACTAATATTCTACATTTGCGGAAAAAAGTGATCTAACAGGTGAAAATCAAGTGTTTTCTTTGCATCTCAAGTCCACTCCCTCTTCTGTCTCTGCCAGGAACGCGTTGGCAACACTGACGCCTCACTCCAGATGGCTTATCTCCAGAGACTAAACTCACAATTCACAATAGAAAAGTGTTTTTGAAACCGGCTTGTACTCGAAATGTCCATTTAATTATCGGTAAGGACCCATCTAAATAAAATGCTGACAACTACTTTTTTTATAAAGAATTCTAACCCCTTCCCTTTTAACCTTTTGTCATTTTATCCATGTTTTGCTTTTTCGTAAGCATCAACAATTTCTTTCCTCGTAGGGGCGATGAACTTTTTTTTCGTCTCTTTTGTGATTAAAACGCGTTGCCGGATTGCGAAAATCCTTTGTTCTCGAATTGAGTTGGCGACATTTTTGCAAAATAGAGCGCGAGTGTGTTGGAGTCGGGAGCTGTAATCTTGCGTTTGACATGTGCGAGAGATTTTTTTTTCTCTTTCTCATTTCATCAGTGTAATTTGTTTTGTACTCCTTGAGGCCTCGGCTTTGAGAGCAACACATCTTGAGTGCCGCTGGAATTCCGTGAGTCATTGATTAAGTGCGTTGAGTGCGTGTGCTAGCTAGACACATAACTTTGCATTTGCACTCGAATCGTGGATGATGAGTGACTCATTTTGGAGTCTTGGCGATGACTTAAGATGTCAAGTGACATTTATCTTCGCTGATTAACTGTGTTCCAAGCCTAATAAAGCAATTCTCGGGTAATTAGTATCGAGATAATTAATCGCGAGTTTTAATTGATATGCGCGTGTATTATTAAAATTCTTTGGGTTCTGCCAAGTGAGTCAATAGTGGAGTTCAAGTTTATATCAGGGTTAATTGCTCCAGAGCCTTGAAAATCTAACTATGGATTTTTTAACAATGTTCTGGAGTACCTGGAAAAGGAATTTTTTTTTAATTAGTGGAAAACTTGAAATATTTTGTGAAATTAGTGTGGTTGTGAGAAATAATCCCATTTTCGAAAAATGGTGTTTATGTCCTTAGGCAGGGCTACCCTTTAATACCTTTTCCCCATTGAAACATTATAAATTAAACAATTTCAAATCGAAACACAATTAATTAACGCTCGGTGAGCCTCAACCATCTTTAGTCTAAGATTTGTTGAACTCAATATTTCTTTACAGAAAGCATCTTTCTGCTGATTTATGTAAGTACAAAGGCAAACTTAAAATCTTGTAGTTGTGCCAAAAATCAGGTCTCTGGAAAACAAGGTTTCTTTGATTTTAAGAATTTAAGTATCAGTCATGACTTATGAATGAAAAAACCTTTTTCTGAAACAAGTTTAAAATTTACGAAAAATAATTATTTCAAAAATAGTCTTTATAATGTTTACGATATTGAATGTTCTCTTGTTGTCGCTTCTTACCAATCTCTTTCAAAATGTTAAAGTTTAATAAATCGTAGCTTATTTTTACGGAAACATCTGCAATTCTACTGTTTACAATTTTGAAAATAAGTAAGTAATTATCAAATATAGTTATTTGTTAAAAACTTTTTATTTAATTGATTCTGAACCAATCTATTCAGATTATTACATTTTCCAAAAGGAAAAGAAATGATTGTAAAAATCACAAAATTCTAAAATTGCTAATTTAAAAGGCCGTGTCTACGTGTACTGAAATTTCGGTACGAATAGTGGAAGCTGGAAATCGGGCTATTTGCACCGAAATTTCCGTATGATTAGCCGGATTTTTGTATTGAGATTTCGGTGCACGTAGACACTTCCAATTAAAAAAATCCTTTAATCAATATTTGAACAAAATATATATTTTCAATAGATTCAAGTAAAGTATTTATGCCTCAATTAAAAGAAGTCTCAATGGTATTCATGGGCAACCCTGCAGAGTGCAGATTGGAACGAAGCTTGAGTTTATGGTCTCTGTTTTAAAAATGCATTTAGGATTTAAATTAAGCCTAATTTCTAATTAACCGTTTTATGCGCCGCAATAAGAGCATACAAAATTCACAAATGTTCTTTTAAAAAAAATTGTTTTAACGATTTCAGCCACAGAAAAATTTACTTTTAAAAATGGAAACGGTAGAGTTTTAGACAATGTTTTCTCTGATAAAAATAAGCCATTATCCTTCTCTAAAAAATAGTTGTGTCACGAACATCTCGAAAGCATTGTTGTCGCTTTCCCTCAATGCCGATCGGATAATTTGAAAAACTCGAAGGAAAGAATGTTGCCAAATTCACAGACATAATTAAGAATTTAGTTTCAGTTGAAGGGCATTGGCAAAGAATGTCACATTTGCGTGCATAATAAAACTGACAAAAACGTAAGATTTACTAATGTAACATTTTATTATTAACCAAAGCAAAAGTAACTTTATTGTCAAATATCATTCAAAAGTTGTATTTTTGCAGCAGATGAAAAATTACAATTTTTCAACATTTTCATTGCATTATATAAATTGAAATAATTATTTTTGAAAACTAAAACTTACTAAAAAATATATATATTGAACAGAAAATGAAAGAATTACATTTTCAGTTAAAATAATTAATTTTCAACCAAGAAAAAGGGAATTTTCAACAAAATAGTTAAATTTTCAACCAAAGTGATGAATTTTTGATTTAAAAAAAAATGAATTATCAATAAAAAGTGTGATAATTGATATTTCCACTAAAAAATACTTTAATTTTCAATAAAAAACAGTTGAATTAAACCAAAAAATAAGTATTTTCAACAAATTATTTCAATCCTTAACCAAAACAGACTAATCTTCAAACAAACAAAAGAAATTTTGGCAAAACAGTTGATATATAAAAATCTGCAATTTGTACCAAAATAATTTAATTTTCAACTAAAAAAGATCAATTTTCTAACAAAAATGCAATAGCTACATTTTCGGTCAAAAAATTAAGTTTCAACAAAAAAATGAATTTTCAACAAAATAATTGAATTTTATGCAAAGAAATTATTTTTTGACTAAAAAAAATGAATCTTCAACCCAAAAAATGAATTTTTAGCCCAATATTTGAATTTTCAATCCAAAAGATGAATTTTCTACCAACAATAGACAAATTTTCAACAAAGTAGATGGATGTTCAACAACGCAGTTAAATTTTCAACCAAACAAATGAAGTTTCAACCAAACAAATTAAATGTCTATCAAAAAATATAGATTCAAAAAATGGAATAGTTAAATTTTCAGTTTAAAAAAAATGAATTTTCAATAAAAAAAACTAATTTTCAATCAAAGAAATGAGTTTTCATCCAAAAAAGATTCATTTTTTACAAAATACATGAATTTTTAACCAAATTTTGAAATTTTATAGGTATTTTAACCTAAACATTAAATTTTTAACCAAAGAAATGAATTTTCAACCAAAAAGGTAAATTAGTCACCAAGAAGATCAATATTCTACCACAAAAGACAAAGTTTCAACAAAATACAGAAATTTTCAACCAAATAACTGTATTTTCAGCTGAAGAAGATAAATTTTAAACCGAACAAGGAATAGTTAAATTTTCAGTAACAAAAATTAATTTACAGCAACAAATTTTCAATAAAATAGTTACATTTTGAACAAAAAAAAAGTGTTTTCAACTAAAATGA
This sequence comes from Andricus curvator, assembly GCA_932195095.1. Taxonomy (NCBI): domain Eukaryota; kingdom Metazoa; phylum Arthropoda; class Insecta; order Hymenoptera; family Cynipidae; genus Andricus; species Andricus curvator. Next base: position 12,170 of record CAKNYM010051654.1, on the reverse strand, counting down.
TGAATCATCAAAAAAAAAAAATGAATTTTTAACAAAGTAGTGACAAATATGTCCAGAAAACGTGGTAAATTGAATCTTATAGAAAATTCGAATCAAATTCAAATAGTATTTAATTCTACTTTCATGAATAGTTCATTTGTAAATACCTTGAAAATGTATTTTTGATGTTTTTTAAATGCTAAAAAATGTTTAAAGTGCTGTGTCGGATAATTCCACACGCGGCGAAACATATTTTGTTGATGAGAATAATAATCTGCTAATTTTAAAGAATTGTAAGTGAATGAAAAAAATGGTAACATTCATATTAAATTTACTGGAGTTTTATCGCTATAATAAAGAAACTTCTGTAAATCATCCACAGCGTTCTCAAATTATATAAGATTTTCTGTCAAATCTGTAACAACATATTGGAAAATGAAACGAGTTTCTTGTCTGAATGTTCTAGTTTATTATAATTCAATTATTTTTCAAAAATTGGTAAAAAGCGACAGTAAGAATAAATTCAATTGCAAAAAAACAGTGTTAAAATAATTTTTGTTGTCAGTTATAAAATTTTTCCATTAAAAATAATTTTTTATTTCAAATGACATCAATAATATTTTGATTCTTAAAATCATAGAAAAGCTATTTTTTCACAGATCTGATTTTTGGTACAACTACCTTGAATATTTTTAGCAAATTTCCCACTGTTTAAAATTTTATTGTTAGTTTAGTTTTTTTTAGTATAACGCCTAACAGGAATTTCAATCAAAATTATTCGAAATACTTTTAAAATCTAATAATTCCCCATCCTACACGTTTTTCTTTGTGAAGTAAACATATACTTTTTGTAAAAATAGACTCGCTTTTTACTTATGTCAGAAAGGCTCGATTCTTTTTTTCTTTAAATATTTACATGACAAGAAACGATTTTCTGTTATACAAAAACCACCATAAAACGTACAGCTTTCCATTTATCCAATCCTTTTATAAAACTTTTTTACTCAGTTTTAACTGTAGAATAGCACTTCCTAAAAAAATCGAAATATGTAAAACTAAGAATTGAATTTAATTTATTTTAAAAAGGGCTTGATACTTTTTTTCTTTTAATATTTCAAACGTTTAAAAACTATTCAAAAGTGATAAGTAATCAAGATAGGTTGAGTACAAAAACGCTTTAATAATCTTAATGAAAAAAAACTCTGTTAAATAGCCAAATATTTTTAAGTTGAATCTTTATCAAGTTTGTATTGAAGCTTTGAATCATTTTTAAGTTCCAAGTGGAATAATTTCGAATTACAGTATTAAAAATTGGATAATTTTAAATTTGCAGTCTCAAATTAATTTGATTATTTTGAAACTCAAAGCGTTTGCAATTCAACATATGACAATTTCAAATTGAAAACCCTCACAAGAAACCATTTTTAAATTAGTAGGTTCCAAATTACACTTATAATTATTTGAAAGCATTTTTTAATTTTATCCTTGAAACGGAATTAAATTATTCGAATTGGATTTAAAAATTTTGAAATAAACTCCTCTTTGAAGCCTTTGAATTTCAAGAATTATTTCTTTGTCCTTGGAAATAATTCATATTAGAGTCTAATTTATTTCATTATTCTTATTTAATAGTATTTTCGTCTTGCCCTGAAAGTTCCTAATTTTTCTGGAAAAGATCTGGAATTGTGAAATCGAAATTCGGTAGCAACCCTGATATTTCACATAAATTTATTATGTCTGTTCGAAATTAATTTAAATTAAAGTATCGTAAAAACAGTTAAGAAATGAATTCCATACAATAGATTTTTTTCTTGGTTTTCTTTCAAAAAATATTTTAGATATTGGGAGAAATTTTCACTGAAAAAATAGAATTTTTGACTAAAAACTGCATTGCTCTTCTAAGAGGTTGAATTTGCTTGTAAAAAAACAATAGTTTTTATAAAAAATAAACATTATTACATAATAGAATAAAAGTTTATTATGAAAATGAATATTAAATATTTAAAAGCAACTTTAAGGTACAGAAAATCCGTAGTATCAGAATGACATATATAGAAAATCATTGCGTATACGTACATACAACTTGCAGTTAGAATTTAATGTTGAACTTATATCCGAAATAGAAAAGAATGTGAAGGACGTCGAATCCCAGTAGATGGCTTAAAATACAATTATAATTGTTTTTAAATCGTTTGAAGCCAGTTTATTGTTTAACTTATTGATTTGAAAATAATATGATTAAAAATGTCTTTGGCAATCAGAGTTTTTTAGATCGGAATTTAAAAATGCGATTTTTTATTTTTAATGCTTATGATTTGTAATTGTACAAATCAAAATTTAAATTAAAAATGGTTCATTTCTCAACGCTTCGCAGATAAAAACAATTTTAAGTTTCAAATTAATTTTCTTTTATTTGATCAAAATAAATAATAGATAAACAAAATTTATATTTGGAGCCCGTGATTTGAATTGTTCAATTCTGAATGGATGAACGCTTCACTAAAAATTGTTCATTTTTTATGTTCTTTTGCAATTTAGAGTTTAAGAGTCTTTGCAACAAAAATTCCTGATGCTGTTTCGGAAACTTCCAGTTTCAAATTTTTAACTTTTAAAGTCTTTACATTATAGGTATGTAGCTGCATTTTGAGTGGCTTAAAATTAAAATTGTGGAATCATTTCTCAAATCATTCTTACTTGCACGTGAACAATTTAAAACTAAATTATTTGAAGGAATAGATGCTAGTCTCCTTTTATTTGTTAAAAAATGATTATAAAACCATTTTTTTAAATTTTGCTATTTACAAATAAAAAGTAAATCCATCTCTTGAGTAAAAGACTGTATATTTGTGCAGACATTTGGAGTCGTAAAAGTTTGGTTAGCTGAAGCTTTTAATTAAATTTTTATTTGAGTCCTCTGCATTTTTATGACCTTGAAGGTTTAAAAAATTTACAAACTTCAATTAAAAAGAAATTTTTCTGCAAGATTATATTGATATATTTGAAATTTATTGTAGAAAGTTGAGGGACAGCTATTTATACTTTTATACCTTGACGAGTTTAGGGTATTCTATAAACAATGCTTTCTTAGCTCTCGGCAGTGAAGTTCTTGAAATCTTCATTCTGCTATCAGCAGAGCTATTATGTTCCTGAGATGGGTAGCTGGGAGGAAATGCAGGTACCTTGAAACCTGATGTTTCATTGTCAGGGAGGTTTCAGGATGGTGAGGAGGATATAACATATAACTATATAAGCCTTAATTAGTTCCAACATAGTTTATACTTTCATCCGTCTTCTCTAGTTCTCTATTTTCTTAACAGTCAATAGAAATAAAACCCATAGAATATTATAATAGACTGATTAAGACTTCTAGGTCTAAATAGAACACTCGATACGAGTTTTAAGACGTATTGTAAACTTTTGTATTTTTTTAGTAATATGTGCCAACTTAACAAATAAAGTGAATTTAACAAAGTTTGTTTGTCTGTTTCAGGTTCACCAAAGGCTGTAATTTAGTTTTTCCCGATAAAATTAGGAACATTAAAAAAATGACCGAGTATAAACTCGTTGTCGTAGGAGCTGGAGGTGTTGGGAAATCAGCACTTACTATTCAATTAATACAAAATCACTTTGTAGACGAATACGATCCTACTATAGAAGACTCTTATAGAAAACAAGTAAGACTTCTAGATTTTCGTCTGTATTCTCATATCCGAAATTTTCGGGAAAAATGAAAGAAAATATTGTGAAAGAAACTGAGATTTTTGATAAGAAAAATTTTGGTCGAAAAGACCGTTTAAATTCATAGTCGTAAAAAGAAAGATTTCTCCATTGGCTTTCAAATTCGAAAGTGTTTTTATTTTGAGAACCCTAACTGTAAATTTTTTATTTAAATTTAAGAATTTGAATTACAAATTACAAATGAGGAAACTTTGTCTGAAGAGATGCAACTGATTATTCGAATTAAATTAAACCTTTTTTTAAGACCATTCTTTGAAATACGATTTAGGGGGCAAATCAGAAAACGAAATTGTATGCATTTATGTTCATTTTCTTAATTTTTTAATTATAAAACTACGGCGCATATATTTAATGACATATTGTTTTCTTTCAACAGGTAGTCATAGATGGGGAAACCTGTTTGCTAGATATATTAGATACAGCCGGTCAAGAAGAATATAGTGCGATGAGAGACCAGTACATGAGAACAGGAGAAGGATTTTTATTAGTCTTTGCAGTTAATTCTGCAAAAAGTTTTGAGGTAGTTAATGTTTATTTATAATTAAGTAAATATTTAAAAAAAACTATAGTAAATTGAATAAACATATATACTTGTTTAATTTTCAGGATATAGGAACATATCGCGAACAAATCAAGAGGGTGAAAGATGCTGAAGAAGTGCCAATGGTTTTAGTTGGCAACAAATGCGATTTGCAACAGTCATGGGCAGTCAACATGGCCCAAGCTAGAGAAGTCGCTAGGCAATATGGTATTCCTTTCGTGGAAACTTCAGCCAAAACGAGAATGGGAGTAGACGATGCGTTTTACACATTGGTAAGTTAAATTTTCTGCGTGGCCACTAAATCGGAAAACAGGGACATAACCGTGAATTTGCGCTTTTACAGCTTTTTTCAATATAAAAAGACTTTCAATAAATAAACTTTGAATGATGACATTGGAAATTTGTAGAGACTAGGAGGAAGCTGGAAAATGATCTTGAATTTTGGCTTAACCCGGTTTTTTCTTATTTTTAGTAAAAGAAAACTATTATAGAAATTGAATAACTTAAACGCTTTCACATACATTAGATTAGAACCTTATTTTTAAATTTGAAAATTTCTAAACTTTCACGATTTTAACATTTTCAGGCCTCACAGACCGGTCCCTATATCCCCTACTGTACCCTATATTCAGTTAAGGTCCCTAAAGTACCCTATTTTCAAGATGTGGTCCCTATGGTACCCTATTTGCAGCTCCTTAATGGAACTTCAAAAAAATTTATAATAAGATCAAAGCTTCCAAGAGCATTTTGAAAAAATAGCAAGAATCAGAGAATTCCTGTAAGAAGTAACTGTAAAAAAATAATCAGGGCTGCCACACACAGTCACTATTAGTCACTTTTTTCTCAAATCATTTTTTATTCACTTTTTTAAATGAAAAGATCACATTAGTCACGGAATTGTCTTGACTTCTTTTGATATATTTCAGATTATTTTTAAAAATTCCGAGAAATTTGTAATAGATTTCAGTAATTTGAAGGGATTCTTAAGATTTTAGGGTATTCTTAAACCTTCTAAGGCATTTTCAAGAGCTTTTAATTTGAAATATTTTAGGGAATTTTAAACGATTCCGAGGCATTTTTTATTAATTGGAATTTTCAAGAGCTTTAACGAATTTCAAAAGATTTTAAAGGATTTAAAATATTCGAGGTTATTTGATGTTATTTTAAAAGATTTCAAGTAATTTTTAATTGTTTTTAGTAGTTTCGTGGGATTTCAAAGAATTTGAAATATTTTAGGGAATTTAAAAAGATTCCAAGGAATTACTAATTAATTTGAAAGAATTTCGAAGCGTTTGAAATATTTTAAGATAAAGAATTTTCTCGAATTTCAGAAGATATGAAATGATTTTATAGGATTTATAAGGTCGTAAGATATTTTAAAGGATTTCACGTTATTTGATAAGATTTCCGAGGATTTCAGGAAATATCATAGAATTTCACAGGGATTTTATAATATTTTAGTGGATAAAAAATTTGTTCACGAGAAGTGAGGTATTTTGTAGTATTTCAAAGGATTTGAAATACTTTAGGAAATCTTAAAAGATTTCAAGGAATTTTTAATTGGTTTTAATAATTTTAAGAGATTTAATAACATTTTAGTGGATTTTAAAGAATTTATTCAAGAAAAGTGAGTTATTTCGTAGGGTTTTAAAGATTTGAAGAGATTTAAAATTATTTTTTGGATTTCACCCTGAATTCTTATTAATTTATCCTGAATTCTTTGAAATTCTTTTGAATTTTTAATTCATTTGAATTCTTATAAACTTACTCAATTTTACATAATTCAATTGATTTTTTTGATTTTTAAAAAGTTTGTATATAATTGGTTCTGCAGATTAATTGATAAAATGACCAAAGGATTTGAAATATTTTAAGGTATTTTTCAAATTGCTTGGCATTTTCTAGAGCTTTACAAAATTTCAAGGCATTTCAAAAGATTTTAAGGGATTAGAAATATTCTAGGTTATTTAAAAAGATTATAAAGAAATTGTTAATTGATTTCAGTAATTTAATAGAATTTCAAAGAATTTTAAATATTTTAGGGTATTTTAAAAGATTCTCATGTATTTTCAAGAGCTTTAAAAAGTTTCAAGGGATTTCAACAGATCCAAAGGATTGGAAATATTTGAGGAAATTTTAACGATTTCCAGAATTTTTTTAATTTATTTTAATAGTTTGAAGGGATTTCAAAGACTTTGAAATATTTTAAGGTATTTTAAAAGATTCCAAGGCATTTTCACGGGATTTAAACAATTTCAAGGGATTTGCAAGTGTCTTAATAATTCCTAGGGGTTTTTAATATTTTAATGGATTTCAAAGAATTTATTTACAAGAATTGAGGGATTTCGTAGGGTTTCAAAGATTTTAAGAGATTTCCCAATATTTTTTGCAATTAATTTGGAATTCGCTCTGAATTCTTATTAATTTATTCTGAATTCTTTTAAATCCTTTTGAATTCTTCTAGATGCACTCAATTTTACTCAGGTCAATGGATTTTTTAAAAGTTTTTGTTTAATTCATCTTGAAGTCATTAAAACTCACCTTACATTCTTAGGCATTTTATCAAATTCTTTTGAATTCTCTTTAATTTGTTCTAAAATTCATTTCAAACTTACTCAATTCAATGAATTTTTTCATATTTTTAAATTTTTGTCAACTCATTTGAATTTTTTGTAATTCACCTTGAATTTTTATGCATTTCATCGAATACTTCTCGTTTCCCTTAAATTCACTCAAATTTTACAGAAATAAATGGATTTTTTCGATTTTTAAAACTTTTTCCAGTTCATTTGAATGTTTTTGAATTGTTTTGTAGCCATTAGTCATTTTTTTAGTTAGAAATTAGTGGGGTTTCAAAGATTTTAAATTATTTTTTGAAATTCACCCTGAATTCTTTTAAATTCTTTGGGATTCCCTTGAATTTTTTTACTTTACTTGAATTATTCTAAATTTACTCAATTATATTTAATTCAATGGATTTTTTTTTAATTTTCAAAAGTTTTTATTTAATTCATCCTGAAGTCTTTTAACCTCACCTTGAATTCTTAGGCATTTCATAAAATTCTTTTGAATTCCCTTGAATTTTTCTAAGCTCATTTAAAAGTTACTGAATTCATAAAAGTTTCTTCATATTTTAAAATTGTTTTGAATTCATTAAAATGTTTTTTTTTTAATTCACCTTGAATTTTTATGAATTTCATCGAATTCTTCTCGTTTATCTTAAATTCCGCTAAATTCATTCCAATTTGACGGAAATCAATGGAATTTTTTTGACTTTTAACCCTTAAACGGTAACGTCATTTTCGACCCCTTTAAACGGTATCGTCGGGTCACTCGTGTCTGGCGCTTTGAAAAGTGCTCTAAAGTGCTCTAAAAAATTCCACAAAATTCATGAAATTTCATCAACTATCCTAGTATAAGGATGAATCACTATATTGCTGATTTTATCATTTTTTTTCAATATAATGAAATAAACAAATAAAAACGTGAAGAATGCACCATTTTGTCAAAAAAATCATAACTTAGGATGTAATTATTTTTTTTTTAAATCAAACGGGAAATTAAAGGGTAAAAAAAGTACTGTAAGAAAAAAAAGATTGAGATTCTGTATAAATAAAAGGAATGCTTAAGCTTTGAGCATGAAAATCAAGTTTTTTCAAAGTACGTATAAAGAGGTAGAAATTCCAATAAAATTCCCGTTAAAAAACTTTTGGTCAACTTTAATTCATCAATTTATAGTCAAAAAACATGAGGTTTCCGAAAAAATTCAGAAATTCAAATTGCAATTAAAATTCAGGTTAAAAAACTTTTGGATAACTTTAATTCATCAATTTATAGTCGAAAAACATCAATATTTGGGAAAAAAATTCAGAAATTCGAATTTCCATTAAAACTTATCTTAAAAAACTATCAGGTAAGTTTAATCCATCAATTCATAATAAAAAACATCAATTCATAATAAAAAAACATCAGAATTTTGAAAAAAGAATTTTAATTACGTTACACTTTTCGCCAACGCTAATGGTATCGTCGGGTCACTCGTGCCTTTCCGGAATTTCGACTGTTTTCTACAAATGCTATTTACGGACTAGAGTGACGGCACTTGGGGAGCTTATAGCCTACTAGTGTACAATTATTTAGAGTATAGTTTGGGCCTGCCTCCCACGCTTCTCTCTAAGCTAGCAAGGGGAGAAGATTTGGTCAAGGCACGAGTGACCCGACGTTACCATTTAAGGGTTAAAATTGTTTCTAATTCATTCGAATTCGTTGGAATTTAACTTGAATTTTTTTGAAGTCTTATAAATTTATCCTGAATTTTTTACCCTTTGAGCGCGAAAAAAGTACCCTATGAGCATGACGAAAAGTACCCTTTGGTCCCTATATTTTATCCCATAGGGACTGTGAGGCCTACATTTTGAATTTTTCCATTTGAAGAATAGTGCAGGTTTAAACTTCTATCCTAATTTTAAAAAATATATAAAAGTTGAAACATTTCAGATTGAAAATGTTCAAATTTTAATTGTTTAAATTTTTTATTTAATTGTTCAATTTTAATGCTACTATTTACAAATTTTAAATTTGTAACACTTTTTATTTGAAATTTTGGAATTTAGAAAGAAAAACCATTTTTATTTTTCAAATTTTTTCCGAAATGTAGTCAGTTTTCTCTGAAAACAAAGTGAATAATCTTACGCAAAAAATGGTAAATTTATGACTTTGCAACACAAGCCTTATCCCTTTTTGTTTGCAATGAGCCGTTCTCTGCAAGAACAACTTAAGTCGAGTTAAGTTGCAAAGACAGTCGCATGAAACTTTGAAAAAAAGCCGCATACAATTTTTAAAGTTAATGAATAAAAAGTATCAGACAATTCATGACTGAAATGATAACTTTATTTGTTTAGAAATATAGAGCATATAAATTGACATTGATTTTCAAATCTTCTTTGCACAATCAAAATAAACTTTAAAGTTAAAACAATTTTTTTACAATAGCCATTCAGCGTGAAGGATTCTGAACCTGGATTTAAAAGAATTCATTCTGAATTGTTAAACTTGTCAATCTGGATTATTTTTAAATTAGAGAAGTTTATAATTTACATTAAGTTTGAAATTCAGGAACATCATTTTCAACATTTTAAAACTTGAAATTACTTAATAATTAAGGCTTCAAATTTGAGACTATAATTTAAATATGAAATTATTCATTTTTTAATCATTCAGACTTCATAGTCCAAAATTCTTTTGAAACAGGGTAGATAGGATGATTTTTCACGAAAATGGGGGAATAAATTCTTTTAAATAAAATTAATATAGACACAATATTGAATTCAGTTTGAAACGCTTTAAATTCCTAAGATTTCAAGTCGAAATATATTGCATTTTCAACAAAGTATGTAGTAGAATTTTCAACACAAAGACGAAATTTAACAAAAGGGTTGAGTTTTGAAGTTAAAAATTCGAATGGTTTAGAAAACAGTTGACTTTTAAACCCGAAAGATCAATTTTCAATCAAATAGTTGAGGACTTTCAAGCAAAAGAGACGAATATTTAACAAAATAATTGAAGTTTGAGCCAACAAGTTACATTTTTAACCAAGAAAGAACAAAAAAATTAAATTTTCAACCACACAGTCGAATTTTTAACCAAAAAGAATGAAATTTTAACCAAAAATAGTTGGATTCCCTTCTTGGGGCCTGTTGATTTAGTCGCATTTAAGCGAAAAAACGAGAAAAAGAGGAAGTTTCTTGAAAACAGGGCGACAATGAGAAATTCTTTTAAAAATCGAAAAAAAAGAAGAATAGAGGAAAGAGCGTGAATACTATAATTTAATTTGAAAGTACTCGATTTGAAACGCTATTAAAATTTTCGAAGTATAAAGCTTTAATGAAAAATTATTCAATTTTTAATTTCCTGAAGTAAAACGTTGGAATTTTAATTTTAAAAGTTTCATTGTGATAAAAATTTAAACTAAGTATAGAGAACTTTTGAGAAAAACGGAAAATGGTCGATTAGTCGCATTTTTTCAAAAAAGACGAAAAAGTTGCATAATCTGAGCCCTGAAGTTGTTTTTGCGGAGGACGGCTTTTTGGATGCTCTGTTCCCTAAAAAGCATGTTCCTATGGTTTTTGGATTTTTTTTACTTTTATATGTTTAGTGAATTTTGTATGTGTGAATACGATGTTTTTATATCTGAAAAATGCCTTAAATGAACTGGCTATTGATCATAATTAATGAATATAGATTTAAAGAACATAGAAATGATATTATACATGTTGTTATAAACAATTATTCGAACAAACGCTTCAGTGTATCAGTGTTTCTGTTAAAAAAATTATTTTTTACTAAAATCGTCTTGCTTTATTATTAGAATGACATTCAGTAACAAAAAAATGTCATTAGTAACAAATTTATCAACAATTTATAAAGTTTTAAACCATTTTTTAATCTTTTAAGGTCCATGGGCAGGTAACAAACTGATTCTCTAGAGTATTTGGCCAAATAAATTATTTGAAACAATTAAATAAAATATTAAATATCATTTTTATGTTTTTTTAAATAACAAGAAACCTTTTAACGTCCCTGGTTACTAATAATAAAACAATAATTTGGCTATTCTCCGCAAAAACAATTTATAACTCTCCATGTAATTGTTTATAAAACCCTCTGGCAATGATTTAACTAATTTTTTGCCCCATTCTATCGAGGTAAGATATTTTTCGGTCAAAAAATTAAAAAAACCTATCACATTTAATCATAACAGCTCAAAATATGAAATTTCTTTTCCTTTTGACGTTTCTCCATTTCCAGTATTACCAACTTAAGTTGTTGTTTTAGAGAACGGCTCAATTATTATTTAAAAAATAAGAATAAAAACGTAGTTACTATGAAAACTTTTGTTCTTTCGATGTTCTAAAAAAATCATCTTAATTTCAGGTCAGGGAAATACGAAAAGACAAAGAACATAGAGGAAAGGAAAAGAGGAAACGGATAAGAGCGGGAAGCTCGGGTCGCAGAAGGCCTAAGTGTTGTCTTCTTTAAAATTCAAATTTTAAGAGTCAACATCCAAAAACCACTTGTCATACAAAAAAAAAAGAATGCAAGAGTGCAGTGTAAAAAGCTTTAGGATACATTTAACTTGTGCACACTTTGCAGTTTACTTTACAGTATACCGAATCAATTCAAAGCACAATTTTTTAACGACCCGCAAAAGAAAAAGGACTCATAGTATTAACTCTTATAAAAGCTGCTTACTTGACTAAAAGTCTGAAAAGCGTCTAACGTTAGTATGCGAAAGAAAAAAAGTTTCTTAACCCTTGGTCGAATAGAATAATTTAGTCTTGCGACAGTGATAATTTAAGCCATATGCCTTTGCCACAACTTGCACAAATTGACTAAAAGCTTTAAGTCATTACGTATATTTTTTATACAAGCTTTTTTAATCTTTTTATTGACTGCTGTGTTTACAGCCGACATTCATGAGTCGATTTTTTTGCCAACGGTCGATAGGCCTATCAATTAGAATTGTTTATTATTAATGTGTTTTAATCCGTGAAATTCTTTAATCACTTTTAAAGTGTTTTTGACAAACGACGGTCGATAATTTCAGCTGTAAACACAGAATTTTTACCATGCAATTTTCTCTGACAATAATGTTAGTAAGGTTTATTGCAGAATTTCAATTATAGTTCTGCGAAGCGCTTCTTACAGTTATGCCATTACGCATATTGATTTTATTACTTGTGATCAAGGGTTAAGGACTTCAGAAGGTAATAGAAAACTGTACAATTCACATAATTCTCGTAAGTGTAAACGCGCAAATTTGTAAGGATAGTGTTTGACTAGAAAATAAATCGCGAAGGAATCGTACAGCACAGATGTTTCGACAAGGTTTATATTCTATAATAATTAAACG
>CAKNYM010051653.1:147454-223558 GCA_932195095.1 Andricus curvator | reverse complement strand
ACTTTTTGCGATTTGGGGGTGAAAAAATCATTAAACAAATGAAAATTATTTGAATAATTCACAAATATCTTCAAAAATAAATATTACTCTTGAAATACATCAACTTTATCATTTATCCTAAAAAATAACAACTTTTTACGATTTAAACGCGAAAAAAATTTTTAGGAACAGCCGAAAGTTGACCTTCAAAATTTAGGCATTGTCAACAGTGTTTTTCTCTGGTTTTGTTGTTCTTACAGTAACAAAAAATTTTTCACCGAGATACGAGAAACGTCGTTGAACAGGTAGAAAGATTTCGAATCAGCTTTGCTAAATGCGAACTCTGTGCGATTTTTTTTTCACTGAGATAGTGCTACTTTTTCCCAAGTGTCAAGACTTTCTGTCCCGATATTAGATTGCCATGAATAGGGTGTCCAAAAAGCAACATTTTTCTCCTCTTGGTTATTTTCTATATCGTGCGTTGTTTGGCTTTCAATTTTCGTTTTCGTTTGTTTTTTTGAATTTTGTAAATGCTATAACTCGGATAATTTATTTCGAGCGAAAAAAGTAATTAGGATAAATTGTTCATCTTTTTGAATTCTACGAACAGCCGTACACAGAATTTTCAAATTCTGAAAAAAAGTGGTCTCAAAAATTGTTAAAATGCTCTAACTTTTTGAATTTTCATCAGAAATGACTGGCTAACGAATTTAATCTTCATTTTAGGGCCAGAAAAGAGTATATCGAAGGACAGTCTGATCTGTCAATTCTTTCGAAAGTCATCGTGCTCACAGACAGACATACAGACATGCAGACACATACATACACTGCCCTACAACGGAAAAACATAGTAAGCTGCGTCTGACTATCATGGTTCAAATTATAATTTGTAATTATTTAGAACCAAAAATGAATGTTTAAAATTTCTAATATTGAGAAAATTGACCAAATGCAATGGAAAAATATATGAAAAGTACTTTGCGGTGCCTAAAATTTGTAAGAGAAGTCGAATACGTCACGAAATACAGGGGAAGAATATATACTCAAAGCACTTTCCGAATCTTTTGTCTGGTAAAAGTGGTCGAGCACGCTTCTTGTTACAAAATCAAAATTTCGCATGTGCTGCACGTAAAGTCTTAAGTTGTAAATGTGTCGAGTCGAGCAAAGATGTCCAAGCGAAGAAATCCGCAAGCGACATCGGCTAAATTCGGTAAGCAGACGATCGTTCGGAATAGTTCGGAGGCTGGATTTTACAATTTTAGAAAATTTCAGATTCCATAGAATTTCAGGGAATTTTATAATATTTTAATGCTTATCAGGGAATTTGTTCACAAGAATTTCGGAATTTCACAGTATTTCGAAGATTTTCCAATATATGAGTGTATTTCCAAAATCTAAAAGAATTTTCAAGATTTTGGGGTGTTTGAAATTATTCTAACGAATTTTCAATTTATTTCAATAAGTTGAAAGGATGTCAAAGAATTTTCAAATATCCGTAACAGTCGGCTTTTATAACATACGAAAGTCTAATCTGACGCTTGTCAAGTTTTACCGTTTAGAATCAGTTTCTTTCGTGCCCTCGAAGAATACAGTCGTATTTTACTTAATGTGTAAAGAAACAAATACAAATTCTTATGGACGATTATCTTTTAAATTATATTTCTGCATACACACAATTTCATTCATTTTCATAAAAAGCTTTAACCGCGAAACTAAAAGTGACACTTGAAAACTGGGGAAATTCAAGAGCTTCGTCAAAGACGAGTCAATTTTATCAATTAATATTAAATTTTGTGGTAAAATTACAGATTTTAAACTTTAGGTGGTGTTGCAATTTTGATATAATAAAAACTTTTTATTTTCGAGGGGGAAAAGCGATTTTGAAAAAATTTACCTGACCTCACCCCCCAGAAGGCAGGATTTTTCGATTTCCCACCCCCCTCCTGCGGGTTGGGGTGGAGTAAATTTTTTCAAAACAGCTTTTCCCCCTCGAAAATAAAAAGTTTTTATTACGGATATTTTTTTCATAGAATGCGTATTTTTTTTAGATATTTCGATGTCTCAAGTTTTAAAAAAAACACCCTGTATAATAGTATTTCCAAAATCGAAAAGAATTTTCAAGATTTTTGGGCGTTTATTTTGGGGTTTAATTTATTTTCTTACATATATCTCATTATTAGTAAGTATTGTTCAATTAATAGTAAAATAATATTATAATTATTATTGTATTCAAAAATTTTAATTTTAAATCACATATTACTTCGAATATAAAATCGTACAAGTGTTTGGAAGAATCCACGTCTATGACGATATTATAATATTCATTGTACTTATAACTATAATATTTTTCCTTCGTTTTACCAGCGAGTATTAAGCTTGCTTTTAATTAACAGCAACATATTTTTTACACCACGAAATGCGTATATGCAGTCATATTATTCATGCTGAAAATTATTTATAAAATGAGGTGCGACTCTGAAGAAGTTCTAGCCCCCACCATGGCTCGCATGGCGTTTGCGGATTTCTCTTGTTGTATCGAGGGCCGACGCTCGATAACTTTACAGCGAAACACTCCGCAAGCGACTTTGCGTATTTTTTAGCTTGGATTTGATTCCGAAAAACTTCGCAAGTAAATTTTTTAATAGAAATTGTTTAAATAATCAATTTTTTATTGCAAAATCAGAAAGAGCAAATGCGTTTTACCAAACAGGGGTACTTGCAATAATGAAAATATGTCCCTATACTAAAGTTCTTAGCGCAAATGGTTTTTCTTGAATATCTCCGTTCAACTCGGAGAGCACCTACATAACTTTTTAGTTTGTCGGCAGTACAGACACATTCGTAAAAACCTTTTTTGCGGGTTTAAGGGGTCTCAAAAAGTGGACATTTGACAAAACGGGAGGGGGGGGGGGCGTCAAATTTTACACAAATCTAATACCTTTTCTGATGAGAATGTAAAAAGTTCACAAAGTAGTACTGTCAATAGATAATCTATACATAATAGCTTTTTTTTTGATAAGCAGATATTGTTGAGAGTTATTGTGACAGTGATTTGAAAATTTAGGGGAGCATCGTTGGCTCAGGTGTATGAAATTTATCTTTCTGATTCTTTGAAAGTTTTTTATAGAATTTATACAGGTTTTTCAATATTTCAAATATACCGTTATAGTAAAAACTACATTAATTTTCCACGTTAATGCCAGATTTCCCTGAAACCTAAAACATTATGTAAATTGTGGTATAATTTTTAACGAACTTAGTAGCTACATTTTTTCCTTCAAACTGACTCTGATGAAATGTAAATATCCCGAAACGATAACCTTGAGGCCTCTAAGCTACACTGAGAAACTTTGTACTGGAAAAGTTACTAAATTACGTTACAATTGAGGGACAAAGGCGATAATTTGTATATTTTAATACAGTGGTAGTAAGCTGTACTATTTTCATATGAAAGTTTCGTGTTGATAATACCAAGTCTTAGTATTTTCTGTAGCAAAATCCTAGATAGGATAAATTAGTAGAGACATTATTAAATTGTATTAAAAGAATAGAAGTAATAAGTATCTAAAATAACATAAAAGACTAAATTTGTAAGAGGAACTACTATTGTCTGTAGGAATATGAATTGTACCATGCTCTGGAAGATTAGTAAGTTACTTAGTAAGCGAGCCTAGCGTTGGACCGAGCGCAGCCGAGTGTAAACGATGTGAGCCGAACAACCAAACGGCCGACGCTATGTTCTTGATTCTAACTTAAAAATTGTTCATTTTGAATATTTTTATTTTAAAATATAAATTTTATTTCATTTTCAACTTGCTAATTACAGTTTGGAAATCTTCAGATCAGATCCTTATTACAATAAATTATGATAATTCGAAAAATTACAATTGAGAAACAAACCACATATTAAGTACAAAAAATTATTTTAAAATCTCGTTATTAGGATATTTGATTACGTTTTATGATATGGTGCTTAGAATTTGAAAAATGCCATCTCTGTGAACAATCAATGAATGATTTAATGAAAATTAATTCAAGTGCTAGCATTTACTTCCTAAAGGCGATAAATTTCTGAATCCCATAATCTGGTTTAGCAGGATGGAATATCGCCGTGCTGCCGCGTCGGAGACCCGTGTTCGATTCCCACAAGCCTTATGTTAATCACATTTTTCTGTTTCAGCTTGTAATATAATATTCCTGTATGTATATAATAAATGTATAAACTAGATTTATATAATCATATGTACTGTACAATTGCAATTTAAATATATATAATCATGTCAAATAGTTCGATATCCTATACTCCTATAGTCAGCATGTACGACGTCGTATGCTTGTGTAATATAGTAAGT
The DNA here is from genome assembly GCA_932195095.1 of Andricus curvator. NCBI lineage: Eukaryota > Metazoa > Arthropoda > Insecta > Hymenoptera > Cynipidae > Andricus > Andricus curvator. The sequence continues at coordinate 219,227 of CAKNYM010051653.1, read as the reverse complement.
GTGGCGTGACCTTCAACGCGACGGGGCGCGTGTTGGGTTTATTTTTTTCGTCTGCTAATCCGACTGTACCAATTTTTACTAAGTCATTTACTAAATCAGTGTGCCGGTCTCTCTCGACGTTACTACAGTTGTTTGCAAATACTTCAAACCTTTTTTGAAATAAATGTAACATTTTTAGATTTGATTCCAATTAATTTTGTAGTTCGGCATGTAGTTACCAGTTACTACTCGAAGTAGTAAACATTACAAAAGTTCCGCTCTGTCCCTCCGTTGCAAACTAGAAATAGTAAAATCTAGTCTGATTTTTAGCAAATAGTACAGCAAAAGGTTTCTCCGTGTATGAGATAACGACCATACTATATAATATTCGTATTATATAATAGAAAGGAGCATCAGAATATTTATTCGTCAAATTCTTCATCAAAACGTTAATAAATTTCTTCCATAATTGTAAATATGAGGATTGTTCATACTCTTGTCTTCTCTTTGGCGTTTATTCTCAATTTTTCTGGTAAATATAATAATGTAATATATCTATGATTTCACGTACACTTTCTTGACCATTACGCAAATCAGTATTTATGATATTTAATCCACTTGCTATCCCAATTTATGTTTTCATCCAAAAGTTATTTGAGTTTGTTTGAAATAATTAGAATCTAATCCGAATTAAGTCCGGGTTATCCAGAATGTGTGTGTTATAAAAAATGGAATATGAACAACGTCCCTATTGCGCTGCTATGGTGTCATTCAGTCATCTTCGAAAAACTCCGGGTCATATTCGCAACCCTATAATAATATTCAAAAACACACAAACGCATGAAAATTTAGCCATTTTTACTCAAGTTTATGTGTTTCACGTGTCTCATGCGAGGAAAAATACTGAGAACTCTGAAGAAAATACTCTTGAGGATGTTGCTGTGCAAAAACATTAAACTTTTGGGTTTTTACTAGAAAATACTCAAAATTGACTCAAATTTCACTCAAAACCAATATATCTGTCAAACAATTCCTTGAATTGGTCTAATTTTGCTCGGACAACGCGTCGCGTACTTTTCAGAACGAATTTTATAAACAGATTTTCGGAACCCGTACACTGAGATAAATGTTTGTTCAAATCAAACAAATTTTGTTTGAATAAAACAAATTCAATCTTTGATATAGGGTCAAACAAATGTTTTTTTGATTTAAATAAATTTTTTGTTTGTCTTTATTTATTTTCTTCAAACAAATTTTTGGTTAGTTTAAATAAATCTCTTGTTCAAATTGAGTGAAGTTCTTGTTTACATTAAATATATATATTTTTTAATTAATTGCAGATTTTTTTCAAGTGAAGTAAATCTTTTTTTGGCACTTAACCTCAAAATTGAGAATTCTTTATAAAAATAATGAATAAGGTCAATAATATGTTTTTTGTTAATCATAATTATAGTTATACACGTAAAAGCAGGAACATTTACTCAATCCGAATGTTTACTTCTGTTTAATTTTTAATTCTGCTTCTCATTTCAGGATTAAAAAATCATGAAATAGAATAATTAGTACTGAACCAGAGTTATACATTTAAATTGAACAGATATATAAGTGTTCCTGCTTTAAGTTTACTGTGATAATTACAATTGATAATAAACATTATCGATGTCATAAATCATCTTTATAAAGAAAGGAGGTTAGAAATGAAAAACACTTACTCACCTGCGAAATCTTCAATTATATCCAAGGTAAAGCTAAAAAATTCAAGTAGTTCCAACACCGGAAATATTGCGTCCATTTTTCATTTAATTTTAACTTTTCGAGTGAATCAGAACCGTTAGAATCACACAACACTGAAAAAGAAAAATGCCATCAAATCAATCAAAGGATCAATCAATTTAGATGTTAGGTTAGTACCGCAGGGAAACCTCGCGGCAGCGCCTTAGCACGCCTAGCGGCACTTTATATCACTGCTTTGCATTATATGTTTTGTTTGAATCAAATAATATATTTTTTTGAATTCAAATAAACAAATTTTAAACAAATGCATTGTTTAATAAAAGCCAATTTCTTGGTTGAATCAAACAAATTGTACTGAACAAATTATTTGTTTCAATCAATGAGGCAAATATTTTCCATTTCTTAAAATTAAATAAACCTTTTTTTAATTGAAACAAAAAATTTGTTTCTTACAATGACATGAATTCAAACAAATTTTGTTGTTCGATTCAAACAAACGTTTTTCTGAGCGTATGGGGTATCCGCTGTAGGGTATAATTACTGAACTAGTGATGCTGATGAAGGCATTAGAAAATTAAGTTATTAAAAAATTACCTTTTAAACTGAGTTTTTTATTCGAAAAAAAGCGCTCGAGATCGGGTGAAATTATTATGCAAACTTTGCGTTGAATGGAAATTCAAAAGGTCACCAAATTATTCTTTTTGGATATAGGTTTGTAGAGAATAACGAGACGTGCCTTTTTTCCATTTTCTGATTTTTCATCGCATAAGTATTTTTATTAATAAGCATGACAAACTGAAAAAATTTTGTCCTCAAATTCAATTGCTTTTTAAAAAATAAATCGTCGTAAGTTGGGCAACTGTCATTGGAACGGTTCAAAACTTTGATGTATAGAGGCAATATATATATTCGGTTTTCGGTTTCGATTCCTTTGGAATAGAACCGAAGGGCCTATGACAAAGCCACCAAACGCGTCCTCGAGTTGCGGATAGAGGGTCCCTGTACGAAGGGTTTTTGCTGAATATAGTTACAATAATTAATAAGCAGTCGCGGACAATTGTCCAGGGATGGTCCCGAAGGAATAACTCCTAAGCGAAGGCGTAACAACCGTGCCGAAAGCTGAATGGCACCTGGGTTAGGTGTCTGAAACGGTGACTCTGGGATACCGGGCAACGTCTCAGAGTATCAGCCTTATCCTTGCACGCGGGGCTCCACAAGGATGGACTAACCCTTTCCCTAGCTGCTTGTGGGAACAACAATGAAACCACCAAAACACCAAAATGTTGTAGATGCCGTTCAAGAAAATCGAACGCGCAGAGCACCCGGCAATCGGTCGGCAAACAATGCCGATCAGCCTAGAGTGCTGGGTGCTGAAAATAATTTAGATGGAAACACGACGACGAACCGGCGAAACGCCCACATCGAGTGGACGGATCAACTCAGGGATGACGTGCTAGACTGCTACGATGACAGCATTATCCCTGTTCGCGGAGGCTTTATGGCGCGTATGAACACTCTGTGGTGCCAGAAACACCCAGAGCTTCAGCACGTTTCGCATCAGTCTTTGCAAAATCAAGCCGTCAACCTCGAGATGGATATGTACGCGGAACGCTTCCCCGACCGCTGCTTGATCAAGCTGCAGACGAAGATGAGGAAGCGACATTGAGACCAACCCCAGAGAGCAGGCACTTTCTGAGAGATGATCGCAATTTTATTACAAGAAGGAACATTAACATGCAAGTTTCTCCTAAGCCCCAAGATCTGGCTGAAATGGATGCCTCCCTTCGTGGAGATATCTCGCAAGAGTCCGACCTCTGGACCATCAATCGCTCAGTTTATGGTGCTGCGAGAGCTTTGGCTGATTCAAATCGAAGGCTGAAACCGACGATGGATCAAAAGACCAAAAGACGCTTGCATGAACTGAACAAAAAGATTGGATGGGCAAGACAGAATGCGTCCCGTGTTCAATGTGTGATTGACTACATAACATATGGTAGACCGTTTACGGAAAGTGTTCGAAAGTTCGCCCAAGAACTAAGGATCTTGAATCACACCCTAAACAAGTCGAAGCTGCTGACAATCAAGCAGCATATTGTTGACAAAATGCGGCTGTTATCTGACGCAAGGAGGAGAATACAGAAGAGGGAGAGATGGATCAGGGAGAATCGACAGTTTCTCACTGAACCATCGCGCCTCTTCAGCGATCTACCTGTTTCTGTAAAAAATCCACCCAAACCCAAGGAGGTAGAGACTTTTTGGAGAGAGGTGTACAATATCCCAAAAACACTAGAGTTGAAAGAAGATACTGACGCTATCATCCGCTTCAAGGAGTTTTGAACAACCTCATAAAATCTGAGGAAGAATGTCCATCAATCACTGCCGAAGAGGTGAAAAAAGCACTTAGAGACACGAAGAACTTTTCCGCTGCTGGACCAGATTGTATCGAAAACTTTTGGTGGAAGAAGTTTACTTTTACACACCAACATTTCGCCCGCATATTCACCTCATATTTAAAGTCGGAGATGCCCATTCCGCAGTGGTTGGTGTTAAATCGCACTATACTCCTGCCAAAAAAAAAGGCAACTTGTCCAACCCAGAGAATTACAGGCCAATAACTTGTTTGAACACGCTGTATAAGATCTTGACAGCTGTCCTTAACAACATGATTTTTCGACGAATTGAGCCTGTATGGCGAGAGATATACGAACAATGTGGCTCAAAAAAAGGTGTGGCAGGCTGTCGAGAGAACCTTCTAATTGACAGGTGTGTCTGTAAAGACGCTGCAGCTCATCAGCGCGTCCTGTCAATGACCTGGATTGACCACCGGAAAGCTTTCGATTCAACCTCTCATAGACTTATCATCTGTCTGTTGCAAAGCTTGGAGGTACATCCACACATAGTGAGATGCATAGAGAGATTGATGCCTCTTTGGAAAACTAGATTTACTATCTCATCTAGAAATTATCGTGTGACAACGAACAACGTCACCTTCCAGAGGGACGTCTTTCAAGGTGATACCATGAGCTCTTTGCTTTTTTGCATCACACTTCTGCCTCTATCTCTCGCACTACGAAATTCTCCCGGATACCTCTGTGGCGACACTAATCAGCGCGGGCATAAGGTCACTCATGTATTTTATATGGATGACCTGAAGATCTATGCCTCTGGTAAAAGCAAACTTCAAACTGCTATAAATATTGTCAAGAACTACACATGAGAGATTGGGATGGACTTTGGCTTGGACAAGGGTGCCAAAATTCATCTGAAGAAAGGAAAGATTGCTGGCGTTCCCAAGGACCCTGAGCTTATGGATATAAGTGTTATCAGACATCTTAATACTGGAGAGACCTATACATACCTGGGTGTGCCTCAAAACCGCATTCAGGAAGTAACATCAGTGAAGGAGTCTCTCCGGAGCAGATACAAGCATCTTCTTCGACAGATTTGGTCTTCCAATCTGTCGGCGTTGAACAAGGTATCTGCGACTGACATGCTTGCCGTTCCGGTTCTACTCTACTCGTTTGGGGTAGTTCAATGGACGAAGAACGAGCTTAAGGCCCTTGATGTCACTACACGTAAGATCATGCATATGCATAAAAGCTTGCATATCAATTCGTCAGTTCCGCGATTATATATTTCACGCCGTCAAGGCGGACACGGACTTCTGAATCTCCAGTGTCTTTATAACCGGATTGTTCTAAGTACAGCTTACATCGTTGCGAATGGCAGAGATCCTCTCCTAAAGATGGTCAGGAACCACGTAATGATCTAGATGCTTCACTTCTAAAAACCAAAGTGAAGAAAGCAGAGGTTGAAAATTTTCAACAAGAGCTACTCGACAAGAAAATGCACGGAAACTTTCACAGAAGTGTAGAAAAACAGTCCTTGTCGAAGGACCAAACTTTTGCTTTCCTCAAATCGTCAGGGCTTAATTCAGGTACAGAGGGTTTTATTTTCGCATGCCAGGACGGTGTCATTTCCACCTTAACATACCGGCACCGCATTTTATGTCAAAAAGTTCCCAGTGATAGTTGCAGAGCCTGTCATGCACACGCTGAGTACCTAGAACACATACTATCAGGGTGTCCGACCCACGCAGGAACGACGTATATCTATATACATAATGCGGCCCCAAGAGTGCTTTATTACCATCTTCGTCGCTCTTTCGGTGTTGGTCGCGATCCTGCCCTGCCGAACGCTCCAAGGGAGATAGAGTCGATTGTCCGAAACGAGAAGTGCCAAATTTTCTGGAACTACGATTTTCGGGCAGCAGTCTCCGTTGCGCACTCGAGGCTTGTCATTGTTCTCCAAGACTTCGAGAAACGAACTATATTCGTGATCGAATTCTCGGCTCCGTCCGACTACAACATCACTGCAAAGGAGAAAGAAAAAGACGAGAGGTATCAAGACCTTAAAAGAGAGCTACAACGACTGTACCCAAATATTTGGTACAAGTAATTGTCCTTGTGATAGGTGCCTTCGGAGGTGCGAAACTATCATTGGTTCGTAAACTTAAAGCCATACCCGCGTGCCAAAAATAGGCTAAGGCACTTGCGAGATGGATGCAGAAAGCTGTCATCCTTGGGTCGTTTCGTGTCCTTAAGACACACGAGGGTTTCGCCGGCCTGTCGTTGTCATTTCGGCGTTGCCTATGACCACCCATCTCACAGTTGTGAGACGTGGCCATAGGTGTGATTTACCGCGGTGCTACTGGGGGCTATTGACATTTTTTGGATGGCAGTTGCTCTTATTGGGACCCCGCGATGGTTGTTTAACTTTTTTTTCAATATATATAAACAACTTCCAGTGCGACAATTGTTCCTCATTATTGAGGGTAGTTTTTTGGAAATTTTCAGATCAATTCATTGAAAAATGACGAAATATCCATTTTACAAGGAAGCAAGCGACGACGCCAGCGCAACGGCGAGCACGCTGCCCGATGGTACTGAGTGCTCGCGGAGCTATCGGTGGCGGCGTCGCATGCTTCCTTCTAAAATGAATATTTTCGCCAATTTTCAATTAATCGATCTGTCTCGGTTTGCAATTAAATATTATTAAACAATGGACGATTTTCAGCTTTTTTCAGTTTATATGCATCGATACGGTATATTTCGTGTGTATATCAAAGTTTCGAACATTTCTAGTAATATTTTGCCAACTTACGATGATTTATTACTTAAAAAGTAATTGAATTCGGGGACTAAATTTTTTCAGTTTTTCATGCTCATTATTAAAAATACTCATCCGATAGAAAAACAGAAAATAGGTAAAAGTTCCATTGCGTCATTTTCTACAAGCCTATATTCAAAGAAAGTCAATTTTATGACTTTTAAAAGTTTTGTTTAACGAGTTGTTTGGACAATAATTTCACCTGATCTCCAGCGCTGGGCCAGTTTCTCAATCCAGACCCTCAATTGTCGGCACCGGTAGAAAAAATTACCGGTAGCGACAATTTTTTTTTACTGGTTTTTGAAGTGAAACTTTTTAGGGCATGGTGCGGCACTTTTGCATGAGGAATGAATCCATGAGAATTCTCACGTCACGCTCAAGCGTCACGTCATACTTCAGCGTCACGTCACGCGTATTCATGGAACTCGTGGAATTTCAGGAATTCACGGAATTCATGGAATTCATCGAATTCATGGAATTCGTCAAATTCGCCTTTTCGCCCTTTCCAACACTTCGTGGGGGCGGGACGGCACCCCTGTTACTGGTCACAGAAATAATGTTGGCCAAACCCCTATTCCTGCATCTCTCTTATTCGTCTTCTGTGATTAGTCATAGAAATTAGTTCAGTATTAACCTTAACCTTTTCCAATTTTTTTTAGTCGGGAACATCAACTAGCAAGATGGCAGATATTGACGATCAAACAGTAGCATTAAACACATAGGAGACAAATTTCCTTACCGGTACCGTCTTTGTATACACAATCTTTTTTATTCGCTAGGTACACGCCATATTGTCATGTGTCCCGCAAGAAAAAAATCAATGATTTACTTTCTCACTTCAATTCTTACCATCCGAGATTGAATTTTACAATACAAATTAGAAAAAATAATTCTATAAATTTCTTAGATAGCACTCTTCACAAAGGAAACAATGATAGAAACATGGTCAGGGAGATATGTCAATTTCGAATCTAAAATTACAATAGAAGATAAAATCTCTATTATCAACATTTTAGTTGACAGAGCTGTCACACTTTTTGATAATTATTTTAAAACATAGAACCTTGAAAACCATAACAAATACACTCAACATTGATGGTTTTCCGCTTAATTTTATCAAAAGATACATACAAAAAAGGTACGAAAATATTAAACTGTTGTACAAAAAATAAAAGCCAAATACCTACCGAACTTAAAACTCACATCAGCTACATCATACCGTGTGAATGTGGTTGTGTTTAATATCAACTTTACGCATAATATTTTTTCAAAATGTTTCTTCATCTGTAAGTATTTTACAATCTCTATATAAAAAAAACATCGGCTATCTTTCTACTCTTTTAAGATTAGTTTCTTATATGTAACGTGGAACGAAGAAACCAGCCTTAGGTCCAAAAAATTGATTTTCCGGTTTTTATTGATTCTAAATAATAATCCACATTTCTACTATTGAATAAAAAATCCCAATTGCTCCAGAATTAAAGTTGAAGTTTTTGGAGCTCAAAGTTGGGAGGTGATTTTGTCCGCATCGCGCTCGACTCTTGCACCAACACTCTCACGCGTCGTGCCTGTGTGAATTAAGGCCCCGAAACAATAACTGCGATGGACAAGCCTTCTCCGGGCATCACATCTCCAGCGAAATATTACTATTACATATACAGTGGTATCGGCGGGCACGTATTCTCTGGGCCAGCCTTCCTTGCGCATTATTTCCCTAGCAAAAGATTACGACCCCGAAACCATAGCTTCGACGGGAAAGCCTTCCACAGGCAACACTTCTGTAGCAAAATATTTTTAACTCGTTACAATATATCGACTATTATTATTTAGTTTATCATTTCTATAAGAAAAACTATCACAAAAATGGTTAATTATCTGTATTAGACTTTCTCATTACTTGAGCCGTATTAGAAGTTTCTAGAACATCAGATATGCACCCAGTTTTTTTTTAAATTGCCAAAAGGACTAATTTTCTCAAAAACCTGACGCCATGGAGCAAATCTGATACCAGGCTTGGATTTAGGGACCCAAAAAACATCCAGGTATGGTGGTCTAGTCCACTGCACATGACACTTCTATTTTGTTGTGTGCGTGTGTTAATTATTGTTCGCAGTTTTTATAGCGTCTGATAAACTGAATAATAATATAAACCCAATTTTAAGGTGAAATTTTTTCTTTTTTGAGGATGTGACAAGTCTACAACTGGCAAGTCTCTTCACGTACTTTTTTTTTAATTCGGTCTCCAGTGGGCACATGGCATTCCTTCCCCGAATTGCATTACTTCCTCAACGAAATATTAGGACCATGATAAACTGGCACCTGAAGGCAAGACTTCTCCAAACTAGCTTTTCCTAGTCATCACTTCTCCAGTGGAATATTAAGACCGGGACGAAGTGACATGGACCAGCAAGTCTTCCCCGGGTAAGCCCTAGCGAAATATTAGGACCATAACACAGAGACATCGACGGACAAGTCTTCCTTGAGCAAGCCTTCCCGGTTTATCACTTCTTCAGCGAAATAATAAGTCCTGCACACAAAGGCTTGCTCGTCGGTGTCGCTGTTTTGGGGACGTAATTTTTCACTGGGAAGTGATGCCCGAAAAAACTCACTTATCCATGTTACTGTATCGATATCGAAATATCACGCTGCGGAAGCGATGCGCGGGAAAGGGAAGGTGTGCTCGTCGATGCAACTGTGCCATGGTCTTAATATTTTGCTGGGTGAGTAATGACCGAGGAGGGATTCTCCATTGCAGCCATTATTTCGGGGTTCTAATATTCTTCTGGGAATGCGATGCCCGGGGGACTGTTGCCAGTCGATAACCTCAGTTTCGGGTATATATTATTTTACTGAGGATAGGATGCCCATGCAAGATATGCCAATCGGCGACTTTGACAGCAATGAGGGGAAAAGATGGACTGATAAGCCTTGAAAATGAGGGAATAGATGCTCGGGAAAACCATGCAAATGTGGAAAGCGATGCAAAGAGCAAATTAAATGCAAAAATGTCCTGTCTTCCAATTGGATGAAAAAGTTTATATTAAACCTGGTGTCACTTTCTATTCATAAAAAAACTGCAAATATAACAGTAAATCTCCTTTTTGTGTGTGAGCGAACGCGCGCACAGCATAAACCTGTTACCACTGATAATAGCCGACAGGCATAATCTGTTCGATATAACTGCCAGCAAATTCGGATTCAGCGTCCCCAAAAACATATATATAAATTTGGTATAAATTATATAAATCGTGGTATCAGTTTCAACGAATTTAGTATCTAAATGTTTTTCCTTGAAACTGATTTCAATGAAATGTAAATATGTCAGAATAATAACCTCGACGCCTCTAATCTATGAGAAAACGACTACAGAATATATATATATATATATGAAATTTTTCCGCGATTTTGCTGGGAGCGGGTGCAATTTTTCAGATTAGCACCCGCTCCCGGCGAAATCCTGCAATTGTCCTTATGACAAACTTTTAAATATATATATTATACAATCCAATAAAGGACCAGAATAGTCCTTCGTTACATTTTTAATCAAATTCATTATTGATACATTAATTAGTTTTTCCTCTGATTATCAAAGATTAGGATTGTTCATATTCTTGTTTTATCTTTGGCGTTTATCCTCAATTCTGTTGATGAATATAATGATATATTATATCTATAGTTTTGAGTATACTTTTCTAACGCAAATCAGTATTTATGAGATTTTATTTTCATTCTATCCCAATTGTTGTTTTCTTCCAAACTTTATTTGAGTTTGTTCAGAATAATTACGAATTTGATCTGAATTTATTCTGGGCGAATCCAGAATTAGTCCGAGTCGGGTACCGACCTCTTTGGACGACACAACTTTTCACGTGCCCAACTGTGCATTTCGATGACTAATGGGCCTCCGTGCACACTGCACATGCAGTGTGCACATCCAGAAAAGTCTATCATAGGGAAGAGACTGATCCCAAAAAAGTCGGAACAGATCCAGAATTCAAAAATATCATTTTTCCGGAAATATGAAAAATGTAATAGTTCCAAATTCGTCCTAAGAAATTAATCTAGAACGGCAATCGACTAATAAGGATTTCCAAATATATTTAAATACACCATCTGAAATATGCACTTAACCCTTCCATTATTTATTAATTTAGGAAGACTAGTTAGTGTAGTATACTGATAATAAAGCCAAAAATAAAATAAATATATTGCTCAGATTTTTATATAAATATCCATAATATTCGTCAAATTGAATTTAATACTCTGTAGCTTCAAATTGTATATATCTTTCTTAGGCTATTTCTTAGGATATTAGAAATGAGAAATACATCGTCTCAAACAGTTTGTAACTATGTTGACTACTACTGCATTGCCAATCACAATCATATTCACTTCTCTTAATGTAGCTGCCAACTTTCTGCAGCGATTTTAGCCAATTTTATCATAAAAAAGCTTAAGATTTCTCTGTGAGAAATTTTCCTGTGCAAACGTCCCTCAATGCCTTCAAGCTTGCTCCACAATATTATACCATAAGGGTCTCATGATATACCATCATACTATTGTGTAGTTTTTATAAAAACTATTGTTTTTTTTTGTTGTTGCAGAGTTCAGTTCACAATTCGATTGTTTACCTAATGGTGAGCCACTTTATGTGGCTGTTCCTGGTTCCAGCGCTTCTAATTCTCCTGACAGAAATCGTTCTCCTGACAGACCTCATTCTCCTGGCAGGTTATCTCCCTCTGACGAGTCTTCTCTTCGTGCCAGATCTAGAACTCCTCCTAGCAGGCATGGTTCTTCACGCATACTTGGTTTTGATTCGAGAGACCTTGCACTTCTTCGGCTTATTCCCCACACCAATCCGGACCGGCGATTCGAAATTCGAAGATACACTTTTCCTGCCAATAAACCAATTCATTTGCTCGGAAAAAAACCATTTACCCTTAAGCCCATGCCAACTGACGAACAAAAAGTATTAACAACTACAACTGGTGACGTCGTTGCAATACTGGGAACCAATACAGTTCTTCGTGGAATATATAATCACGATGGAAAACGGCGGGCGGGCATAAACATGGAAAGGGGCGAAGTATTTGAATTGAGCCCAGAATTGATCCATGAAACTCCATTAGGCAGCCGTTACAGAATAAAAAACCATTTTCAAGTGCTGCGTTTGAGCCACCTGTAAACTACAATGCTCAGTACCATTAATTCAGTAGAAAAATTATAAAATAAAATATATCATTTTTGATCCGAAGTCGGATGAAAATGTTGCAAGTTACTTGTCATTAAAAGATTTTCAACATCAAAAGATTATCTCGTTTTCTGAAACAAATTTTAAAAAATTCGTTTTTTATTCCCTTAGGAAATTTTTTTTTTATTATTAGAAGCTTTGAATTATGTACCTATAATAGTTTTCTATAAGGACACTAGATTTAAAAAAAAAAGTGGGTAATCGATTTTCTTTTTTTTTCCATATTGCATAGTGTTTAGGATACTGAATAATATGGTAGGAGGATTTTGCAAACTTTTAAATATTTTTTAAGATATTGCTAACTGAAATGTGAAGTTTTGAAAATAGGCCCATATTTGAACAATTTTTATCGCTGCTATTGTTGACATTTGACTCTAGGGAGACGGCGAAATTGAATACGAAATAAATAAATTTAAGGTTTGAACTATCCTTAAGTAAACCTCGAAGTAGCAAAAAGTGTCTTTTGACCTTTTTGAAACCAAAATGTTGAAAGTTTTTCGTTCGCAAAAAAAATAGGTATTCTTAAAAATTCAAATCTCCTGTTTTGTTCAAACTGTTTGTAACTGCTCAAAAATCTTTGAGCTCAGTGTAAATTATTTACAGGAATGCTCGCTCGAATTTATGAGCAAGTATAAGATTTTCTCATTTTTTATAAACCAATTAATAAGCAAAAATACTTTCTTAAGTATTAGGAAGACCTGGATATTTTATTTCATAAACTTCCGTCACAATATATGCAAAAGCAATATTTAATTACGAATTGTTAGGTATCGGAGTCATTTAGACACTTCGATAAAAAAGTTAACAATTTTACTTTTGTAAACGATATCTGAGAAAAAGAAGTCTATATATTAAAAAATGTATAAATTGTGCCTTTGTTCATTAAATATGCTTAAACCATTAACAATTCTTTCGGCATAATGAAGTAATGTCGCAAATTCTTACTCAAAAGTGATTTTTAGCCACCAATATAATTGAGCATTCCTAGAAACAATTCACACTGATTTTCTACATGTTTTAGCAATTGTGGATAGTTGAAACAAAACAGGAGACTGGAATTTTCGAGATTACCTACTTTTTTCGCGACTGAAAAACTTTGCGAATTTTTTTTGTTGAGACTAGTTGCTCGAGCCACCTTTAGAAAAGTCTAGGTTGTGTTCCCGAACCCAAAGTAATATTTAAAAATCCCAAAAATCCACCTTTAGCACTTTTAATGAAACAATTCAAAAGTGTCTGTATGTAAAACAGCCTGTTACATACAACGTTTGCACAATTTAAAATTTCACATACGTCAATATAAAAAACCAGAAACAATAATATAAGTCGTTGAAGGTATCATAAATATTAAAAAATAATAAGCGATATTTTATCATAATAAGGATCCCAAAAACTGAACTAAAAACAATTTCACAAAAATTTGGAATGCTGACAACACGTTCTTTATGTTTATATTGCAATTTTTTTCCGTATCTTATATAGTTTGACCGCAAAATTGAATTTATGATTTTTCATTATTTTTTTGTCCGATCAAAATTAGAATTTTAGATTTTTCAAGAAAATTCAGGAATTTGTTATGACAATCTTCAAGGGTGTTCAAAAAGCAACGTTTTTCTTCTCTTGATTTTTTTCATATCGTGCGTTGTTTGGCTTTCAATTTTCATTTTCGTTTGTTTTTTTGAATTTTATAAATGCTATAACTCGGATAATTTACTTTTAGCGAAAAAAGTCATTGGGATAAATTGTTCATCTTTTTGAATTCTACGAACGGCCGTACATAGAATTTTCAAATTCTGAAAAAAGTGGTCATAAAAATTGTTAAAATGCTTTAACTTCATTTTAGGGAGGAAAGAGTACACCGAAAGACAGTCTTTTTTTCGGGTTTAGGGGGTCTCAAAACGTGGACATTTGACAAAAATGGGGGGGGGGTCAAATTTTACACAAATCTAATACCTTTTCTGATGAGAATGTAAAAAGGTCACAAAAGTAGTACGGTCAATACGGTAGATAATCTATACATAATAGCTTGTTTGTGATAAACAGATATTTTTGAAAGTTATTGTGACAGTGATTTGAAAATTTAGGGGAGCATCGTTGGCTCAGGTGTACCAAATTTATCTTTCTGATTCTTTGAAAGTTTTTTGTAGAATTTATACAGGTTTTGCAATATTTCAAATATACCGTTATAGTAAAAACTATATCAATTTTCCACGTTAATGCCAGATTTCCCTGAAACCTAAAACATTATGTAAATTGTTTAATCATTTTTAAGGAACTGAGTAGCTAAATTTTTGCCTTCAAACTGACTCTAATGCAATGTAAATATCGCGAAATGACAACCTTGATGCCTCTAATCTATGAGATAACGACTATGCTATAGAATGTTCGTATTATATAATAAAAAGGCGCATCAGAATATTCATTCGTCAAATTCTTCATCAAAACGTTAATAAATTTTTTCTATAATTGTAAATATGAGGATTGTTCATACTCTTGTCTTCTCTTTGGCGTTAATCCTCAATTTTTTTGGTAAGTATAATAATTTAATATATCTATAATTTCACGTATACTTTCTTGACCCTTGCGCAAATCAGTATTTGTGATATTTAAACCACTTCCTATCCCAATTTCTGTTTTCATCCAAAAGTTATTTGAGTTGGTTCGAAATAATTAGAATCTAATCCGAATTAAGTCCGGGTTATCCAGAATGTGTGTGTTATAAAAAATGGAATATGAACAACGTCCCTATTGCGCTGTTATGGTGTCATTCAGTCATCTTCGAAAAACTCCGGGTTATATTCCCAACCCTATAATAATATTCAAAAACACACAACCGCATGAAAATGTAGCCATTTTGACTCAAGTTGATGTGTTTCACGTGTCTCCTGCGAGGAAAAATACTGAGAACTCTGAAGAAAATACTCTTGAGGATGTTGCTGTGCAAAAACATGAAACTTTTGGGTTTTTTATCAAAAATACTCAAATTTCACTCAAAACCAATATTCCTGTAAAACAATTCCTTGAATTTGTGAATTTTTGCTCGGACACCGCATCGTGTATTTTTCAGAACGAACTTTATAAACAGATTTTCGGAACCCCTATGGGGTCTCCGCTGTCAGGTATAATTGCTGATTTTTTCAACGTACCGTTAAAAAAATTAGGGCCTGGATCGAGAAACACGCCCAGCGCTCGAGATTGGGTGAAATTATTGTCCAAACGACGCGTTGAGCGGAAATTCAAAAAGTCACAAAATTATTCTTTTTGGATATAGACTTGTAGAGAATAAAGAGACGGAACTTTATTCTATTTTCTGATTTTTCATCGGATAAGTATTTTTAGTAATGAGCATGAAAAAATGAAAAAATTTTGTCCCCAAATTTAATTGCTTTTAAAAAAATAAATCGTCGTAAGTTGGGCAAATATCATTGGAAAGGTTCAAAAATTTGATGTACAGGCGCAATATACCCTAGCCATGCCTACAAACTGAAGAAAAAACTGAAAACCGCCTATTTTTTATTAATATTAATTTGCAAATTGAGACAGATCGGTAACACCATTTCTTCAGTTTCGCCGACAAAAAGTATTAAGGTAACTTTATAGTTGAAACAACTTCCAGTAAGATATTTGTTCCTCATTATTAAAGGTAGATTTTTGGAAATTTTCAGATCGATTCATTGAAAATGGTCGAAAATATCCATTTTGCAAGGAAGCATGCGACGCTGCCAACGATAGCTCTGCGAGCAGTCAGTACCATCGGGCAGCATGCTCGCCGTTGCGTTGGCGGCATCGCATGCTTTCTTTTAAAATGGATATTTCCGCCAATTTTCAATGAATCGATCTGAAAATTTTCAAAAATCTTCCTTCAATAATGAGAAACTAACTTATCACTGAAAGTTGTTTCAACTCTAAAGTTCCTTTGATACTTTTTGTAGGTGAAGCTGAAAAAACGGGGTAACGGATCTGTCTCAATTTGCAATTAAATATTATTAAACAATAGGCGATTTTCAGTTTTTTTCTTCAGTTTCTAGGCATCGATAGGGTATATTTCGTCTGTATATCAAAGTTTCGAACAGCTCCAGTAATATGTTGCAAACTTACGATGATTTATTTCTTAAAAAGTAATTGAATTCGGGGACTAAATTTTTTCAGTTTTTAAATACTCATCCAATGGAAGAACAGAAAAAAGTTCCGTTTGTGCCATTTTCTACAAGCCTATATTTAAAAAAGGTCAATTTCATGACAATACTTTCACCCGATCTCCAGCGCTGGGCCAGTTCCTCGATCCAGACCCACAATTGTCGGTACCGGTAAAAAAATTACCGGTACCGACAATTTTTTTATCGGTTTTTGAAGTGAAACTTTTTAGGGCATGATGCCACACTTTTGCACGAGGAATGAATCCATAAGTACCCTCACGTCACGCTCGAGCGTCAAGTCACACTCCAGCGTCACGTCACAATCCAGCAAGGCTTAGATCGCGTATTCATGGAATTCGTGGAATTCACGAAATTCAAAGAATTCATCGAATTCATAGAATTCAGGAATTCTTAGAATTCAGGGAATTCATCGAATTCATGGAATTCGTCGAATTCGCCTTTTCGCCCTTTCCAACACTTCGTGGGGAAGGGACGGCACCCTTGTTACTGGTCACAGAAATAATGTTGGTCAAACCCCTATTCCTGCATCTCTCTTATTCGTCTTCTGTGATTAGTCATAGAAATAAATTCAGTATTGCCCTAAACCTTTTCCAATGTTTTTTTAGTCGTGAACACCAACTAGCAAGATGGCCGACATTGACGATCAAACAGTAGCATTAATCACATGGGAGACAAAATTTTTTACCGTACCGGCCTTGTATACACAATCTTCTTTATTCGCGAGGTACACGACATATTGTCATGTATCCCGCAAGAAGAAAATCAATGATTTACTTTCTTACTTTAATTCTTACCATCCGAAAAGCACTCTTCACAAAGGAAACAATGATAGAAACATGGTCAGGGAGATATGTAAATTCCGAATCTAAAGTTGCAATTGAAGATAAAATCTCTGTTATCAACAGTTTAGTTGACAGAGCTGTCACACTTTCTGATAATTATTTTAAAACACAGAGCCTTAAAACCCATAACAACTCCACTCAACATGGATGGTTATCCGTTTCATTTTATCAAAAAATACATACAAAAAAGGTTGGAAAATATTCAACTGCTGTACAAAAAATAAAGGCGAAATACCTACCGAACTTAAAACTCACATCATCTACATCATACCGTGTGAATGTGGTTATGTTCAATATCAACTTTACCCATAAATTCTACTCTTTTAAGATTATTTTGTTATATGTGACGTGGAATGAAGAAACCAGCTTTAGATCCAAAAAATTAATTTTCCGGTTTTTATTGATTCTAAATAATAATAAAGATTTCCCCTATTGAATGAAAAATCCCCATTGCTCCACAATTAAAGTTGAATTATTTGGAGCTCAAAGTTGGGAGGTGCTTTTTTCGCATCGCGCTCGACTCATGCACCAACAATCACACGCGTCGCGCCTGTATGAATTAAGGCCCCAAAACAATAGCTGTGACGGACAAGCCTTTTCCGGGCATCACATCTTCAGCGAAACATTACTATCCCGATACAGTGGCATCGGAGGGCACGTATTCTCTGGGCCAGCTTTCCCCGCGCATTATTTCCCTAGCAAAAGATTACGAACCCGAAACCATAGCTTCGACGGGAAAGCCTTTCACAGGAACACTTCTATAGCAAAATATTTTTAACTGGTTACAGTGTATCGAATATTATTATTTAGTTTATTATTTCTATAAGAAAAACTATCACAAAAATAGTTAATTATCAGTATTAGACTTTCTCATTACGTGATATAAAAAGTACAAAAATCATAATTCAATCTTTAACTTGAGCTGTACTAGAAGTTTCTAGAACATCAAATATGCGCCCAGTTTTTTTTTAAATTGCCAAAAGGGCTAATTTTCTTAAAAACGTGACGCGATGAAGCAAATCGGACACCAGGTTCGGATTCAGGGACTCAAAAAACATCCAGGTATGGTGGTCTAGTCCACTGCACATGACACTATTATTTTGTTGTGTGCATGTGTTATTTATTGTTCGCAGTTTTTATAGCATCTGATGAGAAAGTCTAATACAGATGATAAACTACTTACGTAATTTTTCTATAGGAACAGTAAACTGAATAATAATATAAGCTGAATTTGAAGGTGAAAATTTTCCTTTTTTGAGGATGTTACAAGTCTACAACTGGCAAGTCTCTTCACGTAATTTTTCTTTAATTCGGTCTCCAGTGGGCACTGAGCATCCCTTCCTCGAATTGCGTTACTTCCTCAACGAAATATTAGGACCATGACAAACTGGCACCTGAAGGCAAGACTTCTCCAAACTAGCTTTTCCCAGTCATCAGTTCTCCAGTGGAATATTAAGACCGGGACGAAGTGTCATGGACCAGCAAGTCTTCCCTGGGTAAGCCCTAGCGAAATATTAGGACCATAACACAGAGACATCGACGTACAAGTCTTCCTTGAGCAAGCCTTCCCGGTTTATCACTTCTTCAGCGAAATAATAAGTCCTGCACACAAAGGCTTGCTCGTCGGTGTCGCTGTTTTGGGGACGTAATTTTTCACTGGGAAGTGATGCCCGAAAAAACTCACTTATCTATGCTACTGTATCGATATCGAAATATCACGCTGCGGAAGTGATGCGCGGGAAAGGCTGGGCCGGTGAATATTGCCCGCCCATGTCAATGTATCTGGATCGTAATATTTTGCTGGAGATGTGATGCCCGGGGAAGGTATGCTCGTCGATGCAACTGTGCCATGGTCCTAATATTTTGCTGGATAAGTAATGACCGAGGAGGGCTTCTCCATTGCAGCCATTGTTTCGGGGTTCTAATATTCTTCTGGGAATGCGATGCCCGGGGGACTATTGTCAGTCGATAACCTCAGTTTCGGAGATATATTATTTTAGTGAGGATGGGATGCCCATGCAAGACATGCCCATGGGCGACTTTGGCAGCAATGAAGGGAAAAGATGGACTGATAAGCATTGCAAATAGGGGAATAGATGCTCGGGAAAACCATGCAAATGTGGGAAGCGATGCCTGGCAACGTCTCTGTTCTTGCAGAAGCGATGCCAAGGAAGACATTAAGTTTTCGGGGCAGGCTGGCCCGTTATAAGCTTTTCTCAAAGCCCAAGTTGGAAATAAGCTGAAAACAAAAAATCGCTGTCCCAATTCAAAGAGCAAATTAAATGCAAAAATGTTCTCTCTTCCAATTGAATGAAAAAGTTTATAGTAAACATGGTGTCACTTTTATGATAAAAAAAGCTTAAGGTTTCTCTGTGAGAAGTTTTCCTGTGCAAACGTCCCTCAATGCCTTCAAGCTTGCTTCACAATATTACAATAAGGATCTCATGATATACCATCATACTATTGTGTACTTTATATAAAAACTATTGCTTTTTTTTTGTTGCAGAGTTCAGTTCACAATTCGATTGTTTACCTAATGGTGAGCCTCTTTTTGTTGTTCCTGGTTCCGGCACTTCTAATTCTACTGACAGAAATCGTTCTCCTGACATGCCTCATTCTCGTGGCAGGTTATCTCCCTCTGCCGAGCCTTCTCTTCGTTCCAGATCCAGGTCTCCTCCTACCAGGCATAGTTCTTTACTCATACTTGGATTTGACCTCAGAGACCTTGCACTTCTTCGGCTTATTCCCCACACCAATCCGGACCGGCGATTCGAAATTCGAAGATACACTTTTCCGGCGAATAAGCCAATTCATTTGATCGGAATGAGACCATTTATCCTTAAGCCCATGCCAACTGACGAACAAAAAGTATTAACAACTTCGACTGGTGACGTCGTTGCAATGCTGGAAACTAATACATTTCTTCGTGGAATATATAATCACGATGGAAAACGGCGGGCGGGGATAAACATGAAAAGCGGCGAAGTATTTGAATTGAGCCAAGAATTAATCGATGAAACTCCATTAGGCAGCCGTTACGGAATAAAAAAACATTTTGAAGTGCTACGTTTGAGCCACCTGTAAACTATAATGCTCAGTATCATTAATTCAGTAGAAAAAATTATAAAATAAAATGTAATATCATTTTTGATCCGAAGTCAGATGAAAATGTTGCAAGTCACTTGTCATTAAAAGATTTCCAAGATCAAAAGATTATCTCATTTTTAGAAACAGATTTTAAAAAAGTAGTTTTTTATTCCCTTAGAAAAATATTTTCTTAAAATTATTAGAAGCTTTGGATTATGTACCCATAATACTTCTCGATAAGGACACTAGATTTGAAAAGGAAAAGTGGCTAATCGATTTCCTTTTTTTCCATATTGCATAGTAGTGTTTAGGATACTGAATAATGTGCTGGGAGGATTTTGCAAATTTTTTAATATAGTTTCACATATTGCTAACTGAAATGTCAAGTGTTGAAAATAGGCTTATATTTGAACAATTTTTATCGCTGCTATTGTCGACTGTTGAATTTAGGGAGACGGCGAAATTGAATACGAAATGAATAAATATAAGGTTTGAACTATCCTTAAGTAAACCGCGAAGTAGGAAAAAGTGTCTTTTGACATTTTTGAAACCAAAATGTTGAAAGTTTTTCGCTCGCGAAAAAATAGGCAATCTTAAAAATTCAAGTCTCCTGTTTTGTTCAAACTTTTTGTAACTGCTCAAAAATCTTTGAGCTCAGTGTAATTTTTAACAGGATTGCGAGCTCAAATTTATGAGCAAGTATAAGATTTTTTCATTCTTTATAAACCAATTAATGAGCCAAAATACATTCTTAAGTATTAGGAAGACTTGGATGTTTTATTTCATAAACTTTCGTCGCAATATATGCAAAAGCAATATTTAATTACGAATTGTTAGATATCGGAGTCATTTAGACACTTCGATAATAAAGTTAACAATTTTACTTTTGTTAACGATATCTGAGAAAACGAAGCCTATACATATATTAAAAAATGTCTGAATTGTACCATTGTTCATTAAATATGTCCAAACCATTAACAATTCTTTCGGCAAAATGAAGTAATGTCGCAAATTCTTACTGAAAAGTAATTTTTATTCACTAATATAATTGAACATTCCTAGAAACAATGTACACTGATTTTCTACATTTTTCAGCAATTGTGGATATTTGAAACAAAATAGGAGACTTGAATTTTCGAGATTACCTACTTTTTCCGCGACTGAAAAAATGTAGCCATTTTTTGTTGTTGAGACTAGTTGCTCGAGCCACCTTTAGAAAAATCGAGGTTGTGTTCCCGAACCCATAGTAATATTTAAGAATCCCCAAAATCCACCTTTAGCACTATTAATGAAACGATTCAAGTCTCTGTATGTAAAACAGCCTGTTACATACGACGTTTGCACAATTTAAAATTTCACACACGTCAATATACGAAACCAGAAATAATAATATAGGTCGTTGAAGGTAACATGAATAATAAAAAATAATAAGCGATATTTTATCATATTAAACATCCCATAAACGAAACTGAAAACAATTTCACAAAAATTTGGAATGCTGACAACACGTTATTTATGTTAGGCAAAGTTAACTGTGAAATCGAAGTAAGACGATGGGGCACATTGCTAAATTGCAACGTAGCTTTCCAGTGATCTGCATTGTAAAACAAACAGAAGTCAAACGTACCCTAGCATACGAAGTCGCAATCTGGACGAATAAAACTGAATTGGAATTTTTCTGATACGAATAAGATTTGACTAACTAGACGTAGCAAACTAAAATAGATCCAACTCGGAGACACTTTTGGAGGCAACATGCAAAAGTGCTGAATCCCGTGGCAAGCTGTTGAAGCTTTTAAATTCCTCATAAATTGTATTGGGAACATCAGCGCCCTCAAATTTGTAGCCCATTTTTATTTGGTCTCCAGGAATTAGTATCTTCTCATTACATTTATCAAATATGGAACTTGGTCTCAACCTCTTAGTGTCTCAATATCCTTTTCAGAAAATTAAGAAATTGTGCATCAGGTTAATCAACTTGTGAAAGATGTAACTTCGAAACATCGATCACATAAACCTCTGAAGTAATATATAACATGAAGTAGGGCATATTACAAAAGAGTCGATTGACCATCAGCGATTTCAAAATCTTCTTTTCAGAAGATTAAGGAACTGCTGATTCTCACGACCTAAAGTCGTCGGATTAGCAGGAAAATCTGGCCAAAATTAAAAAAAAATCTATTTGTTTTTTGTGCAAAACCAAACACGGTATTCTATGAATAATTAATCTCGGCATCAAATGCTGGCAGGAATGGGCTCTGTCTCACGCACGTGGTCTTTGATATGGCCCGAAAGATGGCCTGTTTCCATACTTGCGCGCAGTGCTGTCAACGGGGGCACCTGGCACTACTGCGCATGCGATGCATAAGGCGCTTCATTGGTTTCCGTTCGCGCGCTTATTTGAAACGTTAAAAAATACAATTTTTTGTATTTCTTATTTATAATCAAAAATAATTTTATTTACTGAATACTCATTTTATTTTTCAACCTAATTCGTAGAATTTATTAAAAACCATCCATGTACCACTTGAAAATGTTAAAATATAATTAATTTTGATTAATAATAATAAATAAAAATATTGTATTTTTTAACATTTCAAATAAGCGCGCGAACGGCAGCCAATGAAGCGCCTTATGCATCGCATGCGCAGTAATGCAAGGTGCCCGCGTTGGGAGCACTGCTTGTGCGAGACGTGTCGAAACGTCAAATTATACGACCGGTTGCAAGTGCTCTAAATTTTGTTCTAACTTCACGATTTCATTGACAACATATGGAGAGAGTTGCTCGAGGTTCGTATGATAAAATTTCAATAAAGTTGAAGTTTATTCATGCATGAAGTATTATAGTAGTGACCTCAAAGTTTTCTTGTCAGAAATTTTTAGCAAACCAAACGTTTATTAAAAAACATGATCTCAAAAAAAGCTCCGCACTGCTTCGCCATGATTTCTATTAAAATACAAAGTCAACGACGTGGTGATTAAAAAAGTTCAAAATTTAGCTGAGCCTAACGGCAACTTTCGTTTTAAACACGTTTACAAGACAAGTGTACGCGCATGGTGATCAGGCACACAGGTATTTTTCGGGGCCTTTCCAATTTGATTCAATTCGCATTAGCGACCTTAGTTAATAAGCTTTTAAAGCGCAAGTGGAAAGCGATAACTTATGCCAATGGCTGAACACATAATGCCGGACGACGCCTCGCAAGGTCCGTGTGCATTACGGTGGCCCTTATTTTTCACTTTTCGAATTTGTCTGCTCTCACCCCCCCCCCCCCCCAGTTTTGTTCAAATGACAAAAAAAATCTCCAAATTTGAGCAAAATTGGTTAATATTTAGGGTTGGCGCAAAGACCATGAAGTTTCCCATTGATTTTACATGGGAAAAAGTCAGCTTTTTGTAGATCTAATATTTAAACGCGATAATGTTACAAATAATTCCGTGTTTCAGTATATTGTTCAGAATTCATCAGAGAATAAGAATTAATCATACATTTTAGGGTTGAATAATTTTAAGCCACTCTAATTCAATTGTGTAAAGAATTTTAATTTGTTTATAATATATTTGTTTTTTTTCAGTTAACTCGCGAAATGAACGTATTTTCTAGACTTTATGAGTTATTCAATCAATGATAGCAGTAAAATAATTTGTTTAAATAATTTTACAATTATTTAAGTAATACGTATTTGTTCAAGTATATATTTTACCTGAAAAAAGCAGGAAAAACATTTTATCTCACTAAATTTTTGACAAATTTCAATATTTTTAAGTACTAATTTGTTTATTATGAATACTCGTAGATGTTCAAAATAATTTAAATTGCTTCAACAATTTTTTTGTTCACATATTTTATTTTTGCTATTTTTTGAAAGATTGTAATATTTTTATGTTCTACTTTGCTTTTTGAGGATACTCTTAAATGTTTAAACCATTTAAAGTTGTTTAAACAATTGAATATCAGTTAACGAATGACTGGGTATTCTTAAATTACCGATTAATGATTATTATTTTTTTTTAACTTCTCAAAAGCGTCAATAAACCGCAATCTTACGTAAAATTACAATTTGTCACGTATGGGGTTTTCTTTGGGGAGCCATAAGAGAGGCTTAAAATTATTCAACCTCAAAATGTATGACTGATTCTTATTCTCTGATGAATTCTGAACAATATACTGAAATACGGAATTATTTGTAACATATTATCGCGTTTAAATATTAGATTTACAAAAATCTGACTTTTCCCCATGTTAAATCAATGGGAAACTTCATGGTTTTTGCGTCACCCATAAATATTAACCGATTTTTTTTTAAATTTCGAGATTTTTTTTGGCATTCAAAGAAAACTGGGGGGTGAGAGCAGAGAAATTCGAGAAAAAAAATCCACCAAGTATAAATAAGAACCACCCTAGTGTATATAGAACGGTAACTAGACGTAGCTGTAGCATCGTGCGACTTTTCAGAAGTCGAACAACGCAATCTGGACGCTAGAAGCAAAACTAAATTCAAATTCAAATTGGAAGAATATGTATTATAGTGAAAAAATTAGAAGAATATTCCGTCATAGACTTTCTAGGTTAACAAATAAGTTATTAAATATAATACACAATCAAAATCTTAAATTTTGATAAATAGGTTGACTAAATTAACCAATTGTCTAAAGCTAAAATAAAATGATACTAGCACAATTCGCAACAATTATTGTTGCACATTATGCATCGGTGACACATTCCGCTCTCTTTCCATCTATAAGTTAAGGAATAGAATCGACGTGGATCATGTTAACTAGAAATAAGGGAAACCCAAACTAACCTGAATTAACGACTTCCGTTCGCCAAGCGGGCGCCTAGAATTCGGGGTAAAATAGAGCTAGTAGGGATGATTCAGATTGCGCCATTTTAAATCGGTACAAACTGGTTTTAACCCTACTATGTGTCTGAGGGTGAAATCATCATAAAAGCTTATTGTTAGATTATGTCGACATGAATTTTGTAATTGGTTAAAAATGTCGTGATTGCGTGCAAAACCCTTCTAGGGCCGCCCGACTCAAAGATTATAAATATAGGTGCGAGCGCGGGGAACGTCAGATTTATCTCAGAACTTTTCTAATAAACGTGTTACTCCTCGGAACTATTTAGTCCACGTTAGACTTAGAAAATTTTACGGGAATAATAACAGTTAAATCTGACGTGGACCCGCGTAATCGGTAATAATTACACTACAATAAAACTATTGTGAAACAATGGATAAGTGAATTTTGAGCAATCTGCAGAACGACATTGTGAACAATCATGTGAATTATTTGGAAAACTCAAAATGCTTACAAGCTGGTGTTCAAAATATAACAAATATTTTCCCTCTAAATTTCCTGTGTTAAATTTTATTAATCTGAAGTATTCAAATTCCCTGACCTATCTTTCGCGGTTTTGGCTTCCATGCCAATCAGTGGCAGCAACGGACCACGGGAAAATCTCATCCAATCATCTTTAGCTCCAACGGACTTTCTCAACGGCATCGAAAGGTAGGGCATAACATTTTATGAGAGCACTGGTGGGATCGCCGCGCCGTGGAAATTTGGCCATCGGGTAAGTAGTAGTGTTCAACTGTGTCACTAGGTCAAGCCTGCGCAATAAGGAAATGAATCTATTCAAGGCGGGAAAAACTTTTTAGTGGGAAAATGATTTAAATAAATAATGTCAATTCTCATTAAAAGAGGAAAAATAGAATTAGTTTCTCACAGCAGTGAAGACATTGAAAAATTGTGCGCGATAATTGGCTTTAAGGGCTGCTGGGAAATATATGTTCCCACTTCCATTGCATTAATTAAATTCGTGGAAATTTTTTAAACAAATCCGAATAAAGATTACGAAGACTAGGATTACGATTATGAACCAGAAATAAAAATGTGTCGAATCACCGTTTATAATAATTATTACAAAATAAACTTTAAGTTAAGTGGAAAGGGAAGTGCAATTATGCACATACCTAAGAACCAGGCCTCAATTTTGTAAATTG
Source organism: Andricus curvator (assembly GCA_932195095.1). Classification (NCBI taxonomy): domain Eukaryota; kingdom Metazoa; phylum Arthropoda; class Insecta; order Hymenoptera; family Cynipidae; genus Andricus; species Andricus curvator. The sequence goes on along the minus strand of CAKNYM010051653.1, from coordinate 193,003 downwards.
AAATTATATATTGGCAAATTAAATTTGGAATCATCTTGAGAAAAACCTTGAGAATTTTAATTATCAAGTGTTCAAGCGCCTCAGTTGGTTTCGAGTGTTGGCGGATAATCTTGGGACGGCTACGTTGAAGGCCCAGGACCCGTCAGGGCGAGAGATTGACTGAGGTCAAGTCAAGGCTTGAACCGGGAGCAGTCACCGGGCCCGCGAAGGCACAGAGACCTCGCTGGATCACGGAAAGAGTGAAGTGAAAAGTGAAGTGAATCCTCTAAATTTTACATAAAAGTAGAAGATTAAGAGTGAAGTGACACAAAATTCTTGAATTAGTTCCTGAAGACTTATAAGTGACATATTGAGTTTTATTTCTCCTGAAATTTTGCTTTCGTTTGGAGAAATTTTACGAAGGCTATGATTCAAACTATAGAAAAAAAAAGAAAAAAGCCTTGCAGGATTGCAACTGAAAGTTGAATGAGAGCGGGATTTCTTTTGAACTCTTGTATAATATTTTACTATTCTAAGTAAATATTAAAGTAAAACTTTAAAATCTCAAGGTAGTGATTTTTCTGATAGTTCTATTAAATATTGAATATGAAATTTTCCAAACAGTAAGCGGACTTATAAAAATATATGCCTAATAGTACATTTAAAATACTAATCCTCTTATTATAATAGTATGTGACTTACTGAGTAAATAAAAAACAATTAATTTAAATATTATTATTTTTCTGAAATGATTTATTTAAATAATTACTTACCTAATTAAAACAATATTTTCGAAATTGTACACCTTGAGGTTTGGGCGTATCGGAAATGCCTCTTACACGAAGTAAAAAGGCTGGCAAGGGCTGCGGGCGATCTACCGAAAAACTATAAAAACAATTGCGACACCTGAATTACATTTAGAGAATGTAAGTAACCTTCCACTTGAAGGCCCGCCTGATGCAATGGCGAGTGCAAGTACATCGTCTATGGGCATTCTCCTTTGGGCACTACTTCCTTAGCCGGGACGCCAGATCATGGAACAGTATCAAAATTAGTTCGCAATCTTATTCCTCCCTTTGATGGACGAAAAATGTCCGTGAAAATGTTCGTTGAACATTTTCGGGCCGCTATCTCAATAGCTACTTCTTCGGAAATGCCCTATTTGACCATGCTTGTTAAGACTAAAATAATTGGTGAGGCTCGCGTCCATATTCAAGATCGTATCGGAATAAAATTGAAAGATATTCTAAAAATTCTTGAGCAGATTTATACACCTCAAGAGGATGCAAGTCAGCTCTTACAAGACTTGACTAATGTTAAAAGGAAAGCAAGTGAGACAATTCCTGAATACGGAGCGCGGGTAAATTAGCTTTTAAATAAATTAATAAATCATGTCACGGGAAATACGCAAACTGAGAAGGCAGTTGGAATATGTGAGGCTTATAAAATCACTACTGTAGGAAATTTCCTTAGAGGGCTTGATAAAGATATCTACACCCAAATAAAGGACAACGAAATTGTTTCCTTAGACACAGCTATCGCACTTGCGAGTGAGGTCGACCTTCAATGGAAAAGTTGGAATCGAATACATGATTCTGGCGAACAAAAAATATAATTCCTGAAGTGGTAATCCGCAAGCCTCGGATCTCTCGAGCGTGGTCATCATACCCTTATCGAGTATCTTCGACATTTCGAGGGTCCTCATAATTAGGATGGACAATATTCAAGACAATATTCAAGCAAACGCGCACTATAGGGTTGAAAATGCGAAAGAAAAGTCGAAAAGGTATTACGATAGGAAGATGAACCCAAAACTCTTCAATGAGGGAGTACCGGTATATGTAAAAAAAGAAAATTGGCATGACAAAAAATTCGACCCATTTTATGATGGCCCCTATCTCTTAGAGAAATTTATCGGAGAACGCAAAGCCCTCATTAGGATGGGGCCGAATAAAACGAAAATTGTGCACTTTGACAAATTAAAATTAGCAGCACACCCCTTAATAATTCAAATAAATAGGGAAAATACTTCCGCATTTTCCCTATTCTAAAGGGGGGACGGTTAGAAAGATGAGTACATTTTTGGAAAAATATGCTCACTTTAGCACCAAAGGAAAATTATCCTTTTCCTTGAAATATATATATACTTCTTACCGGGAATAAATTAAAGTTGGCTGTATGATATAAAGTTAGTGATACCTATTATTGGAAAATTGATGATTTTTCCCGTTTGTAGGGCTGATCCTTCTTGAATATATAACCTTGATCGCGTTAAATCTGAAAATAAAATTTCACAAAGATGAAATTCCTAAATAAATAAGATATATAAAATATTAATTTATTTAAATAGAGAAACTTATCTGATGAGAATGAAAAAGTGACAGGTTCAGGTTAGGTTGTCACTTGAGATCCTTGAGATTATATCTCCTGATAATCTCAGTATTAGTGGAAGGAATCCGGCAAAAATTATACATAAATAAGAATTTACATTTATAAATAGATAAGGAATTGTAGAATAGAAATGCTGTCAATAATCATAGGTGAAATTCAACTTTATGGTGATCACATAACATAAATGTGACTTAGCTGTCAAAGTTGCTTATCGACTCTTCATAACTTGTATCTTTTAAATTTAGATTCTGTTATTGTATTAGTGCTAATGATAAATGAGATAAATTTTTCAAATGATTTAGATTTATAGCAAACTATTTGGAATAAATTGAGGTTAATTTTTTTAACATTGAAACTAACAGATATGAAAAATAGAGCTATATGATAGTAGCAACTTACCGTTCATATGTAAATAAATTTGTCTTCACTTGCACTCGTTAACATTTTATATAATACTTTGGGCGTAATAAATTTTGTTTGAATGAGTTTGGCAGTTTTAAATCTGTAAATAAATTTTTACAAAGATAAATTCTTGAAATAGGGATAATAATGTAAAATTATAATTTAAAATAAGAACTTGTCTGATAAGCAACGATGGGTGGAAAATTTTGATGTTAACCTGTCACTTAGGATTCAAAGGATTTTTTCCTGCCTATATGAGGACTAAATTTTTTTAGTTTTATGCTTGTAAACACAATTCTTCTTAAACAAATTTTATATTATATTCAAATTTACTTTCCCTATATAATCACTAGGAGCTATATTAATCAATTATATCTATGATAGAAGGTCATTTTGTAGACAACTAGCGACGCCGTCGACGGTAACATTACAGATTCAAAATCTTCCTAATGTAGGAATTGATGGGAATGCATGAGTGCACAGATAATTCTGTACTCCCTGCATTAAAAACCCTGTAAAAATACTCATAACGGGAAAAAGGGAACGCGGAATGCGTGAGAGGAAGTAACTGATTAGGTCAAGGTCTTAAAATAATATAATGTTGTAATTAGAGAGAGGAAACTTAAATGAAATTTAAATTTCGCGCCATTTGCAACTCTAGTATGATGTGGCCAACGTGCGGAAATAAAAAACCCTAGATGTAGGTAGGGGAATCGAATTGAGGTGTGAAAATTTGAAATCAGGTGAGAATAATCAAGCAAACAGGGACCTTTGAATTAGGCTCAAACCCGACTAATTTACTTGAAGTAACTTAGGAAACTTCCTAAATTTTAAATAGGAAATTAATCCCGGAAATAGGGACTTATTATCATTACCAATTAATGAATGGAATTGGGCCATGTAAAGGGAATTAAGGATTCGGTCCTCATTAGTTCTTGCCATGGCCCAAAACCCTTCATGAATCAGTATTCAGATTCCATAATAGACAGAACGCTAATTACGAAACATTGTAAGAAAAAGACCTTTTTCTTTATTTGCAAAAAAAGAAAGTGAGGAAATGGCACAAAGCAAGCCAATCTTCAAAATTCATCGCGAATCGGAGCGCGAAAATCAATTCGGAATTATCCAGGTAAGGGAAAAGAAATTTCTGCTTTTCAATTCAAAATTAGCCGAAATTACCTCATGGTGATGACTCATTCCTTGTCGGCTGAGTCGTGATTTCTTTTTATTTAAATAAATCAATCAGCAAATATCCTTTAACTATTAAAATTTGAATCAAATAAAAAAACTTGCAAATAAAATTTAACTTTTCCTTTTTTATAGTAAATTAAAAAAAAAATCCTTTTTTTTTAATGTGGCCTTACTCTTAGGAGGAATTTTTTTTTAGTTATCGAATCGCTGATCCAAATGGGTGCACCTGTCCGCGGAGCTCTTCGTGCGAAAATTCCCACCAAAAAATTTCACAAAGACCGGAAATGGATTTGGCGGTGCGGCCATTGTGCCATGCAGTTGGCTGCAGGTCCTTTGCCTTCCTCGAAAGGCCACCAAGTGCGTGTGCATCATGTGAGTCGGTGGTTGGCCGCCTGAAGGTAGGCCATTAGCGGGTTCGTGCGTACCGCATTAGGGAACCAGCCGTTGTCAAAAGAAATGCAACCCATTTTTATTGTCACTGGAAGATCAATTTGCCTGCCAACGGACGAGCCCCCCATCAATGTATTCCTGAAGGATGCCTTTGCTGATGGTGTGGGAGCACCCGATTTGGTTCCACTGTCATCGTTACCAACCACCTCTTTCAGCAACCTGCAAGCAATCCCAGAATAAGAAATTGTGTACCAAGTGAAGTGAAGTTAATATCGGTTTTTTGTGTTTTGTTGTTTCCTCTTCTATCTTTCTTTCTTTCCGGTTTTTGTTCCCTCTCTCTTATAAAACTGTCAAATAATAGTCGTGTGCAAATTTTTCCCCATAACAGCTTCTCTTTTATTTTTCCGAATATTTTTATTGCCTTTATAATGAAATATAATATATAATAATAATCTTTTCACAACAGTCCTCATTTTGGTAACATTGATACCATAAAAATTTTTAACCTGAATATTCATGTTGTAACTATTTTGCGGATTGTAATTATCCTCGCCGTCGCACTGCCTCTCCGGATTTTGACCGAATGATGAGTCATGAGGGCGAAGAGTTGTTATTTGTTCAAAATTGTGTTCCTCACCGTCGTGCTGGCGCTCCAGATTGTGATGAGTCACGAGGGCGGGAACGATTACGCCCCCTAGAGGGGGTTCTTGCCATTGACATTTTTTAGAGCTAGAGGAGGCAGGGTGATGTGGAGTGAGAGCACAACATGTATGTGTAAATTGTATATAGATATATATTTTCAAAATTATTTATCCACGTTACATGACAGAAAACGATACTCTCTCTTGAACGGAGATTACAACTATCGAGATTGAGTTTTGATTTTATGTATATTTACATTTTTAGTTTATTTATTAATCTTCTATAAACGAAACAATCCTCTCCCTCAACCCGCGATTACAACTATCGAATTTTATAAAAATATAAAAGATTTGACTCTGATCAATTGTTTTATTTCGTACATTAATCATGCCTACATTTATTGGTGTTTTCAATTCATCTCACGCATATTCAGAAAGCAGGTTATCAATTTCCCTTAAAGTATCTTTAACAGTTAAATATATAGGCTAGTAGTAGTTGATGCGCAAATTCCCCGGAAATAACGCCTTTTGCTTTTAACTGTCGTATTTTGTGAATGCGGCCCCTGCGCCGTCGGGCACTATCGGATCGACTACACGAATCCCGAGTCACTATTTAAAAAATACAACAAAAAAAAAGTTTAATGATTGACTTTAAAATAAAAAGACGAGTCCCTGTTCGATGCTATGAGGCGTCGCATCAGAATAATAGTATATTGTGCTACAAGTTGAAAAAGCGAGAGATTTAAAACGAGTGTGAAGTTAGCTACCCGAGCGGAGCGAGGGTGGCTATCACACGAGTTTTAAATCGTCGCTTTTTCAATGTGTGGGACACGATACGTTTTCTATAATTTGTGCAAAAGTGCTAGTTTTTCTTTACCTGTTTTTTGTGTAACAAGAAGGCGATTTTTTGTCGATTGACGCAACAATGACAATGGCAATTATCGAAACCATGGCAATAATATGGCAGTAATAATAAGCTGGTTCTCACAATTGAATAGTTGGCCCATAAAGTTGAGGGCTTCAAAATTTCCGATTTTTCCTGAAAAAAAACAAGCACAGTATTTTCGGATAAACTGACGGTGTTTTTTGCTTTTGCCAAGTGACAAAAGTACATACAAAATACACAACTCGAGAATTTTCAGGAAATTGATTTTAGGTTAGGGACGAGAGTCGGAAAATAGAATGAAGTTGGCTGCGCACGATGCACGAGTCCACCCGAGGCAGCACGAACCCAACCGAAATAACATTTACTTTTTTCACTGTGCCTCACTTTTATCACTGTCCATTTACTTTTTCCACTACATCTGTCCACTTTTGTCACTGTTGCCCGGAAAGGTCGGCACTGCGCATGCGCCACGTCATCCAGCAAAAATCGGTCACTTTTTACTCCAAAAACAGGTGGAAAAACTGGCACTTTTTCGCGAATTATAGAAAAAAAGATTTTTTCTTTTAAACTTACTTTTCAGATAAAAAAAGGGTGTGAGGAACGTCGTGGAATGGGAAGAAGAGCTTACCAAGAAGCTGGTGGAAAAAGGAAAGGAATGTTAGCGAGCTAACAGATGGGTGAGATGACCTACCAGAAGACTGGTGGATATTCTTTTTTCCTGAGAGCCGACCAGAAGACTGGTGGATGCCTAGGGAACACTCCAAATATTTGGATGATATTTGCAGCTGGTGACCCGGCGCTGGTCTGCCCCGTTGCTCTCGTGCGCCGGCTTTTATGGGCTCCTCCCCACCACAGCGAGCGCTGGATGGAGGTGGGACGCTCCGCGGCGGGGACCGACGGTCCATTTCATTGGCCGCTTCGACGCACGGGGCTTTTCGCCGCGACTAAATGGGGATCACTGATCGCGTTCAGCGGTGACTGACCGTCTTTCAACGCGCTTTTCCGTGTTAACGACTGTGTATACTGTAAAGTGCGTGTTACAATGTAAACTAAAAAATGAGGGGGAAGTAAGGAATTTTTATAAAATAAACTTAGCCATAAAACAAATTTGTGTTCGATTTATTAGCGAACTTTATTTACTTTTATAGGATACTATAGATTAAGTAGGCTAGTTTTATTATATTAACTTTTCTTCCTATGTTTTCTTTGCCAATTTTGTAGGTTATTACATTTTTATTTCTACAAATTATTTAAAATTTTCATTATAATTTTCCCTTGTAATTAATTCTTTATTATTTAAGTTAATAATTAGAGTAATGAAATTAATTAGGCTCGAGCTGAAAAAAGGATATTTGTGCAGGATACATATATTGGCTATCTATACAAATTTGACTATCTCTACGACCAGAAACAGTAATACACAAATTCATAGATCGTGATAGCGGTACTTGAACATTCAGAAAATGATCTTGGGCACACGTTTTATTTGAAGAAATTCAAAATCACACAAATCTCCCTTGCGCTTTAAACTTTAAAAGTAATAAAACTTCCGAAAATTGTATATTTGCGACGGGTCGCGCTTTAGGTCCTGAATACCTGTGCGAATTTTTGGGTCAAATCCATCACGAAGCAAAAGATGGAGAAACAGTTATTATGGATTGTCTTGTGGAGAATATCGATCGAAATGTTAAACATCAGAAGAAGCGACCATAACAAGGCAAACTTGTAACAGCTGTAGCTAATTAGCTTGTAGGAAAAAACATGTTACGCTCGTAGCATAGAAGAAACGAGAATCATCGTTTAATACAGAATGTGGTTGATGATGACCACCTTATGTGTACTATTGGACAAGAGAGCAACAGTCGATATTCGAAAAATTTCCAAAGTCATTGAAAATCGATGCATCGGGCCCAGACGGAAAAATTATATATAGTTTATACATAGTCTGAAATATTATATATAATTTTCGTTTGTTTTATATAAAAATTGTATAAAACATGATATCGGCCATAAGCCAAGAAAATATATGCCGGCTGGAATTTCTCCAGCCTTTAGAAACGACCTTTTCTTACTCGTCGGCTCTCCATCAATTTCCTAAATTCCACGTTTATTTCCGATTTCTCTTTCTCTTTCCTACCAACACCTTTCTCTTCCCTCTCACTTGCTCCCCTTAACATTCCTACTCAACTCGGCCTGACAGGAAATCGCTTTTCCATCTTCAAACTCGGTTCGTCGGGCCCAAACCGGTTTTTACTCTTCTCGCTATGTCCATCTCTCTATGGCTCTCTCTCACGTCCGCCTCGGCACTCTACTCGTCCTCTCCGCTTTTCCTCAAGCCACCATCCCCTCGCCTCTCTCTCACCTCACCTTGTTACTCTCTCAACTTGGCAAACTCGGCTTGGCTCGAGTTCGATTTTCCAACAGCCAACAACTCGACCGCCTGGCCCAAAACCGGTTTCTACTCTTCTCAACTCTCCTCTCTCTCTCTATCTCTCTCACTCTCACGCTCGCTCCCGCTTTACTCTACTCTCACTTTCGACATTGTAGATTTTTCTGATTTTGATTATCTTTTTAAATAAGAGGGCCCGCTTATTTTTGAATATAAATCAGAGAAGAAAGATATATAAATAATCGAGTGTTAGGATATTTTTATTCAATCTGTAATTTATAATCTATTTAGCCAAATCCTTCCGTTTTCGAATGTGTACCGAAAATAATGATATTAAAGTATTTTAAGGGATTTGAGTAGGATTATTATTCTTTTATAATATAACCATTAAATTCAATTCATTAATTTTTTTATATGCCACATACTCAAACTCCTTAAAGTTACTAATTATTGAAATAATAATATAGGGACCTCGGATTAGCCGAATAACGTTAATAAATCACTGAATACGTTTTATATATATAAGTTAGCAAAGATAATGATATATATATATATATATATATATATATATATGTATGTGTGTGTATGTATATGGGTATATATATACTCAAAAATTAGTTTAACACATTTTAAAAATCCAATTTACCAAATTTAGAAAAATTTTCAACGCAAGTAGGAGCGCCTATTTGCAATTAATATTGATCAATTTTTAGATTTTTAATAAAGTTCAAATTCGAATTTTAAGATCATTATATATAATTAGAGTTAGAAAATACAAATAGTTAAAATCAAGCCACGACGCGTGAACGCCTAGGTAGTGGACCCGGGGGATTTTCCCACCACGCGAGTCCCCTCTTGTCGCACGGGCCCAGCCAATCAGAGGCTGGGACTACTCTTCTCGGACGAGTGGAGCGGCAGCGAAGCGACGGTCTGTGGACCGTGTAGTTAGTAGTCAACGAAATTCGGGATAAACAGGTCGAGAAGCGCTCGCCTGTTCTCTTTTGAACTGTTAGACTAAGCATGACCATCGAGTCACGCAAATCAAGTGTAATCTTTCCAATTTAAATATTTTCAATAAATCGTGTTATCCTCATACAGTGCAGTAATTCAAAATTTGTTATTTGTGAATCACCTACCTAATTCCTGGGTCCTCACGATTTCATCGCAGAAAACCATCAAATCGAAGCGTGACATCGCAGCCGGAACTCAGCCGCCCTTCGTCACCATCAGAGGATGAGTCGTCCTCAAAAACATAATACCTTTCCATTCTTCTCTTCTCTTCAACATTTTTCTTCATCATTTTTCCTTTTATTTGAATTTCTCTGTGATTATTGATTTCTTGTCGGTACATTCGTTGGGGCACGTCACCGGTATCGTCTCCCAGCGTCCCTCATAGGGGCGGGGGTGACGTCGATTTGGCCGGGAGGTTCGTGCCACGTTTGTATCGGCATCATTGTTTGTTTGATTTCTGTTTATATTTGTTGACACCCAACCCGGTACACGTTACTGTACCACGTCACTCAGCGTCCCGTTGTGGGCCGGAGATCCGACTCGACAGTACGCGACCGAGGCTCTGCTGTAGTATTGAATTGACTCGCGTATTTCTATGTGTGTTGTCCCTTCTCAACTCAGTGCGTTTCGCGATTCGTAAATAGGTTTACCGTGAGTTCGTCGAGACGGTTTGTTTGATTCTTACGGAGCATCAGAGCCACTCGCTCATCTCGCGCGTCATTCCGTGTTTCGGGTTCGCCCCTCGATCGCCCGGTCCGAGCCCGGTTACGAGCAAATTTGACAGTTCCTCTTATCTAGTTGTGTATAGGCTGCCCGGTTTGAGCCCGATTAGGATTATTTGAACCTTCCTCTTATCTAGTTGTGTATAGGCTGCCCGGTTTGTGCCCGATTATGACTATTTGAATCTTCCTGTTATCGAGTTGTGTATAGGCTGCCCGGTTTGAGCCCCATTAAGACCGCCCGAATATATATATTATATCCGGGTTGTAAATAGGTTGCCCGGTTCGTACCCCGTTACCCCATCTTCGTTTCTTTACTTGTTCTGAGGATACTTTTACGGGTACGTAGTACTCGTACGTCATTGCCGAATGACCCGTACGCGTCAAGCTCGTCCCCGCACCCCCGGGAAGGCCCGGGCCAGGATAGATTTGGCGGCCTATCAAGCACGTAGGTTGCTGCCCGCGCCTCCGCCGGACACTCTCCCGCCGGGTCCGTCATCCGCTCCTGGACCCAAATATTACCGGAATCCGAACCGGAGCTTCCGGAAACGGGAAAAGAAGGGCCAACAGAAAGCGTTACTTGCCCAGGCGCTAGCTAGCGGATTGGCTCCCGCCCCTATCCAGCTTCCTCTTCTCCCCGTAGTTCGCCCGCTCGGGGCCTCCGTACCGACGGAACTATCACCGTTTATTCCTTTTTCTCTATCACAGAGACCCGTTCAGTCGTTTGACATACCCGAATTATTCTTCTCCCCCTTAAAGGAGTTACCTTCCCCCGACGCACTCTTCGCCAGTCCGGACGAAGTTTTCGTCCCGACGTGCAGTTCCCCGGAGAAATTCTCGCCGATAAAACCCAGTCCCGTCGGTCGCGTAAAGCGGAACCTTTTCTCTCCTTAGGTTTGCCAGGTTACAGCCCTGGTACCGCCCAATCGGGATCACCTTAGGTTTGCCAGGTTACAGCCCTGGTACCACCCAGACCATACACTACCCCGGCATAAATTCTCTATACTCACCCCCCCCCCCCCTTTTTTAACTTTCCGTACCACTTGACGGGAAGGTAACAAACAATTGAAAATTATATATAATACTTCACACTATATATAATTTTTCCGCCCTGGGGGTGTGTTGTGAAGTCAATTATACTTCCAAACGGTGAAGAGTGCACTATATATGTATATATATATAATTCCAAGGAGTTATGGAAGATAATGGAAAAACCATACCCGTATTCCAAATGCTCTCATCTGCACACAACACTGTTGCTATCTTGAACTTTCTCCTTGAATTTGACGAGTTGATGCTATTGAAAATCCTAGTTATCCTCTACCACTAGAAGTAGCTACATACTTCGATAAAGCATTATTGGGTGCAGCCTCTCGAGCTTACGGCAGGGTAGAAAGTCTAAAGCAATATTTAAATTTATGTTTTACAGAAATTCATGGTGAGAACATTAATTTTCCAATCTGCATTTTACGTATAGATCTCTGTCACTGTACTCAGATGTTTGCTCGCTGGAAGTGCTATCCGAAGCATCAGGCTGAAGTGCGTACTATGTACTTACGCGTAATGTGTGTTCTAAGAAAGCAGGATACTTTTCATGATTTTTAAAAAATTGCTACGGTGATCTTGATGCTGCCTCTTGCAAAAAGCAGCAATAAGGGAAGTATAGCTTTTAACGCTAAATAATTCTTAAAAGGCAAAATAAAAGGCATTAGTGAAGATTTACGCGAAGAATGGGTTCAACAACTTTATGATAAAGTGAAAACGCTGGCTGATAATGAAAACATAACCAACATTCTTCCACACATTTCCACTTTATCTCGTATATTGAAATCATGTTTTTCATCAAAATTGTTAATTTGAATTTCCAATTAGTATTCACCATCTGTCATGGCTCCTATTCCCCGCGCATTGTTCGTTGATGGTGTGACAGACTAGAGTCTAGGGCGCGGCGGCAACTCAGTATATTAGCACCAAGCGCATTGTGCTCATGTGCGAGTATCCAAGGCGTTCATAACCTCCAGTAAATGAAGCGTTTCTTTGTTTGTTGTGACGGCCTAGTGACGGACATAAGTAGTGAATTTTTAAAATAACAGTGCATTATGGCAGATATAATTTATCCTATGTATGAGAACACTTTTTCAATAAGCTATTCTTTAAAAGTGCATATTTAAAGGAAACTTTAAAAAAAATTGTAATCAGTTATATAAGAAAAAAGAAACCAATATTAAGTGCACGTTTTGTGACAAGTGTTGCGCAAAACAGTATAATCTGAAGGTGCATGTTAAGCGATCCCATGCACAATATTTTAATGAACTTTACCCGAAAGTGTGTTACAATTTCAAATGCGACTACTGCAACAAGCATTTTAACCGTAACCATAATTTGAAATCGCACATGAAAATGCATACAGCAAGCAGAAATTAGTGAACCAAAAATAATTTCGTAAAAGAAAAACAATTTTCAATCGACAAACACATTCCTAGTCCTAATACCTAGGTGGCCATTGAAATATATCGACCATTTAACATTTTTGTCGTCGATTGAAGTCATTAGAACAATAACGTCAAGGCCCAATGAAATTCCCCCAACGACCTAACGACCGCTAGTTTATATCGAGTTTCCTTTAAAATTCCATTTACAAATTATTTCATTTCGCCCCAAAAATCGATTAAAACGAATTGACACGATTTTATAGTTAGTCATAATAATTATCTACTAGGGTTGATCGGAAACTTTCCAGCATGGCGCCCTATTCGTGAAACTATAGGTCAGGCAAGGTCGCTGCCATGTTGGAGGGCTTCGCTTTTCGAAATTCACTGAACATTTTATTCTTTTCAGCGAGACCTGAAAAAAGAAAAAATGAGGGTGGCCTCCCATGGCATCGTCAAACTTGGCGCAAAACCGTAAATCACCAGACATTACAGCCAATGACAAGGTCGCCAAAACACTATTCCGAGCTGGAAGTTGAATGTGACTCTAAAGCACGATCCTCCCCACCAACCTACACCATCGAGGATACCGCACATGACACTTTTATAAAGCTTGAAGAATAAGTGACATACCTTGAGATTTTTCTTTTAGAAAGTTCAAGATTGAGGCGTCACGCCCAAACAACAATTTTGGCTTTACGCTCGGTCAATTTTATGAGAATAGATTCTCCTATGCTTTTCGGGGCCTTTCCAATTTGATTCAATTCGCACCAGCGACCTTAATTAATAATTTTTCAAAGCGCAAGCAGGAAGCGACAACTTATGCCAATGGCCGAAAATAGAATGCCGGACGCCGCCTCGGCATGTCGGCTTGGCGCGTAACACTAAGGTCCGTGTACAGAGACCGGTAACTAGACGCAGCAGATGCTTATAAAGGGGCGTTCATAACATAGCGTCCTCCAGTAGCTCGTCATTTCCCCTTATCAGTTCTATGAAATTGTTATTAGTCTATGACGAGTTACGTCACTAAGTTGCGTCGCAGGCACGACGCGAAAACATACTAGGCACACCTAGTACCTAGTAGTACCTAGTACATGTTGCACGCTCAAAATGCCGGCTGCTATCGTGTTCAAATTCCGAATGATAGGAACGGGTGGCAACGCTCCTGCGTTACCACGTGTTGATTGAGTGTCCTCCTTCACCCCAGTTGATTTGAGAGAGAGAGAGAGAGAGAGAGAGAGAGAGAGAGGGGTAGTCATGCACTGATATATATATATATATATATATATATATATTCGGTTTTCGGTATCGATTCCTCTGGAATAAAACCGAAGGGCCTATGACAAAGCCACCGGACGCGTCCTCGGGTTGCGGATAGAGGGTCCCTGTACCAAGGGTTTCTGCTGAATATGGTTACAATAATTAATAAGCAGTCACGGACAATTGTCCAGGGATGGTCCCGAAGGAATAACTCCTAAGCGAAGGCGTAACAACCGTGCCGAAAGCTGAATGGCACCTGGGTTAGGTGTCTCAAACGGTGACCTTGGGATACCGGGCGACCTCTCAGAGTATCAGCCTTATCCTTGCACGCGAGGCTCTACAAGGATGGACTAACCCTTTCCCTAGCTGCTCGTGGGAACAACAATGAAACCACCAAAACAACAAAATGTTGCCTATTGTCGGGCATAGGTCGGCAAACAATGCCGATCAGCCTAGAGTTCGGGGTGCTGAAAATGATGTAGATGGAAACACGACGACGAACCGGCGAGGCGCTCACATTGAGTGGACGGATCGACTCAGGGATGACGTGCTAGACTGCTACGATGACAGCATTATCCCTGTTCGCGGAGGCTTTATGGCGCGTATGAACACTCTGTGGTGCCAGAAACACCCAGAGCTTCAGCACGTGTCGCATCAGTCTTTGCGAAATCAAGCCGACTACCTCCGGAAAAATGGATATGTACGCGGAGCGCTTCCCCAACCGCTGCTTTATCAAGCTGCAGACGAAGATAAGGAAGCGACATTGAGACCAACCGCAGACAGCAGGCACCTTCTGAGAGAAGATCGCAATTTCATTATAAGAAGGAACATTAACATGCAAGTTCCTCCTAAGCCCCAAGATCTGGCTGAAATGGATGCCTTCCTTCGTGGAGATATCTCGCAAGAGTCCGACCTCTGGACCATCAATTGCTCAGTTTATGGTGCTGCGAGAGCTTTGGCTGATTGAAATAGAAGGCTGAAACCGACGATGGATCAAAAGACCAAAAGACGCTTGCATCAACTGAACAAGAAGATTGGGTGGGCAAGACAGAATGCGTCCCGTGTTCAATGTGTGATTGACTACATAACATCTGGTAGACCGTTTACGGAAAGGGTTCGAAAGTTCGCCCAAGAACTAAGAATCTTGAATCACACACTGAACAAGTCAAAGCTGCTGACAATCAAGAAGCATATTGTTGACAAAATACGGCTGTTATCTGACGCAAGGAGGAGAATACAGAAGAGGGAGATATGGATCAGGGAGAATCAACAGTTTCTCGCTGACCTATCGCGCCTCTTCAGCGATCTACCTGTTTCCGTAAAAAATCCACCCAAGCCCAAGGAAGTAGAGACTTTTTGAAGAGAGGTGTACAAGATCCCGAAAACACTAGAGTTGAAAGAAGGTACTGACAATATCATCCGCTTCAAGGAGTTTTGCGACAACCTCATAAAATCTGAGGAGGAATGTCCATCAATCACTGCCGAAGAGGTGAAAAAAGCACTTAGAGGCACGAAGAACTTTTCCGCTGCTGGACCAGATTGTATCAAGAACTTTTGGTGGAAGAAATTTACTTTTACACACCAACATTTGGCCCGCATATTCACCTCATATTTAAAGTCAGAGACGCCCATTCCGCAGTGTCTGGTGTTAGGGCGCACTATACTCCTGCCAAAAAAAGGCAACTTGTCCAACCCAGAGAATTACAGGCCAATAACTTGTTTCAACACGCTGTATAAGTTCTTTACAGCTGTCCTCAACAACAGGATTGTTCGGCGAATTGAGCCTGTATGGCGAGAGATGTACGAACAACGTGGCTCGAAAAAAGGTGTAGCAGGCTGTCGAGAGATTGATGGCTCTTTGGAAGACTAGATTTACTATCTCATCTAGAGATTATCGTGTGACAACAAACAATGTCACCTTCCAGAGGGGCGTCTTTCAAGGTGATACCATGAGCCCTTTGCTTTTTTGCATCACACTTCTGCCTCTATCTCTCGCACTATGAAATTCTCCTGGATACCTTTGTGGCGACACTAATCAGCGCGAGCATAAGGTCCCTCATGTATTTTATATGGATGACCTGAACATCTATGCCTCTGGTAAAAGCAAACTTCAAACTGCTATAAATATTGTCAAGAACTACACAGGCTTGTAAAAGTGTGCCGAAATTCATCTGAAGAAAGGAAAGATTACTGGCGTTCCCAAGGACCCTGAGCTTGTGGATATAAGTGTTATTAGACATCTTAATACTGGAGAGACCTGTACATACCTGGGCGTGCCTTAAAACCACATTCAGGACGTAAAATCAGTGAAGGAATCTCTCCGAAACAGATACAAGCATATTCTGCGACAGATTTGGTCTTCCAATCTGTCGGCGTTGAACAAGGTATCTGCGACTAACATGCTTGCCATCCCGGTTCTACTCTACTCGTTTGGGGTAGTTCAATGGACGAAGAACGAGCTTAAGGCCCTTGATGTCATTACACGTAAGATCATGCATATGCATAAAAGCTTGCAAAGCAATTCGTCAGTTCCGCGATTATATATTTCACGCCGTCAAGGCGGACGCGGACCTCTGAATCTCCAGTGTCTTCATAACCGGATTGTTCTAATTACAGCTTACATCGTTGCGAATGGCAGAGATCCTCTCCTAAAGATGGTCAGGAACCACGAGATGATTGGCGAAGGAGCGTTCCTTTACAAAGCCGCGGAACAAGCGGCCGAGACCCTTGGCCTGAATTTTAACATCAGAAGTGAGGAGAGTGCATTACTTCATCTAGATGCTTCACTTCTAAAAACCAAAGTGAAGAAAGCAGAGGTTGAAAATTTTCACCAAGAGCTACTCGACAAGAAAATGCACAGAAACTTTCACAGAAATGTAGAAAAACAGTCCTTGTCGAAGGAGCAAACTTTTGCTTTCCTCAAATCATCAGGGCTTCATTCAGGTACAGAGGGTTTCATTTTCGCATGCCAGGACGGTGTCATTTCCACCTTAACATACCGTGAGCGCATTTTATGTCAAGAAGTTCCCAGTGATAGGTGCAGAGCGTATCATGGACACGCTGAGTACCTAGAACACATACTATCAGGGTGTCCGACCCACGCGGGAACGACGTATATCTACAGACATAATGCGGCCCTAAGAGTGCTTTATTACCATCTTTGTCGCTCTTACGGTGTTGGCCGCGACCCTGCCCTGCTGAACGCTCCAAGGGAGATAGAGTCGATTGTCCGAAACGAGAAGTGCCAAATTTTCTGGATCTACGATTTTCGGGCAGCAGTCTCCGTTGCGCACTCGAGGCCTGACATTGTTCTCCAAGACTTCGAGAAACGAACTATATTCGTGATCGAATTCTCGGCTCCGTCCGAATACAACATCACTGCAAAGGAGAAAGAAAAAGAGGATAGGTATCAAGACCTTAAAAGAGAGCTACAACGACTGTACCCAAAATATTCTGTACGAGTAATTGTCCTTGTGATAGGTGCTCTCTGAGGTGCGAAACTATCACTGGTTCGTAACCTTAAAGCCATACCCGCGTGCCAAAAATATGGAAAGGCACTTGCGAGATGGATGCAGAGAGCTGTCATCCTTGGGTCGCTTCGTGTCCTTAAGACACACGAGGGTTTCGCCGGCCTGTCGTTGTGATTTCGTCGTTGCCTATGACCACCCATATCACGGTTGTGAGACGTGGCCGTGGGTGTGATTTACCGCGGTGCTACTGGGGGCTATTGACATTTTTTGGATGGCAGTTGCTCTTAGTGGGACCCTGCGGTGGTTGTTTAACTTTTTTTTTTAAATTATATATAGTTAAAAGTTTGTCATAAGGACAAGCGCAGGATTTCGCCGGGAGCGGGTGCTAATCTGAAAAATTGCACCCGTTCCCAGCGAAATCGCGGTAAAATTTCAGCTGTAACCACGTCTCACGACCGTGAGATAGGTGGTTACAGTCTGCGACGAACTCTATACGATGGTCCGGCAAAAGTCTCGTGCACCCTGAGGACACGGAGCGACCCAAGGACGACCGCCTTCTGAATTTCCCCGCAAGTGTCTCAGCATTTTGTTGACACGCAGGGATGCTTTTCAGGCTATTAACCAGTGAAACCTTGGCACTTCCAAGAGCTCCGATGATCAAGACGATTAGCTTAACAGAATATTCCGGGTATAACCGTCGCAACTCCCTTATAAGGTCAATTGTCAATTGTCGAGAATATGAAGTTCCAGTATATGCGGCACTTCTCATTTTCGACAATTGACTCTATTTCTCTAGGAGCGTTTAGCGGAGAGGTATTTGGGCTAATGCCATAAGAGTGACAGAGATGGTAATAAAGCACTCTTAGTGCCGCATTGTGCCTTTGGATGTAGGTCGTTCCCGCATGAGTTGGACAACTAGATAGTATGTGTCCTAGATGCTCGGGGTGTGCATGACACGCTCTGCAGCTATCATCGGGAATGTCTTGACTCAAAATGTGGCGACGGTATGCTAGAGTGGAAATGACACCGTCTTGACATGCCAAAATGAAGCCCACGTGCCCGACTTCAATCCGGGTGATCTAAGGAAAGCAAACGTTAGCTCATACGACATCGACTGATCTTCCACATTTCTGTGGAAGATGCCGTGCATCCTCTTGTCGAGGAGCTGTTCGTGGAAGTTTTTCTCCTATGCTTTCTTAATCCGGTATAGTTCTCTCCAGCGCAAAGGTGTCGTATAGCGCTTCTGTCAAAGAGCTCAGGATCTTCGGGGATGCCATTAAGTTTTCCTTTCTTCAAATTAACCTTGGCGCATTTCTCTAACCCGAATTCCATTCCAATCTCTTGAGTGTACTCTTTGACAATTGTCAGAGCTAGATGTAGTTTCTCTTGATTCCTAGCATAGATTTTAAGATCATCCATGTAAAATACATGAGTGACATTATGCTTTCGGTTTCCAGGTTTGCCGCAGAGATACCCTTCGGAATGGCGAAGTGCGAGAGATAGTGGCAATAATGTGAGGCAAAAGAGGAGAGGGCTCATGGTGTCGCCCTGAAATACACCTCTCTGAAAGGTGATACTGTTAGTGATCACACGATGTTTTCCAGATGAGATAGTAAATCTGGTTTTCCAAAGCGGCATTAATGTCTCTATGCACCTCACGATGTGTGGATGAACCTTAAGGCTTTCCAACAGACAGATGATAAGTCTATGGGAGGTTGGATCGAAAGCTTTCCGGTAATCAATCCAGGCCATCGATAGAAATCGCTGATAGTATGCTGCGTCTTTACAGACACATCTATCAATGAGCAAGTTCTCCCGACATCCTGATACGCCTTTCTTTGAGCCACGTTGTTCATACATCTCTCGCCATACAGGTCCAATTGTCCGAACAATCCTATCATTTAGGATAGCTGTGAAGATCTTATACAGTGTGTTCAGACAAGTTATTGGCCTGTTATTCTTAGGATCAGCTATGTTGCCCGTCTTCGGCAGCAGCACTGTGCGCCCTTCCACCAACCACCCCGGAATAGGCTCTTCCGACTTTAGATATGAGGTGAAAATTCGGGCCAGATGCTGGTGGGTTGAAGGAAACTTCTTCCACCAGAAGGTCTTGATGCCATCTGGTCCCGGAGCGGAATAGTTCTTCATGCCTCTTAATACGTTTTTCACCTCCTCGGTAGTGATAGGTAGGCATTCCTCCTCAGCTGTGATGTGGGCATTGCACAGCTCCTTGAAGCTGTTTATGTTCTTTGAGCCTTCTTTAAGTGGATGTTGGACTTCGTAGACTTCTCTCCAAAATGCTTCGACCTCCTCTGGTTTGGGCGGATGGTCGAAAGTAACTGGAGGGTCTTGGAAGAGTCGAGATGGCTCAGACGAAAACTGTTGATTTTCTCTGAACCACCTCTCTCTCCACTCTAGACTTCTCCTAGCGTCAGATAGTACTCGTATTCTGTCAACAATATGCTGCCTGATGGTCAGTAGCTTTGACTTGTTGATTGTGTGATGACGGATCCGCAGTTCGCGCGTGAACTGTCGAACCTTGGCAGTGAAAGTCCTGCCAGATGTTATGTAGTCAATCACACACTTAATGCGGGACGCGTACTGTCTTGCCCAGCCTATCTTTGTGCTAAGTTGATGCATTCGTCTTTTGGTCTTATGATCAACCGTTGGTTTTGTTTTACGGTTTGCATCTGCCAAAGTTCTCGCTGCATTGTACACACTACAATTGATAGTCCAGAGGTCGGATTCTTCGAAAAAATCTCCACGAAGCTCATCATCCAGTTCAGTCAGATCTTTGGGCTTGGGAGAAACCTGAATGTTGATGTTTCTCCGGGTCTTGAAGCATCGTTCTCCCTCTATTGGATGTCTGTTCGAGGCTGGTGTCAGTGTCGCCTCTCTTTCTCTGTTGCCGGCTTGTTCTGGCTGCGGTTGTGTAGGCGCTCCGCTTATATAACCCCTTTTCCGGAGGTCCTCGGCACGGTTTCGCAGTCGTTTTTGCGAAAAATCCGAGAGCTCTGGGTGTTTCTCGCACCACAGAGCATGCAGTCGCGCCATGTAACCTTTTCGTTTAGGGGCCATACTGGTATCATAGCACTCCAGCAGGTCGTCCCTGAGTTGATCCGGCCACTTAAAAGTAACGAGATTCCGCCGGTCAATCGCATTGACTCCGTCTTGATTGGCTCCCCCAACTCTAGGGTAGTCGGCATTGTTGTCCGACCCATCGTCGGGAGCCCTGCGCGTTCGATTGTTTAGAACCGCACTTCCTACAACTATGTTTAGTGTTGTCATTGTTGTTCCCACGAGCAGCTAGGGAAAAGGGTTAGTCCATCCTTGTAGAGCCCCGCGTGCAAGGATAAGGCTGATACTCTGAGAGGTCGCCCGGTATCCCAGAGTCACCGTTTGAGACACCTCACCCAGGTGCCAGTCAGCTTTCGGCACGGTTGTTACGCCTTCGCTTAGGAGTTATTCCTTCGGGACCATCCCTGGACAATTGTCCACGACTGCTTATTAATTATTGTAACCATATTCAGCAGATACCCTTGGTACAGGGACCCTCTATCCGCAACCCGAGGACGCGTCCGGTGGCTTTGTCATAGGCCCTTCGGTTCGATTCCCAAGGAATCAAAACCGAATACCGAATACCGAATACCGAATACCGAATATATATATATATATATATATACTAGATACGAGATAGCTGGATGGTGGACTCCCATGCCAGATGAAAGAAGTGCATGAAAGCGGAAGCTCATGAGAGCGAAAGAGACGGATACATCTACTTGTCTCTTTCACTCTCATGAGTTTCTGCTTTCACCCACTGCTTTCATCTGCCATGGGAGTCCACCTTGAGACGAATTAAAAGCGTCTTTTGTATTTAGCGCCGCCACCGGTCAAGATCTGAACTTCGGTCCGGAGCATGGGTCATGATGCGATATACAACCGTGTCTTTTTAATCTAAAAATTCATCTTCTTCAGTAGAAACTGCTGAAAGGTTGAAAATTAATTTTCTTTGCCTGAGGATTCAATTATATAAAATATTTTCTTTGAAAATTGCACGTTTTGGGTTAAAAAATTAATTTTAAAAATAAATCACTCTTCATCTTCTTCGGTTTAAATATAAAATAATTAACTGCTTTGTCTTGAATTCATCTGTTCAGTTTGAAAATTCAAGTATTTTGTTGAAAATTTAATCACTTTGGTGAAAATTTAATTATTTTGTTCAAAGGCCATCTTTTATGATAGGAAAGCCATTCTTTACATTCTCATCATTCCTGATTGAGAAATTATTATAATTCTCCTAAGTTTCACACAACACTGAAGCCGAAAACCAAGTTTTGGCGATGTTATCATTTTAATTTTTCCTACTTTCGACTTAATCTTATTTCTGCTAAAGATAACGTTTTAACAAAAAAATTGAACTTCCAGCCCGAAAAGAAATATTTTTAATTAAAAGTAAAATACTTACATTTTCAGTTTGAAATACTTAATTCATAACTGAAAACCAACGAATTTTCAACAAAAAAATGAATCTTTCATATAAAAAAATAAAATTTCAACTAAAAAGTTCAATTTTCCACTCAAAGATTGATTTTCTATCAAAATAAAACGAATCTTCAACGAAATAATTAAATTTTTCCTAAAACAGATAAATTTTTGACTTAGAATAGTTCAATTTTCAACCAATTACAATAACTTTTATACCAAAAAGATGAATCTTTATCTAAGAAGATTGAAGTTCTATAAAAAAAGAAAAATTTCCGACAAAAAATGGAACAGCTAAATTTTTAGTTCAAAAAATTAATTTTCAGCCTGAAAGATTGTTTTTCAACAAAAAAAGAATGATCTTTAACAAAATACATGAAATTTGAACCAAATATTTTAATTTTTAAAGGAGTTATCAGCCTAATAGATAAATTATCAACCGAAGAAAATACCAAAAACGAATTTGCAACCCAAAAGAATTATCTTTTTTAATTGTTAAATTTTCAACGAAATAATAGTCACTGAATGCTTCTTTCCTTTCATTTGATTTATTTTATTCCGAGATTAAATATTTTCATAAATTGAAGGGCCGAGTCAAAGAATTGGATGTGCGCGTGACCGCTTGAAAGTGCCCCAGAACGTTATGCAATCTCCCGACAATCATCCCACTTATCCCGTTCGCCCGTGTTTAAATTTTAAAAAAAGTTACAAATCGTTGATTGTCAGAGAACTTCGCGTGAGGAAGTTGTTCCGCATTGATTAACGAATAAATCTGCGCAAGCAGCATATTATGTCGTTTTGTATATCACAAGATATCACGAGCTTAGTAAAGCGAAATGATGCGTGCTGAGGAAACAGTGGCCGTGCGGCTGCCGTAAACAAATACCGTTGGATCAAATTCGCCTTTACTGCAAAGATTGTGTATGAGAAATGTTGAAAATGCTACACACTTACCTCAAAGGCATTGATAAAAATTTGCAATGTAGTAAGGAAAATTTATATTTTGAGATGCAGAAGAGATGGTAGAAGGTTATTGCAGACAGCCCCTGAGTTGTGCAAACATGCAAAGTTTGTGTCGAATGCGAATCAAACTGGTATTTTCGGAGGAAATTGGGCGACACATATTATTGGTACCTTGCATGTTTGTATAATCTGCCCGTTTATACAGAGAGCTTGTATATTGTCATTTGATGTACAAAAGGTACTACATTCGGAGTAAGTTTGCCGAAAATTGTACCGTTACATTGATTCGGCGTGAATATTGCAAACCGTTTTTCTGTACATTTACTTGTGATATTATTTTGTTTAGTTTTATTTTATTTCAAATCTGCATGTCATGATATTATCCACACCCAACAACCTCAACCCACCCAACCTTTTGGGAATTCACCCACTCCTTTGGGTAGGGGCCCCTAGTTTTCGTATACGGTGTGTTCGCCCTGAAGGAATCAATGTGGGTCATAGTGGGCGCTTCATTACCTGCAGACTCGAGTCTTAACGGATCGTAGGTTTTCCTTTTCTCGCTAGGGTCGCGCAAAAGAAATTACGAGCACGATAAGTGCTTTACATGCTCCCTGCTTTGCGAAATAGTAGAACACTGTACCACAAAAACAAAATTTTTTTCTTTTAATTGTTACATTAAAAATAGATTTTTTCGGAAAAAGCGACCTGTACCGCGAGTCTTTATACCCTTTAGATTATTTATACAAAAAATCAGACAAAATGGCTTCGCCGTTTGGCCTGAATCCGACTTTTGCGATTGACATTCTATTTCCAGGGCCCTTAAAGCTGTTGCTTGGTTGCACCACCAAGTAAGTGGTGCGGGGTGTGTAAAGGATTAGGGAAGAGATACAAGAAAAATGTAAAGCCTTAGGGGACACATTAGAAGCTTCCATTCCAATTCCTAATAATAAAAGTTTTACAACGATTTTACAACGAGATATATTTTTCAATATTATAATTTTATTAAAAAAAACATTATGAAATTTGAATTTTAGCTTTCTTTTTTTCGGGTTTTGAATTACGTATTAGAGTACTTTCAAAAAATTCGTAATAAAAAGCTTGCCCTTTGGGACTTAAAACTGCTGCAAAAGTTTAAGATCCTTTACTTTGTCTTTTGAGACCCCAATTGCGTCAGCCAGCGGTGTATTCTCCAAATCATCAAAAGAAAGATCCAAACGGACAAAGATTGATGTCGAATCACCATCGTACTCGTAGTACACATTCACTTGACCATTTGGAAAATAATTAATTTTCACGACAGTACTTATTTTTATTTGTTCAATTTCCTTATTTTTTTGTAAAACGGACTCAACATTTTTAACGTCGCATTGAGCAGCGTGAACCATCGTGAAGGGAGGATTTCTTAAATTTTCAATTATATCAAGATACTATTCGGGTGTCTCCATAGCCTCCTGCATTTTTTTCTTCTGGCCGTATTTACCAAAATTTCTGTCACATTCGCAGTAAGAATGACCGCGGACTGGGTAAAGATGTTCAATGAAAATTTCAAACTTTTGAGATAGCATTGATAAAAATAAAACTATCAAATAGTTTCTATTCTGACTGCCAGCAGCATCGGAATACAAATAAATTTTATTATAAACGGTTGCTTTGAACTCCGACCGTATAGAAAATAATAGAGCAAATTACATACTGTGTTCGAAACTTTTTTTAGCTTACCTACAATAAAATGGAACATATAACTTGAATTTGAATGAAGAATGTGAGCGTTGAATATTTGAAGCCACAATAAACGAGAGTAAAATTGGGAATTCACAGGAATCTTCGGTAAAGGTAAGTTTTGACCGAAATCGCACAAGCAGTGTAAAACTCCGGCTTTATCATTGACCACTCGCTCTTTTACTATTTTATATTTTTCAACTGTCTTTTTGTGGTCAACGAAAGCGTCTCCCTGTTTCCCTAGATGATCACTCTCGTAACACATATTGTACACGTCCGAGCGGGGTAAGGTAAAAGAGAAATTGCCGCGATGATTAAAAAATTTGGAATACGCAGATTCGCCTACCGGAATTATATCATCCACTGTAACATGCTTATAATAATCTAAAAATTCGTCGTCAAGGCGACATAAAGCGAGGCTCGAATCATGAAAACAATTTAATTTTGTATCCTCACTAGAATGATGAGACTCAGAACGAGGCAAGCTTTCGCAATTCAACTGGATAATCTGCTTAACGCCATCCGTTAATTTTATTTTATGATTTTCATGTTTACCTCGCCTATCTGCTAATAGTTCATTGCATGAAATTGTCTTAGGCACTAATTCAATTCTACGTTTATCGATGCTCAAAACGTTGCATAAAATTTGTTTACAAACTGTTATGTACGACGTTTCTGTAGGTCAAATGTATTCTCCTTCCTGCGGGCTATTTTTCAGAGGATTGCCACTGTTTACTGATATAATTTTCTTCCACAACATCGATTCAATCAATACATTTTGACACTGATAATCGCCATACCCCCAAAAGTCATTATGAATTTTTCGTTGTTCAGCTACTTCAATTTTCGCAAAACTCTGTTCACGGTAACAAGAAATCATCTCTGTAAATATTTTCTCAGGTACATTCCTTTCAGGGTTTGAAGTTGACGTGTATTATTTACCCTTGTGAATAGTAACAGTATTTTCATGTAGAATTTATAATTCTTTTAGCGCAAAAGATAACGAAATTGTTCAAAACGAACGAAAAAATTATTTTTTACGTAATATTACAAAAAAAAAGATAGCTGCAGGGATTGTTTAATTTATTTTACGATCCTTACTTTAAACGAAATTGATTACTTACTTTATTACAAGCATCTTTTGCATCATTACATGACATTTTCAGAACTTTTTAGCTCATCGAAGGCCGAATTTCCCAAAAATGACTTGAAAAGGCTTGCGCGTTGTCGGCTCATCACATCCTCAATAAAGAAAAAGTTTCATATTTAAATCAAATTTGTATTATTATTATTATTTAGTTTACTGTTTATATAAAAACATATTATACAAGTAGTACGATCAATAGATAATCGCTTTTTTGTAATAAAAATATCATTTTAGGAGATACTGATATAGGGATTGAACATTTAGTGGAGCATCGTTGGCTCAAGCGTGTGAAATTTATCTTTCCGATTCTTTATAGTAAAAACTATGTCAATTTTCCACGTGAATATCTTATTTTTTTGAAACCTAAAACATTATGTAAATTATGGTATCAGTTTTAACGAACTTAGTAGCTACGTTTTTTTGTTGCTTCCAACAGACCCTAATTAAATGGAAATATCTTACAACGACAAACTTGAGGCATCTAATCCATGAGATAACGACTATAGGATATACGTATTATATAATCTAAAGGAGCACCAAAATATTCATTCGGAATATTCATCATTAATACAATAATAAGTTTTTCCTCTGATAATAAAATATGAGGATTGTCCATACTCTTGTCTTATCTTTGGCGTTTAACCACAATCTGCTTCCTATTCCAATTGCTGTTTTTTTTCGAAACCTTATTTGAGTTGGTTCGAAATGATTAGGATCTAATCTGAATTTAGCCTGGATTATCCAGAATATGTGTGTTATAAAAAATGGAATGTGAACAATGTCCCTACTGATACGGAATTTAAACGAATTTTAAAAACCTAAAAATATGTTGAGTCAAAGTGGGCATGGAAAGGCTTCTGATGTCTGCCTAAGGGTGTTCGCACAAGAAAATCCGTTGCAGTGCGCTGGAGACGTCTCACGGACGTGCCGTCCGCGCACAAACACATAACGCCAACCAATTTCGTGCAACCTGCCGTGCTGCTACGGTCCGTGGCAGCGCTTACTCAAGTGCGTTGCGAACTAGTGTAAGTAGCAACGCACCTGTGTGCGTCACCGCTCAGACCGCAGCAGCACGACAGGTTGCACGCGATTGGTTGGCGTTATGAGTTCGTGCGCGGACGGCACGTCCGTGAGACGTCTACAGCGCACTGCAACGGATTTTCTTGTGCGAACAGCTTTAGTCTGCGTCGGGTACCGACATATGTGGCGTTTACGACAATTCGCTCTGAGCTCGCTCTGAGCTCGATGGGGTGCTTAACCATTTTCTCCATTTTCATTTTCGTGATATATGAATGCGGATTAATGGTGGACTCTCATGGCAGATGAAAGCAGTGGATGAAAATTGAAACTCATGAGAGTGAAAGAGACGGATAGATCAATTTATCTCTTTCACTCTCATGAGTTTCTGGTTTCATCGGCGATGGGAGTCCACCATAAGAATCAAAGATGGAGTTGTCAACCCGCCCCCCCAAACTCATGCGCAGTAGCCCCGTGCACCAACAATAGCTTAGTATTGTCAAAACGGTTAAAGCAAAAGAAAACGTGCAAGTATCGAGATCAGTGAATGTAATTTAGTTAAAAGATTAGCAATCGATTCAACATCCCTTGATTCAACATTTCGACATTTTCTTCCATTGCGACCACTTTCAAACAAATTTTTCGCTCCACTACTTCATTCATCGCTCTGTGACAGTGGTGTCAGAACGCGGATATCTCTGGCATGCACAGTAGTGATTCCTGTGTATTTTTAGATTGACCCATGACGTTACATAACCTAAAAATACCCAGGAATGACTACTGCGCATGCCAGAGATATCCGTGTTGTGAAGGTGCTTTTACACCTGTGCATGCATGCATGTGCGTACGCATGCATTTACAAGCAGTCATTCCAACCTCTGATAAATCTAGTACGCTTGCGAATGCGCGCGTGCATGCATGCAGAGGTGCAAAATCACCTTTACACTACTGCTCTGTGATTTCGCTCTGTTAAAAAAGCCAGAGCACTTTTTCAGAGCAGAAATTGACAGAAACATGTTTTCCAACACACTCTTTACAAGAAAACGAAAAACAAAACTCAACCATTCTGAAATTACCATTGAAATTTACGGCTCATTTCACACTGCGACATTTTACAGAAGTATATTTTTAATTTCAACCAATGAAATTTATGAGACAGCATAGCCGTCAGATTATATCCTAAAAAGAGGTTGAGCACCCCTTCGAGCTCAGAGCGAGCTCAGAGCGAATTGTCGTAAACGCCACTGGTAGTGATGGGATATCGATATCGAAATATCGAAAATATCGATATTCAGAGTCCGATATATCGATATTTCATATCGATATTTAGAAACCGATATATCAAAGTCAATATCGATATTTTGTCATAATTTCGATATCGATATCCCATCACTATTATGTTACTTGACAGAATGTGCTTTTTAGTTGAAAAGTGAGTGAAAACCCAAACAAAAACTAAATACAAGAAATCGTAAGTAGACATATTTTTCATTCATTATTTACCTTTGTATACTTTCTAATCTGTATAATGCGAATATTTCTAAATAACATAAGTCTCAGGACAGAGTTAAAAAATCATCTTTTGGGTTGAAATATTTTGCTGAAAATTCATTTTTCTAAAGATTCATCATTTTAGTTGAAAATTCATCTCTTTACTTGAAAATGTAACTACTTTGTTGAGAATTCTTTTTTTTTTTGTCAAAAAATAATTTTTTTTATCTAATATTGCAACTATTCCATGTTTGGTTAATAATTTATATTTTTTATTAACAATTGACCTTTTCTGGTTGAAAATTCATGTATTTTGTTAAAAATTCGCATTTTTTTGGTTGAGAATTAATTTTTTTAACTAACAATGTAAATATTCCATTTTTGGTTGAAAATTGATCTTTTTGGTTGAAAATGCATGTATTTTGATAAAAATTCGTCTTTTTTGGTCGAAAATTAATCTTCTTGGTTGAAGATTCATCCTTTTAGATTAAAAAAGCATCTATTTGGTTCTAAATTAATCTGGTTCTGTTGAAAATTAACTGTTTTTTTTAAATTCATATTTTTTATTTAAATTTCACTATTTGGTTAAAAATTAAACTATTTTCATGAGAATTTGACTTTTTGGTGGAAAATGAACTTTTTTGTTAGAAAATCATATTTTCGGGATGAAAATTCAACTTTTTTGTAGGTAATTCTTTCTTTTGGTTTTAAAATTCAACAATTTTGCTGAAATTTGATGTACTTTGTTGAAAATATGTGTTTTTTTGCTAAAACATTGATCTTTTTGCTAGAAAATTCATCTTTTTGATTGAAAATTTAACTTTTTTGTTAAAAATTTGTTTTTGCGTTGTTAAACATGTATTTTTTATCTGAAAATTTCACTATTCTATTTTTGGTTAAAAATTCATGTATTTTGTTGAAAATGAAATATACATTTCGACTTAAAATCTTACGAATTTAAAGTGTTTCATATTGCATTCAATATCGTATTTACATTAATTTTTTTTGAAAGAATTTTGTCCTGCATTATTACCCCATTTTCGTGAAAAATCACTTTTTGTCCTATGTTTTTATACAGTTCTTGGGCTACATTACTTTTCGGGGAGGGGGGGGGGGATTGTCTAAAATTGATAACGTAGTTTATGGACAGCCCCTTATATACAATACCCTTTTTTCATAAGAAAAAAGTCATTACATTCCAATGGAATTACTTCCACGCAGTTACTGCTGCCTAACGCAGGAGACTTATTTAAAATATAGTTACTGTTTTTAAAAAACAAGGGTACAATTTCTTTCAATTGATTATCTTACAACCATCAAACCCAATTTATTTTGTTTAATTAGGCAAATAAACACTCGCAGAAATCAACCAAAGATATGGTATTTAAAACCATAGCAACAAATTCCGAAGGTTGTGTTGCAGAAGTTAACAAATTACAATGCAACACATAGCAACGCAATGT
Organism: Andricus curvator; assembly: GCA_932195095.1. NCBI lineage: Eukaryota > Metazoa > Arthropoda > Insecta > Hymenoptera > Cynipidae > Andricus > Andricus curvator. The sequence goes on along the minus strand of CAKNYM010051653.1, from coordinate 163,563 downwards.
GTTATTCTAAGATATTTTTGTTTTTCTACAAACTTACTTTCTGTGGAAGGTTGGAAGAGAAGAATCAGGATAAACAAATTTTATGAAACCACTTTGTTGCTTTAATACATTTTCTTTAATAATAATGTGTTTATACTCATTATAATTAATTATATATTTAAAATAAAAAATATCGAAAATATCAATAATATCGATATTTGTTATCCGATATATCGATTTTTTCGATATGTAGTTTCCGATTTATCGATATTTAAAATATCGATATTTTTTCTTCGATATCCCATCACTAGCCACTGGCGTTTGCGACAATTCGCTCTGAGATCGAAGGGGTGCGCAACCTCTTTTTAGGATATAATCTGACGGCTATGCTGTCTCATAAATTTCATTGGTTGAAATTGAAATTATACTTCTGTAAAATGTCGCAGTGTGAAATGAGCCGTAAATTTCAATGGTAATTTCAGAATGGTTGAGTTTTGTTTTTCGTTTTCTTGCAAAGAGTGTGTTCAAAAACATGTTTCTGTCCATTGCTGCTCTGAAAAAGTGCACTGGCTTTTTTAACAGAGCGAAATCACAGAGCAGTAGTGTAAAGGTGATTTTACACCTCTGCATGCATGCACGCGCGCATTTGCAAGCGTACTAGATTTATCAGAGGTTGGAATGACTGCTTGTAAATGCATGCGTACGCACATGCATGCATGCACAGGTGTAAAAGCACCTTCAGAATACGGATATCTCTGGCATGCGCAGTAGTCATTCCTGGGTATTTTTAGGTTATGTAACGCCATGTGTCAATCCAAAAATACACAGGAATCACTAATGCGCATGCCAGAGATATCCGCGTTCTGACACCACTGTCACAGAGCGATGAATGAAGGAGTGGAGCGAAACAATTTTTTGAAAATGGTCCCAATGGAAGAAAATGTCAAAATGTTGAATCCAGGGATGTTGAATCGATTGCTTATCTTTTAACTAAATTACATTCACTGATCTCGATACTTGCCGGTTTTCTTTTGCTTTCACCGTTTTGACAATACTAAGCTATTGTTGGTGCACGGGGCTACTGCGCGTGAGTTTGGGGGGTGGGGGTTGACAACTCCATCTTTGATTCTTATGGTGGACTCCCATCGCAGATGAAAGCAGAAACTCATGAGAGTGAAAGAGATAAATAGATCTATCCGTCTCTTTCACTCTCATGAGTTTCGGTTTTCATCCACTGCTTTCATCTGCCATGAAAGTCCACCATTAATCCGCATATATATATCACGAAAATGAAAATGGAGAAAATGGTTGAGCACCCCATCGAGCTCAGAGCTAATTGTCGTAAACGCCAATCTTTGCACGGAACAACTTTGCACGTAACCAACTGTGTATGTTGATGTCCAATGAGACAACTGTGCACGTGCAAAGATCGTAAACTCCTAACTGTTTACGTCTAAATTTAGAGGTGCACAGTAGGGTGGTCCAAAATAAGACATTTCCGAATTTTCGAAATTAGTATGAAAATTATTGTAGGCTTCATGAAAATAGAAAACCCCTATTTTTTTGTTTTGAAAAAAAAATCATTAAGAAGACTACGCATTTGTTGGGACAGCTTGGCAGTGCAGCAGTAATGTAACAGCTACACTTTGCAAACTTCACCTGCTCCTTTGTTAAAGCCTGGTGCTCGCGGGAGTTCTCAATAACCACAAAAGTGCGATTTTAGGTACTGCTAACGATACCTAAAATAGCATTTTTTGGCATAAGCCGTAAAATTTTTGCAACCTATTTGCACTTATAATTGACTGGTATGATAAAAAATAGTATGTGACACTCGGTCCCTAAATGGCACTTTGCCTCGTGTAAATTGCAGTACCCGGCCGAAAACGTGCCACTTACAAAAGGTTTCAAAAATTTTGACCTCTCTACAAAAGTTTAAATAAGTCAGTGACAAAAAATCGCTGAAGAACGTAACAAACTTCACTGTAAAGATAATTTTATTGTGAACAAATTCTCGATTCATGACACCGTCATATATTAATTATAAATAAAGTTATAGTTGGGCGAAGGTACAAAAACACGGCCAACAGCGTTTAATTTCACGATAGTGTACTTTGACTTGTTATATTTTGTTGAAAAATCAATAGAAATGAGGCGAAAAAAATGAGGCGAATTCCTTGACATTTTCTGTAAATGTATGCGTCATAAAAATTGAAAAATTTGAATAATTGTAGCTAACAAAGTTCATTATAGAGAAGGACCTTATCTCAGCTCCAAGTTGTGTCAGGAAGCTCAGCTAAAGCTTGAAATAAGTAAAAAATTCAAATAATACAATGACATGAGAAATAAAGTTTCAAAATTATTGAATAATTGACTATTAGCAATTATTTTTTCTATGATTTTTTATGTCGCTTGGGGGCGGCCAGTGTAACTGATCCAGGCAATATAATTGTCCGCTCCAGGGTTCCCATTCAGTCTCTTCCATTCAGTCCCAAATCAGTAACTCTTCCAGAAGCCTAAAAATAAATACGGGTGCAATAAATCATAACTGCCCAAAGGCGTACAAAATATTTATTTCAATTATTAAGAAAATGGCAGTTGATGAAACAATTTTTTTATTACACTTTGTTATTAATATAAACATTTACATCTATTTTCTTTCTTATTTTCATATGAAGTGCATAATTTTTTCCAAACATTACAAATACGCTACCAGCGGAAATTGTATACATTCCTATTTTTTGAGCTGTTGCGAATGTGACATAATTTTTATAATATGAATATGGAAATTTGTTCCTCATGATAACGCAAAAGGTAACAAAATTCTCCGTCTGATAAGCCCAACTTGAAGGCAAAATCTCAATTTCATAAAAAAATATTACAAAAAAACTTAAAATTTCGATGTTTTCAAAAAACTGATCTAACTCTGAAAATAATAAACACGTTTGAAAGTTCTTGGATTTATTTTGAAGGTAATTATCCTCAGAACCTCCCCTCCCTAGGGATCGCGGGACCTTGTAGCTGGTGGGAGGGCTTACGGGTCTCATTGACCACAGATCCGAAATAGGTGAACCTGAGGGGCCGCATCGCGAGGTGTGGCTACTCTGGGGAACTGACGGACTCTGGTCGGTGAGACTTAAACCAAGGAGCGATCCTTCCAGGGGGTAATGGCAAAGCCCACTGGAATATCGAGAGCGCGAGTTCTCATGCTCCCAAGCTAAGATGTGATCGCCGTGTCGAGGGCTGAATGGCACCAGGGTCAACAAATCCTTGGACGCCCGGTCTGCCCCCCTCAGTAGAGGTGGTCAGGCGGGGGTTTCAAAGGAGGTGTCTTAACGGAGACTTTGGGACACCAGGTCGAATCCCATAGTATTTAGACCCGCCCCCTGCAAGCGGGGCTCTGTGGGGGGTGTTTCCTATTTCCCTAGCTTCTCGTGGGACATGAATGTTTCCAACAAATTTTAAAAAACAAAATATAAACGATGAGGGATCCGTTTCGGGTCCATCATCCAACCCACCGCCAAAAGAGGGAGGCTCCGTAGGGGGCAACCCTCCAGAGGCGGTGCGAAATAATGAAGATGGTGGAGACAATTATGTCGAAGCCGTGGAAGTGCAGCTAACGGAACTCTCCGTAGGGAAGAGGCACCGTAGCGGAGCACAAAGAAGGAGAGCCCGTAATGCGCGGCTCGCAAACAGCAGCCAAGGCTCCTCACAGGGGGCAGTGGCTGCTCAAACTTTACCCGGAGCAACTCCTCAGGCTTATTCTATAGGCAAGAGGAAGAAGGGCTCCGCAGAAACTCCCCCAAACAGGGAGTTGAAACGGCAGAAGGCTCTGGTAACACAGGGCCTTACCTTCGCGCAGATGGCCAACAACGCCCTGGTGAGAGTTGTCGTTGCGTCGGGTTATCCTGATGACTGTCTAACTCTCGAGGATTTGGACAGGTTGAGGGATGAAATCTCAAAAGGGATTGACGCGTTACCCCGTGAGGGACGCGCCCCCAGATTCAACGACATCTTCATTAGGTCGGGGGCTATCGTTGTGGAGGCCGCGGATATCTGGTCGCGAGACTGGATTGTGGAGAAAACCCCAATGTTCAGGCTTAGAGAAGGTCTGAACTTGGAAGTCAAGGGGACGGAGTGTCTGCAAAGGTACCGCAGAGCGACCGTACTGATTCCCGGTAATCCCGAGAGTCCGGCGACCGTTCTGGGGCGCCTGAGTTTTCAGAACCCGTCGCTACGAACTGATTCGTGGAAGGTGTTTTCCGACAGGCAGGGATCCAGGCCGAAGGGGAGAGGCTGGATTCTAGTCGTTGGTCTTCCCGAATCTTCAATCAGAGCCCTTGCGGCTCTAGATTATCGTCCCTATCTAGGGGCGAGTAGGGTTACCTTCCGGGTGACCCAACTGGGATCCGCAGGGGTCCCAGAAGCGTCCGGAGGTGCCCCGAATTAGCCTTTCAATGGCTGAGACGGGAATCTCCATTACGCAGATTAATTTGCACCACAGCAAAGGCGCCTCGGCGGTTTTAGCCAGACGCATGTCTGTGGTGCAGACAGGGCTCGCCCTAATCCAAGAACCCTGGTTATACAGGGAAAGGATTTGTGGCTTGTCAGGATGTGGCTCCATATATAAGGGGCCACGCGAAAAAACGCCAAGGGCATGCATAGCCGTCAAGGGTATGGATGCGATCTTGGTGCCTAAATTCTGCTCTAGAGATCTCACCGTTATTAAGGTGAGACTCAGGGGCAGTAATGGAGAGAGGCTAGAGGTATTTATTGCCTCGGCTTATTTCCCTGGCGACGCCGAGGGACCCCCGCCTCCCAGAGAGGTGGAGGCTCTAATTCGGTATTGTCAAGAGAACAAGATCCCTCTGCTGTTGGGCTGTGATGCAAACTCTCACCACACGGTGTGGGGAAGCACAAACATCAATGACAGAGGTAGAGATTTAATTGAATACATAGCGGGCACAGAGCTGGAGATTCTGAATCGGGGTGATACTCCCACATTCCAGACTAAAAACAGGAGTGAGGTTCTCGATTTGACTCTATGTTCAGGTGCACTGAGGAGCAGGGTAGTGGATTGGAGAGTTTCCGATGAGGATTCTCTTTCGGACCACAAACACATTGTGTTTCGATTAACCCTAGGTAAACCAGTGGTTTCTAATATCAGAAACCCCAGAAATACACTTTGGGACTCATATAAAGAGGAACTCAAAGGGAGGCTTGCGGAATTTCCCACAAGCTATGGTACCATTGATGAGTTGGAGCACGCCGCAGATTTTCTGCGAAGGGCTCTGACAACATCATATGAGAACAATTGCCCTACAAGCACAATTAAGTCTAGGAAGGGAGCAGAATGGTGGAACACCCACCTGGAGAAACTCCGTAAAAAGACAAGAATGTTGTGCAATAGGGCAAATAGAACTAAATTGCCTTCGGACTGGGACATCTATAAGACGGCCCAGTGTGAATACAATAAAAACATAAGGAAGTATAAGCAGGAAGATTGGAGGGGCTTCTGCGAGGAATCGAAAAACATTCCGGAAACAGCGAGGCTCCACAAGATCCTGGCGAAAAATCCGGAAGCTCGCCTCGGGCTCATAAGGCTCGATAATGGTGAGTTTGCCGAAGATGAAGAAGCAACGCTGGATCACCTGATGGAAGTTCACTTCCCGGGTTTTCAGCGAATCCGAACCGACCAAGAGGAGGAAGGCCGGGGCCAAGGTGTGGAAAGGGCCGACTGGAATTTCGCCGCTAAGGTCGTTGATTACAAAAAGGTGGAATGGGCCGTAGGGTCATTCTGTCCCTTTAAATCACCAGGAGCGGATGGCATTTATCCAGTGCTTTTACAAAAAGGCATGGATGTAGTCGTCCCTCCTCTGACAAAATTATTTAGGGCAAGTATAGCCCTTAAACACGTGCCATCGGCATGGAAGGATGGCAGAATGGCCTTCATACCTAAACCTGGGAGGGAGGGTTACACTGCTGCCAAAGATTTCCGACCGATCAGCCTAACGTCTTTTATCTTGAAGACGCTGGAGAAGCTGGTCGAGAGATACATTAGGGATGAGGTGCTCTTGGCCTCCCCGCTACATAAAGGGCAGCATGCTTTCCAGGCAGGCTGCTCGGTAGAAACTGCGCTTCATGCTGTTGTGACAAAATTGGAGCAGCAGTTGGAACAAAAGGGGTACGCTGTGGGCGCTTTCTTGGATATAGAGGGTGCTTTCAGCAATACTCCTCCAGAAGTCATCTGTCGAGAAGCTTTGAGATGTGGTGTGCCGGACCAGCTAGTTTGCTGGATAGGAAGCATGCTGCATCGAAGAAGACTTGAAACCAGATGGGGTGAAGGCCTAGTAAGGGGGATAGCTCCGCGGGGTTGCCCACAGGGGGGTGTCCTGTCGCCCCTCCTGTGGTGCATTGTAGTGGACGGCCTTCTTCGAAGGCTAAATAATGAGGGGTACTATACTCAGGGATACGCGGATGACTTTGTAATCCTAGTCAGGGGGGCTCATCTGGATACGCTGATGGGTCTTATAAGGTCGGCGCTGCGCATCGTAGAGCTCTGGTGCGATAGCTCAGGGCTCTCGGTAAATCCGGAAAAGACCAATCTGGTCATTTTCACGAGAAATTATAAAGTTCCGAAAGTTGACGCTCCTGTATTCTGTGGTGGGAAGCTGACTTGTTCAGACTCGGTTAAATATCTGGGAGTAATCCTAGATGGCAAGCTGAGCTGGGAAAAGCACCTGGAGACCCAATGCAGGAAATTTGTCATGACTTTTTGGATGTGCAGGAGAGCATTTGGGTTGACGTGGGGGCTAGGGCCTAAAATGCTTACTTGGCTCTACTCTGCTGTCTTAAAACCCAGGCTCCTACATGCGGCCGTGGTCTGGTGGCCACGGGTGGAACTTAAAACAACGCAGGACAGGCTGCGAAGATTACAAACGCTAGCATTTAGGGGCTTGACTGGAGCAATGAGGACTGCGCCCACAGCGGCGATAGGATTCATGCTCTGTGAGGAACCCCTACATGTGGCGATAACCGCTAGAGCGGCACACGCGATGGGCCGTCTGGCAAGAGCAAATAGATGGACTCCGGGGACTAGACACACTAGACTCCCGAGTGATATCAGCGCACTGCCGATTCTACAGATGAGGCAAGATAAAATCACAAAACGCTTCAACTTCGCCAAAGCTTTCCGCGTCTGCATCCCAAGCAGGGATCTGTGGAAAGCTAATGGTAACCCACTACTCCAGGGGGAAATTTGGTATACAGATGGCTCCAAGGGAGAGGGAGGGTCAGGAGCAGGAATTTATGACAGCAAGAGAGGGAAAGGTATAGGGATCACACTTGGGCGACACGCTACTGTCTTCCAGGCGGAGGTCCTGGCCGTCCTTCGCTGTGCTGAAATACTAATAGAGCAAAACGCTGCTGGCAAACAGATTACGATCTGTTCGGACAGCCAAGCGACACTAACTGCAATAGGGAAACCAGACATAACATCAGAACTGGTTTGGGAATGCAAAAAAGCATTAAACCAACTTGCAGAAAAAAACAAAGTGGCTCTCGTATGGGTCCCTGGTCACACAGGGATCAAGGGCAACGAAAAGGCGGACCAGTTGGCGAAACGCGGTGCAGCGAGCGAATTCATAGGACCGGAACCGGTACTGGGAATAGCGTCTTGCTGTGTCGGGATGGCCATTAAGAGCTGGATCCGAACAAAACACCGGAAATGCTGGGAACAAACCCAGGGTTGCCGGCAGGCGAAATCCATCCTGGGGTATACCTATAGGATGGGCAGAGCTAGGGAAATCCTGGGTTTACCCAAGAAAGATGTAAGGACAGTGGTACGGACCCTAACAGGGCACAACCACTTGAACTATCATATGCACAAAATGGGGTATAACCCCACGACAGAGTGCAGGAAATGTGGCAGGGATGACGAAACATCCCTGCATGTATTATGCCAGTGCCCGGCATTAGCTAGGCTGAGGCAACAGATCCTCGGGGCCCATTTTATGGACACAGAGGAAATTGCAACACGATCAGTGGTCGACATACTGGGCTTCGTCAAGAGGTCTGGATTCGACTGCTGAGAGTGAATAAGTAAGGGTGTGGCACAATAGGCTTTATAGCTTGAGCGCCAGGGGAGCTCTCCATGGGCTTCCCACCCGCATTAAAACTAACTAACTAACTATCCTCAGAACCTCAGAAAATTTCAAATAACTACCGTACTCGGCACAAGCTTTAAAAAATTCAAAACAATAATATTTTTATAAATATTACTATAACTTGTTCAAATGTGAAAAGTAATAATTTTTTTTTAATTTTGTAAGCATTGACACATACTTGAAGTTTTGCGACTTCTTTGCATCAACTTCGATGCTAGAGCTGAATATATGGAAAAAATTCGATCAAGCTGGTTCTATTCTATTATTCAATTCTTTTCAAAACTACGTCTTATTCTGAATAATTGAAAAAAGTACATCTTAATATCATTAAAATTACCAAAGTTATGAAAATTCAATGAAAGAAGGACAAAAATGTTCAATTTTGAATATCTCCTTAAATTTTTGAATTTTTAAACAATTATTTTAAGGTTTTTCCAAACATCTCAGAGAACGGAATAACGGATACTAGAATTTTCATCAAAATTACTAACAGTAGATGAAATTCTTCAGATGATTCGGTTTCTCCAATTATATTTTTCATCTTCCTCTGGAAGTTTCTTACTTTTCTGGACTGGAACTGTCAGCGTGAGAAGTTAAATTCATGCTTTCAAAAGAATATCAGTTTCCTACGCCTTTGGCTTTTTTTTAGTTTTCCCCAGTTACAGACATCAGGTAGCTGGTGGAAAGTGCCGAATAGTGTCGCTCGACTGACATTGATACTGACGACTCCTTTTATGCGCGCAGAAAAAAAAATCCTAGAAAAAATAATTGCTAATAACAAATTATTTAATAATTTTGAAACTTTATTTCATATGTCATTGTATTATTTGAATTTTGTTAACCTATTTCAAGCTTTAGCTGAGCTTTCTAACACAATTTGGAGCTGAGATAAGGTCCTCCTCTATAATTAAGTCTGTAAGCTACAATTATTTATTTAAATTTTTCAATTTTTATGACGCATACATTTACAGAAAATGTGAAGGATCTCACCTGATTTTTTTCGCCTTATTTCTATTGGTTCTTCAACAAAATATAACAAGTCAAAGGTCACTGTCGTGAAATTGACGCTGTTGACCGTGTTTTTGTACCTTCGCCCAACTGCAACTTTATTTATAATTAATATATGGCGGTGTTATTGATAGAGAATTTGTTCACAATAAAATTATCTTTAGAGTGAAGTTTGTTACGTTCTTTAGCGATTTTCGTTCACTGACTTATTCAAACTTTTGTAGTGAGGTCAACATTTTTGAAACCTATAGTAGGGTCCTTATATCACAAATAACTATTTTGCAACACCCACCTCGAAAGTACTCCGTTCCATGTAGCTAAATTATATGCAAAGTGACTCATTCCGGATGACAATGCGGGAATATTATTGGCGCATGCGCAGTTCGATTCTTATATACTTTCCACATCAGCGGAATGTACGCGCATGCGCACTTTGCAGATAAGCAACTTTCCGCATCGCGACAATTCGGGGGCAACGTAGCAACAGCAGCGCTCAGTGTCCAAGCGAACAGCTGATGAGAGGTGCGAGGTTAAAGTCGACGTGTTTAAGAGTGCAAGTGCAATTTTCCTTCTCATTGCCAAAAGAAGATGGACTTAAATGAAGATTCGAATCAAACTGGTGCAGAGTGTACTCCACCAGATATTATTCTAGCCGCTGCAAGTGCTTCTGAAAATTTGCTACCCGAAAAGTCAAAAACTAAATACAATGCAACGTACGATAGATTCATGAAGTGGACAGCGTTAAAGAATACCAAATCACTATCAGAGAACGTTTTAATGGCCTATTTTAGTGAGCTGGCAAAAATAATGAAACCTTCGACTCCTTGGTCTCATTACTCAATGCTAAGAACCACATTGGGTACTAAGAATAACATTAAAATTGAATGTTATGCAAAGCTAACTGCTTTCTTAAAAAGACAGTCCGTTGGCTTCAAGAGCAAGAAATCGAAAATCTTATCGTCAGAGGACGTAGAAAAGTTTCTCAATGAAGCTCCAGACCACCAGTATTTGGCAACAAAGGTAAATACTATATATATGAACACTTATATTTACACAAATTTATATCTACATCGGAATATTTACACAAATTTATATCTAGTTCGGAATTAGTCAAATTAAATGGCCGCAGAAAAGCAAACTGTTAGTCTCTGATTCAATTACTTGATATTTATAAATTAATTATTACTCAAAAGTGACTCATATTCTTCAGAATTTATTTACTAACATAAATGATGACTACTAATAAAAAATCAATAATCTGTAGCCGAAATTGAATTGTAGGTTATGTTATTCAATACAATTCTGGTTACTTTGCTACTACATTTAGATCATTTTGATAAATTGGCCCAGAAAATAGACATGTCTTAATATGACTAATTCCGATTCTAAGAGTTTTTTTCTATTATGTAGAACTACCTATTTATTTAAATAGTATCTTTGCTTTTTGAAGTGTATCGATTTTAATTGAAAAAAATCAAAGTAAGTTTAGGACGAAACGCTTTAAATTTCTTACTATTGGGAAAATTCTAAACCCTATACCAATGAAAAGTTTCTTTTACTACCTAATGTTTATAACTAATTATTCCTCAAAAGTCAATAATGTAATTGACAGCTTATTTAATAATATAATTGAATATTATTAATAAAGAGTCACTAATCTTCAGTCGAAATTCACTTTTAGGTTATTTTAGTCAATAAAATTCTGATTAAATACTTTTCTACTAAGATGTACGTAATTTTAATTAATTGGTGAAGATTTTTAGTTTGAAATTCAACTGTTTTATTGAAAATTCGTCTTTTCAGTTTGAAAATTCAATTGTTTTGTAGAAAATTTATCTTTTTAGCATGAAAGTCCTACATTTTTGATAAGATTTTTTTTTCTTTATTGACTGAAAAATCATTCTCGGTTGAAAATTCGTCTCTTGTAGAAATTGCATCTTTTTTAGTTAAAAGTGCAACTGCTTGGTTGAAAACTAATCTTTTTGATCGAGGATTTTCAAATATTTTGTTGAAAATTCAACCACATATTTGAAAGTGAAACTACTTTGTTAAAAGTTCTTTTTGTTTGTTGACTATTCATCATTTTTTTCAGAAACCTTTTTGTTTTGTTGAAAAATAAACTTTTTTTACGAAAATATGTTTTTTGTTGGTTAGAATTTAATTTTTCAACTAAAAATTTAACTATTCTATTTTTGGTTGGAAATTCATCTTTTCTTGTCAAAAATTCAACTATTTTTTTCAAAATTCAATTTTTTTGTTTGAAGATTCATCATTATGGTTGAAAATTCATTTTATTGGTTAAAAATTTAACTATTTTGTTTAAAATTCGTCTTTTTTTGTAGAAAATTAAGCTCCTTGGTTAAAAATTTATTTTTTTGTTTGAACATTAATTTCTTTGGTTGAAAATTTAATTTTGTAGCAACCCTGTTTTCTAAATAACGTGCCTTAAGTTAAGTTGTATTAGGGGTGAGGGAAAAGTAGAGGTTTAAGGTGGTAAAAAGTGGGATAGTGTCCTGATTTTTCGATCAATCCAACGGGACTGAATGTTTCAAATTTCTTAATATTGTGAAATATTATAGACCCTAATGCCAATAAAAAAACCTGCTGTTACTACATATTTCTTGTTTTATTTTTAGGTCGCCTTAATTATTGGAATATCCGGGGCATGCAGACGAGAAGAACTGTACAATATCACCGTGAACGATGTGAAAGATGCTAATTTAGCGTTTCTGATAACACTTACAAAAACAAAGAACTACATCGTACGTTCCTTCACTGTTGCTGGGGAGTTCTACCAAATCGTGAAAAAATATTACGATTTACGACCAAAACACCTCGATTCAAATCATTTTTTCCTCAATTATGAAAATGGGAAGTGCAGCAAGCAGGTAATCGGGATTAATAAATTTGGTGCTATGCCAAAGCAGATAGCATCATATCTTAATTTACCAGAGCCCGAAGCCTACACGGGTCATAGCTTTCGGAGAACTTCAGCAACCTTACTAGCTGATTCCGGAGCTAATATTGAAACGCTGAAACGACATGGGGGCTGGAGATCTGCCTCCGTGGCCGAAGGGTACATCGACGAGTCTTTAAACAATAAGAAAAAAGTGAACAATTTAATCACTGAATCAATTGTTGTAAACCTTTCGACTTCGGGAGAAAATTCTCACCAAAAATCAGCACCACGAGATGCGTATCACATCGAGACTGGTGTTTCAGCTGAAAAATGCTCCGTTTCAGAAGGCGAGAAAGTTCAACACGGCAAAGCTTGGAATTACCGGAAACACCTAATCAAAATCAGAATCTCATTTTTAATATCACTAACTGTTCTCATTTAACTTTAAACATGTATAAAAACCAATAGTCACTTTCCATTCTGAAAAATAGGTATTTTTTTTTTATTTTTGTATCGAAACTTAGAATGTTGTTATTTTCATTAAATTCAATTTGATTTAGTTTTCTTATTTCTAAATTTTTTTGCGTTCTGCTGAGGGTTTCGCCCCTAAATCGCCCCGTCCCCTACGAATTTTTTCGAAGACTGCTGAATTTTCAACAAAATACATAAATTTTCGATGAAATAGTTGAATTTCAAACTAAAAAAGATAAGTTTTCAAACAAAAATGGAATAGCTAAACTTTCAAAAAGTTAATTTTCTATCGAATAGTTAAATTTTAAAATAATTTGGAATTAGTTATTTTCATATATTTCGATTTAATTTAATTCAAATTTTTAGAATTTTTTTCGTCACGCTGAAAGTTTCACCGCTTAGGGGGGGCCCCCCCCCCCTTTCGCAACTGTAAATATTCTTCCTTTGTCTTTCTCTTAGTACAACTTTCTCGGAAGGTTGTTGCAAAAAATAGCGTGTGATACACGTGCGCAAAGGCAATTGCTGACTCGTGTGATTTCAGCATTTGCCTTCAGCTCTTCGCACTCGTCCTCGTTTTCGCACTCGCTTCGCTCGTGCGCTAACCTCCGACTCGTGCTTCGAGCCTCCGGCTCATGCTGACAAATTTACACTCGTTGGCAATCGCCTATTTTGCGCACTTGTATCACAAATAGCTATTATATCCATTTATTTATATAATTAATATTATTATTATCATCAATTTTAATTGTTAATTGATTATTGTAATTTTTATTTTTATTAATAGTTATTAACTTTTAATTATGAATAAATGATTGATTGCATCACCAATAATTGATTAATGATTAATTATGTATTAATTAATGATTATCACTTAATAACTTATTAATTATTAAGAAATTCGGAAAAATTATAAATGTGTTATAGTTGTTATTAATTATGATTGTCTGGTTTTGATAGTTTCAACGGAACTTCCAAAAATTGTTTTTCTAAGAATTTCTGACATGTTAGGGCTTTTTCCAGGGATTAATTTTGATGATTTTCGCTGAATTCTTATAACAATGTTTAAACGTGTCTTTTTTTCAAAGAATTTCATAAAGCAAGAACTACACAGTATTTCAGAGATTTTTTACGTTATCGAGAGAATATGAGAATATTCTTCCAATACTCAATTTTTCGAACACTTAAATTCGAAAGGCGACGAAATTTGAAGCGAACTTGCTACACATGGCATCTCTTTGTCCCTCTAAAGAAAACAAAATTAGTCTTGGGTCAGTTTTTGAAGAAGTAGGACGTGTTTCTCAAACTGCGAAAGAAACCAAATACAAAATTCTAAAATTTTGATCATTTTTCCTTTAAACTGTGTATCTTTGTACAAAAAATTTCAGACAAGATTTTTTTTTAACCACGTATAGTTTTTCAATTTAATTATACCGCGTAACTCAAGTGTAATCTGAAAAGTGGACAGAAAATAGAAGAGCTCGAAACCTTTTTTTTCAAAGATGAGTTTTTCTTTTAAAACAATTTGTATTAATTTTTGCGGAAGTAAAATATCTTCAAACATTTTTAGAGATCAAAATTTGCAGTTCAATTGTTATAACTATTTTAATATTTCAAGCAAGAGAAAATTTAATATATAAAGTTAGCTTATGCTTAGAAATGGGCCTGTTTATTACAAATACTTGGTTTAGACATAAAATGATCCACATGTACACCTGGCGTAAAGGAAATACCCACAGTATAATTGACTTTGTTATTGCGGATGAAAGACTAAGAGAACTAGTTAAAGATACAAGAGTCATGAGGGGTTCCGAATGCAATACTGATCATTACCTCTTAGTCTCCAAAATAAATTTAGGGCGGGAATGGAGAAGAAAGAGAACAAAAAAAAAACGCGAATAAAGATTGAAAATTTACAGAAACCGGCAGTGCTAATAGCCTTTCAAAATAGGTTAAACGAACGTATAGACGACACAGTTTGGAGGGGGCTATCAAACAATAAAGATATAGAGGGCATGTGGACTTTGCTACACAGTAAAAAAAAGGATCAATTTTGTTGCAGAGCATTTTACACCAACGATCATTTGACTCTCGAGATCATAATGATCTGTCTATTCGGATCATCTTGATCATCTTTTTTGGGTCATTTGTCAGACTAAACAAAATGGCCGCCAATTTTTGGCGCCGATGTCATAACGACATAACCTAAAAATGTTATCTAACCACACGCAAGTGACAACTACATTTAACAGATGATGTTTTCTAATATCAGAATTCGTTAATTTTTTAATTTTTCAAGTAAACTGCACGATCAGAAACCATAAAAAGCTCGCATATGAGCTAAAGTACTCGAAGAACGTCAGCCATCTTGGTTTGCTTTGATACCTGATCCCGCATCAGATCATTATGATCTCAAAAGTCGATCATTCATTCCGGCCGATCAAAATGATCTTGATTTCGGTATCATTTTTGTTGCATATCAAAATGATATTGATTTCGGTATCATTTTGAACATTTTTTTTACTGTGTACGGGATATCATCGTTAAAACTGCGACGGAAGTATGTGGTACGGCGGTTGTAGGAAGAAAATCTGTTGATGCATGGTGGAATGATGAAATTGAGGCAGCCCAAAAAGAAAAGAAAGAAGCGCACGAAAGAACGTTGCACATTACAGGTCTTAGCGATGAGGAGAGAAATAGACTTGAAAATGATTACAGACACAAATAGAGGAAAGTTAAACGAGTAGTCAAAGAAAGTAAAGAGAAAATCAGAACAGAAGAAGAGAAGAAGAGAGGAAAATACAAAACAGCTTTGAAGGAATTATGAAACTTTTATATAAACAGTTGAAGGAAAGTAAAAGTACAGAGTTTGCCAGCATGAGAAACAGCAAAGGTGAAATGCTATATGATATATACTTTTATATGATATAGACTATTAAAGAACTATTAGGAGGTGATGATATAGGACCACAAAACTGTGACATAGAACATAATACATTAGAAACCCCAATTGAAAAAGTATGTGTCACTGAGGTCAAAGACATAATAAAGAACTTGAAAAGCGGTAAGGCTGCTGGTGTAGACAGTATTAGCGCTGAAATGCTTAAATACGGTGGCGAGTACATACCTCACAGGTTGTGCGAATTGATAAATTTATGTATCGAGACGGGAGAAGTCCCAGACGATTCGAGAAAAGCGATTATCGTACCAATATACAAAAGAAAGGGAGACAAAAGCAACTGCAGCTATTACAGAGGTATCAGTGTACTAAGTACCGTAAGTAAAATATACTCAAAAATACTTATTCGTAGGGTAATGGAAATCACAGAAGAAAAGATATGGGAAGTCCAAAGTGGTTTTATGCCAGGAAGATCATGCACAGATCAGATATTTAGCTTAAGACAGATCACAAAAAATAACTTGAGAGTAGGAAAGAAAGTTTTCTGTGCATTTATTGACCTAGAAAAAGCATTTTACAAGGTAAATAGAAGTAAACTTTGGGAAGTCCTTAAGGCGTATGGCCACAGTAGAATTTTCAAATTTACCAATTTTAAACGTATAACGTGAGGCCGCGTGTCACGTGCTCGTAGAGT
>CAKNYM010051653.1:127843-142518 GCA_932195095.1 Andricus curvator | reverse complement strand
GGTTTTAGGTTTATGCGTTTGCGGTTTGTGGGTTTGAGGTTCTTGGCTTTGAGGTTTGAGGTTTGTGGGCTTGGGGGTTTTAAGTTTGTGGATTTGAGGTTTGTGCGTTTGAGGTTTTTGGGATTGAGGTTTGTGGGTTTACGGGTTTGGGGGTTTGAGGTTTGTGGTTTTGAGGTTCGTGGGTCTGAGGTTTGTGGATTTGAGGTATAATTTTTGTGGGTTTGAGGTTTGAGGTTTGTGCGTTGGAGGTTTGTGGGTTTACGGGTTTGGGGGTTTGAGGTTCGTGGGTTTAAGGTTCGTTTGTGAGTTTTGAAAGTTTCGAAATTTCGTGGTTCAGCTACCTTGGCAAGTTCATATTTTTTTAGGTTAGTTTTTTGCAAAAAACTAAAAAAGTAGCAGTGCTACACGAAATTATAATTCGTTAAGAGTATTTAAAAGAAAAATATTAGAATCGGTGAAAAATAGAGCAGTCAGCAGAATTTTGAACAAAATTTTGTACAAAAAACTCACTGTGCGGCGGACTGGCATGTATTGGCAGCCAGAACATCCTGGCTGCACCCCACTTGTTTGGCGCTCTCAAGGCACTTAAAGGTGTTCCAAAAAATTATAGATAAAAAAATATATATTTTAGATTACAAAGGAAGGAGAGAAAAATATATCCAATAATTTGCAGGCTTTGCACATGTGCTACTGTTAATATTAGTAGAGCAATAGTTTTATCCATTTTTTAAACATTTTCTCTCAAATATATTTTTGTTTAAAAAATATACATGTGTAAATGTACAATGTGAAAAGGTAATATGTATATTGTACAGTTTAGATTGCAAAGGCAAAAGTAAAAGAAATATTTTTTATTTCTTTAATTGTCATAAAGAAATTAATGTATACAAGTGGCATCTGCTGCATTTTCGGTGTTTGAATCCTTTCATTATACTGATTTCGTCATTAGGTTATGCATACCTAAGAATTAAGCACAACCCAAAACTATACCATAACAATGCTCATTGTGATAAAGTGTTATAAAAAATATTTACAAGCAAATTTACTTATTTTGCGTTTTTGAGCATTGACAATTTTTTCTGTGAATAATTTCTTTTCCTTTTAAGAATAATATCTTGACACAATAAATTGCCTGTAACAACGCTCGTGATTTTTATCAACAATTATTTCAAAAAATGTACATTTTGGTACATGCAATATTTTTTTTGCAGAGTCACTCCTTATGATTTTAAGAATAATATTATTACCAAAAATTGCTACTTGACAACCTATAGCAACACTTATTATTGTATTTATCAATTCTTATCAATAAAATCACTGTTTTTCGCCTTTTTTAACTTACAAGGTTCTTTTTCTCAGCGGAATATAATTCATACGATCCGAATAAGTGATTTTGCCGAGGAGTTTAAACTGTGAATTTTTTTTATAAGAATTTTTAAAAACGATGATATTTATGTTTATGAATCTCATTGTGTTCGGATAGCATTCTTCAGATGAAAAGAAGTGACTCTGCAAAAAAGAAACATTTTCTTTTTTTTAATCTGCGATATAAGTGTATTTTCTTATAACATTTGTCGAGAGACAATCTATTGTTACAATAACAACCGTTTGAAAGTTTAAACGGAAATTTGAATGAATAAATATTTCACCTTCATAAATGAAGGTAAAAACGGAATTTTATTTTTTTCAAATTTCGACCTGTAGAAGATGACATTTTTTTATTGATGTTAAAAGTGTGACTAATCGCTGAAGTCGATGGCACCCGAAAAAAATCAAGAAATTTCACCCCCTCCTCTTTAGAAAATATTTATCTTGATAACTGGGAAATAATTTGTCTAAATTATCGAGTTTTATCTCAGCAGTCACAAAATATTTATTCATGTTGTTGATCCAGATTTTTACAGTAATATTTGCACTTGATTTTATGGATTTCACAAATGTCGGGAATGATTTTCTAGATTTGGCGATAAGTTGAGTGCACACAATTTTACGAATCATGATTATGAGCAACTTTTTATCGACCGCTCTTTTAAATGTGAATGTTCTGTTGAAAGAAAAAATTATTTTAGCGTTTGATCCGTATGATCAAATAATTTTGTTTAAATCCAAGCCACAAGAAATCTTTGCAGCCCACCGTGAAGAGTTAAAATTCTAAAGTGTGCGGTGATTTTAACCATTTTTTTAAAACATTAATTTGCAGTGGCTTGGTTTATATAAATAAAAAGTCATTTAGTTATATGGATCAGACGATAAAATAAATTTTTTTCAAAATAAAATCTTGACACTTGAAAGGACGGTTGATAAAAAATTGGTCTCGACTTCGTCACATTTCTTGATGAAAAAAGTATAGCATCTTCTGCAGTTTCAATGTTTTAATGCATTCTTCATACTGATCTTGTCGAAAAATTATGTAAAATAATGTAAAATTGCCAATTAATCAGGACTGAAAAATAAACGATAAGATCATCATTGATACACTGGCTTTGGTACAATTGTGTTGACTGTTTGAAAATGCATGCTTCACTTAAAATGTGAATATATGCGTAGAAACTAAATCTAAGACTTTCAAAGAACAACCATTTGAAAGTTTAGAAAATTTCGCGTCATAATCATAATTTATAAAATTTTGCGCGTCTCACTAATCGCCAAATCTATAAAATCATTCCTAATTTTTAAAATTCATAAAATCATGTACAAATCTCACTTCTTAAATCTGAACCAAGAACAGGAATAAATATTGTGTGATTGCTGAAATAAAATTTGATAACTTAGAGAAATTCTTACCTGGTTATTAATAAAAAGCGAATGGCTCTTAATAATATTATCATAATTGAAAGATTATAGTTACATTTTTAAAATTCAGAAAGGAGAATATAAGTGTAGTCCTATTAGATGGCAATTTATGGCAAACTTTTTTCGAAAAAAGTAACATTTATTTTTTGCCTTCGTTTATGTAATTCAAATATTAATTTATTTAAAGAATAATTATATGATAAGAAATCAACGCACGCGACGAATCTCTTATTATCTTCGCCGAAATTTCCATTCCTCGGGTAAAACTTTTTTATGATTACCCAGAAACCACGTAATATTTATTCGTCTCCTCGGTCCAAATTTAGAGAGTGTAACTTGCTCTTGATTTTTTGAATTTGAATACTTTTTGGGAACAATTTACTGGATTTGGCGATGAGTTGAATACAACATTTCGAAAAGATGATTTTTTTGGAAAATCTTGGACTCTGAAGCTACACATTTTTCAAATTTTCGAATAAAATAATTTCAACATAGGCCGATTCAACGCCATCGAATCTTTCAAACGGTTTTTATTGTCAAAATAGATTGTCTGTTGACAACAATTTTCATAAACTAATAGACTTGTATCGTAGTTTTGAACAAAGAAACTTTTCTTTTTTGCAGAGTCATTACTTTGCATCAGAAGAATAATATCCTAACACAATGGATTGTCATTCAACAACATAACTACCTTTTCTTAAATTCTTATAAAAAAATTCACAGTTTCAACTTGTTTTAATAAGGTTCTCCTTCTCTCATTAATGATAATCATTACTATACGTAACTTTTTTGGTAATAATATTATTCTTGAGATGAAAGGAATTGACTCTACAGAAAAGGAAAATATTCTATGTTTGAAAATGTGAATTTTTTATAAAAATTGTTGATAACAATCATATGTGTTGTTAAAGGCAATTACTTTTGTCAAGCTATTATTCTTTAGAGGAAAAGAAATGATTCAATGAAAAAATTCCCTATTCTCGAAAACGCGAAATAAGTGAATTTGCTTGATAACATTTTTATAACCATTTTTGGTTTAGTGTTGGGTTGTTATTAATTGTTAACTTTACATAAGCTAATGACGAGATTAGTATATGAATTCATTCAAACACTGAAAATGCAGCATATTCCAGTTTTATCCATTAATTTGTTTATGACAATTATAGAAATAATGTAAATTAATGTATAATGAACATTTTCATTTATTAAGAGTGAATTCACTAATTCTCTTTGTTTTTGAGAAAATGTTAAAAAAGATAGGAAAGTAAACTGAACTTCATGCCAAGAATAATCTTTTTAATTTTGCCTTTGCAATCTAAAATGTACAATGCATTTTTAGATTTACAAAATATTATCTGTAACGTAAGTCAAAACGTAGATCAGTGATGCTTCTAAAAATATATATGAACGTCCCAAGAACATGTAATTTTTAAACGGAAATATATTTTTTTTTAATGCAAAAAGAAATTGGAGAAAACTATATTACTGTACGCGAACCCGAGCCGAAAATTTCGAGTACGCAAATCATTTAAGTTCCTCAACATGTACGATTACCCAAAACCATTTGGATACCTGCATGTTAAAAAAACTCTTTTTGCGTTCTTGTGAATCTGAATTCCTTAACTTCTTAGAAATTCATTGACCTCGTCTAAATTCCTTGAATGCGTCTTAATTCCCTGAATTCCATGCATTATTTCAAAGTCCTTGGAATTCCCTGAATCATCTGAATTCAGAGAAATTCAAGGAATTCACGGATTTCACGAGATTCAGGATTTCTTGGAATTTAAGGAACTCATGGAATTCCAGAAATTCACGAAATTCAAGGAATTTACTGAATTCAAGGAATTTAGGGAATTCCAAGAGTTTACAGATTTCAAGAAATCCACGGAATTCAAGGAATTCACGCTATTCAAGAAATTCCCGGATTTCAAGGAATTCATGGAAATCAATACGTTCACGTATATAACGAAATTCAAGGAATTCAAATAACTCAAGGAATTCGCTGAATTTAAGGATTTTACAGAATTCACAGAATTCAAGAAATTCACAGAATTCAAGAAATTTACGAAATTCAAGGAATGGACGGAATTCCTTGAGTTCACACAATTCCTCAAATTTGCAGAATTTAAGGATTCAGATAATTCAGGGAGTTTAGAGAAATATAGAAGATTTCAAGAAAGGTAAAAGATTTTAAAAGAATCTAAAAACGTTAAACGCATACCAAGCAGTTCACAAGAATTAAAAAGATTAGATAGAATTCAACGAACTCAAAAGAATTAAAAAAAATCAAGTGAATTCAAAGGAATTCAATTGAATACAAAGCACTCTGAAAATCCCCGAGATTCAGGTTTTATGCAAATCAATCAAATCCCGGAATGTTCAAGTAGCCGAAACTTTTACAGATCTCAAAATTTTCGGGTACCCGAACCGCTTTAAGTATTCAATATTTTCGGGTGCCCGTACTTTTTTGAGAACTCAAACCTGTTCGAGAACTCGAAATTTTTAGCTACCTGAACTTTTTCTTCGAGCTTTTTGCAAACCGATAATTAAAATGATTTAAATATTGTGCTTTATTTTGTACTGTTTAAACCAGCAGTTGCGAACGTTTCAGAAATATTTTAACCAAACACGAATCTGATGTGATAATTTTTTAATATCAGCAGGTCACAGTAAATTTTTTAAGGTCAAAATTTGCTTTTAACTAAATGCTTTTCAATAAAACTACCAAGCCCACATAGCACAATTTCCGAAAAAACCAGGCCTGTCCCAGGCTTAGACCTATGCTTTTCCCGAAAAAACCTGGACAGACCTGGTTTTTCCGCGAAGTGTGCTATGTGGGAAAGTTTTCATTTTAATCAAAATTCTTTTCAAAAATGAAAAAAAGTTTTTTCTAAAGAAAATAGCTCACAATACGCAAAAATATTGGAAAAAAATCTTTGAAAAAAGGTAGAGGGCAAAGATCGTACGACTTTTTCGACTTATTCGAAAAAATTCGACTTTTTGGAAAAAAAATCGGTTAAACGGCGTTTTCCGTTTTTCTCGCTAGTTCGTCCCTTAGTTTAAATGCTAATCACAATCAGATCTTCAAACTTGAAATTCAAAACGTAGCAAATGGTACGAATTTCATTGTAAACATTAGTAATTGAGGTAGATGTCCCAATAATCGGGACGGTCCCAGTAATCGTGAGTTTTGAGGTTTAAACGCCAAAAGTAAGTATTTTCCGCATAAAAATACAATCCTAAAATTTTTTTAAGTAAGTGTGAACAGTGCTTTTTGTGTAAACCAAATTCGTTTTTTTTTTATATATACAAATAGTGCACATGCGTAAAAAAATTAATTAGTATTGCCGGTGTCGGTGAATCATGAAACGTAGAAAATAGCTTAACATTTAGGTTAGGAAAGGCGTTTCTTTGCTCAAGCTTTTAATATTAATATGTAAAGAAATTACTTGATCAGGACGAAAATTATTTTCTTGTAATAAAAAATAATTTTTGTGTCATAAAATTAAGTATAATCTTCATTTAGCACCTTCTCGTTCGAGAAATATCGGTCACGATTATAGGGAGGTTTCAAAAGCATAGTTGCTCGAGTAATCGTGACCGGTCACGAAGACTAGGACGACTCTGTCAAAATTTTATTTCCATATTTCATTACAAACAATAACTTGATTAATTTCAAAAAGGCGTGAAATGAAATCAGAGAACTGACTTGTTACTGTGAGCAGTAATCGTAATATAAATTAGTGCCTAAAACTGAAAAAGGTGATGTAAAATATTAGCATGACTTTAGTGATTTCATTAGCAATTTTTTAGTTTATTATCATTTTTCAGTGAAGTTAATATTTATTGAGTAGTTTTTCGTTAGCTAACATTAACTTATACTGCATAATATAAAGAAAAATGTGTAATAGATATATAATTATTGATATTTTTAATATTTTAACAACGTAAACAGAACATAACCTCCAAATAGACATGATTTTTTCAGTCACTGCAATTTATCAAATTTCGTCAGTGTGTTTGTAATTCATTTTGCAAAAAAGTTAATCATACTAATTACCAGTGTGTACATTTTTGTATCCAAAAATACACATGAAATACACCTCCAAATCGCTAAAAACTGATTTCAAGAAAACTTAACCTTTTTCACGAAGACTGGGACGACTCACGATTACTAGTACATGGCAGATTTGGAAATCACGATAACTGGGACATCGGTGCTTTTTGACTTTTAATTGTTTATAAATGAAAAGTAATATTAAATATCATGTAAAGACAATTTTTATAATATCCTAGGATGTTTAATGCTTCAATCAGTACCAACCATTTTTTAAATAATCCTTCCAAAACAATTTTCTAAATATTTGAAGTCAATGAAATCTCTTATGGTCACGATTACTGGGACGTTTACCTTACACTAAAAAAATGGTTTTTTTAATTTAGGTAACACAGCTATATTTTCTTAAAAAATGAAATCCAGCTAAACGTCTAGCTAGCTGGGACAGCTAAACCGTTTTTTCAGTGTAAATAATTTCTCACTGAACTATCACAAATTTCTTTAAGTCTCCACTGTCCTCCTGAATCCAAAAAATAGGTTTGATCATAATGTCCGTTAGCCAAAAAAAAAGATAGAGTGCGTTAACCAGCATTTGATGGCCAACGGTTCTGGTTGTAACCACCAAAAAAGTACTAAGAAATCAAAAATTCCATTTCGCGGTCAAAGTATGCCAGATACGAAAAAAAATGAATAGACAAAAATTGTTCACCCAAAAATGCTCTACAAATTTTCTTTGATAGGACGTGCAGTTTTGTTCTAATCGTGAAAAATGACATTAAAAGTAAACAATGTAAATTTTTGCAAAAACGACACAAGATCTAATAAAATGTTTAGGAAAAAAATTGTTAGCCCAAATTAGGTCTGAAAATTTGCTTTTGACCTTTTTTGATAGGAGGCACACTTTTTTTAATTATATAAACAAGACCAAATACAGTGGTTATTAAAGAATATTAATATTCAAATAATGTGCTTTTCCAATTCAGGAAAAAAAATTTGTAACCAAAATTTTCTTCCAAGTTAATAAAAATGTTAAAAATGAAAAACATATCTTCCAATTCAGAAAAAAATGAAAAAAATCCTTTTTTCTCATGTGACGAAAAATGTCTAAAATAAAGGTTTTTGCCCTCTTTAATTCAATAAAAATATTAATCAAAATGTTAAAAATTAGAAAAATTCCCTTTCCAATTAACGAAAATATAAAAAACAAACTTTCCTCCCTTCAAACTCAATAAAAATCTCAACAATTTCCTCTCTAATATAATTTTTAATAAAACTAATTAACAAATTTATTAACTTGATGTAATATTTAATGGGAGACATTTAAAACTATCGAGAAGGGGTTTCAACTAAAACAAAAACTAAAATAAATTAATTTTTTTTTTAATTTTAATCTAATGAAAAAAAATTAGTTAACCGTAAAAGATCAACAATTTGGTTTTGTTTTTAGAGGCTACCTTGAAATATTTATATTGATAATTTGGTTTGTAATAAGGAACTTCTTGCGCGCGAATCATTATATAACTTCAAAATAGCGCATTTTGAATTTTTTGTGTTTTATATTTTTTTTGGGGGGAAAAAGTATAAAATAACAAAATTTGTTTTTCAATGAGAGCCAAAACTTTTATGCATCACATTTTTGTTTATCTAAGATCAATATTTTTCGACATTTTTGAAAAAAGTGAAATATTTTAATAGCTCTGTTGTTTAATCGTATAATCTCATAATGAAGATTTATTTGGTTAAAGGCTCAAGAATTTCTTGTGTTTGTAAAAGTTACTGATTGATAGACAAAAATGTAAAATTAATGATGTTTAAATCAAAATTTCTACAAAAAAGTTGAGACCGCATTAGTTTATATTTCTTTTTGGCCAAATTTTTATTTGAAACTACTATTTTTTGTTTTTTGTTTCAGTATGGTGAAAAATAAATAATTTAAAAAACTGAAAACAATCATAATAATTTTACAACAATCCATGAAAGCGAACATAAGTTGATTTCATGAGTTGTTTTCGACATAGTCCCACCATGTATCATGTAGTCGTACATGCAAATATGTTTACGAAAGGTGAAGTTTAGCGTTAATTGCTTGAACAGTGAGAAGCACATTTTCGCTTTGTAATTGTTTTGCGCCAAATAGTGATGCAATGTATATTAAATCAAAATTTTCATTAACGTCAACCTGAAAGAAATAAAATTAATGTTTCATCATAAAATTGTCATATAAATACTATTTCTAAATATTTCACCAAATTTCAAGGGATATGTAAATTTATATATACATCGAAAATGCTTTTTAAAAAATGAAAAATTCACTTTTCCGAGATAACTATGTGCTATACAACAATTTTTTTTAAATAAATTATTTATCTCAGAAGGATCAACGAATTTGCTTCAGACCATTTTTTGCGAAGACTCACAGTTTCTTTCATGATAAATATTATAAAACATTGAAAATTTCATTTTCCAGAAAAAACTATCCAAGAAATATTAGGGAAAACCAAGTTTTTTGTAAGCCTGAGGGTAATAGAATTAAAATAATTTTTTTCTCGCACGCAGACACTGTAAAATTGCTAATTTGCAAATCGTACATTTCCTGATGATAAATTTGGAATTAATTAATATAACCTAATAAGAAAACCCAACTATTCATCGTGGAAAATTCTACTATTATATTTCAATTATATATTTCTGCTGTATATTTCTCGCTTGATTAAAAATTCTACTATTTGGAAGAAATCTAATTATTTTTTGAAAATACAACTATTTTGTTAAAAAGTCATCTGTTTGGTCAAAAATTTGACTAAGTGGTTCAAGTTGAAAATTGAAAAAGATCATCTTTTGGGTTAATTATTGGACTTATTTGTTGAAATTATTAATTGATGTTATGGGTTTTGACCAGGGAAATATAGTAAATAATATGATGTCAATGCCTATAATAATGTCTATATGGTCTAAAATCAATATTTTTCGAATATTGATTAATAATTTTATAAGTTGTGAAAATTAAATGTAAATTCATTTTTTATGATTCATCATTTTAGTTAATAATTTATCTTTTTGGTTGCAATTTTAACTAATTTTGTTAAAAATACGTTTGGTTTTGGTTGAGAATACATTTTTTTAAGTAAAAATGCAACTATTCCATTAACAGTTGAAAATTGATATTTCAATTTGAAAATTGACCTTTTCTAGTAAAAAGTTAAAAAATTATGTTGAAAAGTTTCCTTTTTTTTGTTGAAAATTCGTCTTTTTTTATTGAATTCAACTATTTGGTTGAAAATTAATTTGTATTTTTGGTTGAGAATTCAACTATTTTTATAAAAATTTAACTTTTTGGCAGAAAATCAATTTTTTTGTCGAAAAATTATGTTTTCGGGTTGAAGATTCAACTGTATTGTAGATATTAATATGCTTGTTAGAAAATGTATCCTTTTGGTCAAAATTTGAACTGCTTTTTGGGTGAAAATTCATCTATTTTGATAGAAATTGCGTATTTTTTGGTTGAAAATCATACCTGCTTCGTTGAAAACTAATCACTTTTGGTTGAGGATTTAAATATTTTGTTGAAAATTCGTCTTTTTTGTGAAATTCAACTATTTGGTTACAAATTATTTTTTTTTATTTTTGGTTAAAAATCGGTCTATTTTTCTGAAAATTTAACTATTTTTTTAAAAACGATCTTTTTCTTCGAAAAATGATATTTCCGAGTTGAAAATTCAATCCTGTTGTAGATAATTCGTTCTTTTTACATCAAAATTCAACAATTTTATGACCGATTGATGTAATTTGTTAAACATTCGTCTTCTTTGTTGGAACATTAATATTCTTGGTGGAAAATTCATCTTTCTGGTTGAAAATTGAACTACTCGTTTGAAAAATCATCTTTTTTGGTTGAAAATTTAACTATTTTGTTGAAAATATGTTGTTTTTTTGTTGAGAATTATTTTTTTTTAACTAAAAATGTAAGTATTCAAATTTTTGTTAAGAATTGATATTTTAAATCGAAAATTGATGTTTTCTTGTTAAAAATAAAAAAAATAGGTTAAAAATTTTGTTTGTTTTTTTGTTAAAAATTCGTCTTTTTGGTTTTGGAAATTTAACTATTTGTTAGAAAATCAACTTTTTTGTCGAAAAATTATGTTTTCGGGTTGAAAGTTCAACTGTATTGTAGATTATTCGTTCCGTTTTACTTCAAAATTCAACAATTTTATAAAAAATTGATATAATTTGTTAGCATTTTTCCTTTGTAAGTTGAAAGTTCAACTTTTTAGTAAGAAATTCATGTATTTTGATTGAATTCACTTCATTAAAAATAAGTTTTTTTTCGGTTAAAAATTAATTTTTCAAACTTAAAAGTTAACGATTTCATTTTTGATAAAAAAATATCTTTTATAATTGAAAATTCATTTGGTTTAAAATTCGTCTTTTTTTATTAAAAATTCATCTATTTGGTTAAGGATTCAACTATTTTGTTGAAAACTTGTTTCTTTCGTTTGGTAGAAAATTCATCGTTTATGTTAAAAAGAAGTAATATTTGTTGCTTGACAATGAACTTTTTTGTTTAAAATTCAACTGTCTTATAAAGTATTCGTCTTTTTGGCTCGAAAATTCAACTGTTTCCAGTTTAATTTTAATTTTTTTTTTCGATTATTCGACCATTTGGTTGAAAATTCAACTATTTTGATAAAATAATCTCTTTTGCTTGAAAGTTCAAATAGTTGATTTTCAATGCAACTGCTTGGTTGAAATTCATTTGTCTTTATTGAAAGTTCGTCTATTTGGGTTGAAAGTTGGAACTGAAAATTTAACTATGTATTCCATTCGGTTAAAAATGTTAGTTTAGTTTCTCTACTACTAGTTTTCCTATTCCATCCCCTTTTCCAATTTATAGAATTTTTCGAGATGGCAAGTCCGTTCCCCTTTTCCAGCTTCCGGAATTTTTCGAGACTAGTCCATCCCCTTTTCCAACTTCTAGAATTTTTTGAGGTGACTATTCCATCCCTTTTTCAGTTTAAAAATGTATCTTTTTTAGTTGTAAATTTTTCTTTTTTTGGTAGTAAATAATTGTTTCCGGTTGAAGATTCAACAGCTTGGTTAAGAATTCATGGTTTGAGTTGAAAATTCAGTTTTTGAACTGAAAATTTAACTATTCCATTCGGTTAAAAATGTTAGTTTCGTTTCTCTACTAATAGTTTTACTATTCCCTCCCCTTTTCCAATTTATAGAATTTTTTGAGATGGCAAATCCGTTCCCCTTTTCCAGCTTCCGGAATTTTTCGAGACTAGTCCATCCCCTTTTCCAACTTCTAGAATTTTTTGAGATGACTATTCCATCCCCTTTTCAGTTTAAAAATGTATCTTTTTTAGTTTTAAATTTTTCTTTTTTTTTGTAATAAATAATTGTTTTCGGTTGAAGATTCAACAGCTTGGATAACAATTCATCATTTGAGTTAAAAATTCAGTTTTTGAACTGAAAATTTAACTATTCCGTTCGGTTAAAAATGTTAGTTCAGTTTCTCTACTACTAGTTTTACTATTCCATCCCCTTTTCCAATTTATAGAATTTTTTGGGATGACGAGTCCGTACCCCTTTTCCAACTTCCGGAATTTTTGGAGACTAGTCCATCCCCTTTTCCAACTCCCAGAATTTTTCGGGACGACTAGGCGCAGCCCAAAATTGTATATTTCAAAGCCTATGGTATAAAACGTTTTTTGCCGATTTTAAATTTATATAAAGAAATAAAAATCTTTGAATTTATTAACTGATCAATTCTTTTTGTGCATCGAGTTCTTTTTATTTACCGACCTCGAGCTCGCTACGTGTACGCTTTAGATAAGTATAATAGAAAAAGACGCATTTTAAAGAATAATAAATCAGAATTATGGAAGACAAATACAAAAAGCATCGAGTCACTAACTTAAAGGAGTGCTGAATAATCGGCAGAGCGATATTCCACTGAAAATTGATCAATTTATAATTCATTGTTCAACCTAATCTCAAAGAATCAGGTACATCTCTGAAAAAATGAGGCCCTTCGTTGGAAGTTTGCTCTTCACCTTCATAATTATTTCGAATTCTATTCGTGAGTATAATATAATAATAAATAATACAACAATTTTATAGTTCTTTATAAATTGTTCAAATTCAGTTTCCGTAATAATAAATATTTTTCGTTAAAGCTTTGGGCGATGATAAGAAACATGAATTTTCTGTCGCATTAAAACAAGAAATAGACTATTTACCTCCAATTTCATATTTCTTACCATTTCCTATAGTTTCGCAAAATAATACTTATCATTATCATCACAGGAATTCATAATTTTTTTAGGATTATTCTCGACTTGCGCCACACTAAAAATTAAAAATTTTAGGATTTCGAAAACAGTTTCAAATTTTACAGTTACGTTTGAAATTTACGTATATTTTTATATTTTTATTTCAATCAAACGTGTACATAAAAAAATAATCTGTATGTAAAACTAAAATATTTTAATTTTGAAAAACTTGAAGTTTCCAAAATTTTCAAAAATAGCGGACCCAACAATTTGGGTCAAAATTACGTTTTCTATAGTTATTAACTAAGAATGATTAAACGCAGTGAGCATTTTTTACGATTTATTTTAAAGGAAGATTCAAAATTTTGCAAAAATCCAAGATTACGGCCAATTAAATATTCCAAAAATTCATTTGAGGATCAGAGAAGTCTAAAATTTTGAAAAAATCGAAGAGTGCGGCTAGTCGAATTAAATTTTATTTTACTTTCATACTTTTTAACGAAATCAGCCTAAACTTTGCCCAAAAATCAAGCTTAACCTAAAACATTTTGTGTTGATATAAGATCTTCAAAATTTTGGAAAATATCTGGAAAAGATGGAAAAAATTTTAAAAACGCAAAAAGAAACTAATCACAAACTTAATACAAAAATACATTGAGAAATTTAAACAGATTTCGTTTGCGAACTTCATAACTGATTGATTTTTACAAACGAAACATTTTTGAAAATTCTACTTCCTATAATATTGGTTTCTTTTGAAATTTTGAACTTTTCGGATCATTGAATGATTTCTAAAGTCAAAATTCCTTTTGTAGCAATGGTTTCACATATTTTATTGAAAACAGCGGAAATGAGTAAAAAAAATATATATTTTTTAATGCTCACTCTTTCAACAAAGAAAATGTTGTTTTTTTTTTGTTGAAAATTGTTCCCTTTGAAAGTCAAACGTTTTTTTCTTCTGATATATTATACCCATCGAAAAAATTATATATTTAAAAAAAAAAATTTTCATTTTTTGAGTTTTATCTTATTAATACTGAAAATTATTTACCAATCAATTTTCCCACTTTTAAGTAGAAAAATGCATTGTTTTTAAAATTTTTCCTCTTTGAACTCAAACAATGGTTTATGTATTAAATGCTCCGCCTTTCAAGCTGAAAAATGGTTTACTTTTTAAATAAAAAATTAATAATTTTTTTAATTTTTCTTCCTTCAACACAAACAATTGTTTATGTTTCGAATTCTTTCCCATTTAAGCCAAAAAATTGTTTATTTTTTAAGTCTATCCCCTTTCAACCTGCAAGATATTTTTTCACATTTTTTCCACCGTTCATGTCGACAAATGGTTTACTTATAAAATTTTCCCCTTTTTAAGTTTGAGCTGTGGAATTTTTTAATATTATTTTTCTTCTTTTGAGTAAAAAATGCCGGTCAAGTTCGTTAGCCAGCCATTTTGGATGAAATTTCAAAAAGTGAGGGCATTTTGAAAATTTTTTGGACCGTTTTTTTTTCAAAATTTGGAAATTATATGTACGGCTGCTTATAGTAAT
>CAKNYM010051653.1:106858-127110 GCA_932195095.1 Andricus curvator | reverse complement strand
CCCCCCCCCCCCGTGACAGAAGTTTTCGTGGGACTGATGTTAGAGCTGGACTCTCCACTATACGGTGAATCACTACTTGACTTGGACATGATTTCAACTCGCAAAACAAATTTCGCGCATAAAGGTGGTAGTTGGGTGTACAATCTAAACATGAACAATACAAACAATAAAGTAGCCTCGGACTGGACTGAAACTTTGATTGACTAAATGCATACACACGGTAAACGTAAAGTTTGAGTTTCAGGCGATGAATGGAGACTGGGTGTTTGGAATGCTAGAGGAGTGAATGATCTTAAAGTAAGAGAACTACGAGAAACTATGCATGCTAGGAAACTAGATATTTTATGTGTACCTGAGACAAAGAAAAAGGGATGCGAAAGTAGAAACATAGAAAATGGGGTGTTGAAAAGCGGTTTTGAAATATGGTTAGGAGTAGATAGGGAATCACATGGTAGTCAAGGGGTCGGTTTGATTATGAATGAAAAAGCAAGATATATGTTCCAAAAACGACTTAAATACTTTTTTTCTCCCCTTTTCAGAAAGTTGAAAAAAAATCTTTCTGATTGTAGGATTTATTATAAAGATACGGAAATATACGCTAAAGTAAAGGAATTACCTTCTTCATTTTAAATCAAATACAACTTTAGTCATTTTTATCTGAAGAAGATTGAACATAACATATGGTCGTGGCGAACTTTTGGGTTTCTATTATACGATGAACAGAAACGAGCGTGAAGCGCGAGGTTCACATGATGATCAAACGAAATATCGAGCGCGAAGCGCGAGTGTCGTGATGAGAATGTGTTCCTTAAGGTCGATAGAACCTTAAGTAAATTAGTTCATCTTTTTATGTAAAACTGACATAATTAAACCAAAAGCAGGTCATAACGATGAAGCTTTAACAGAGTATTAGCCCGCGAAGCGTGCACTAGCGAGGACACGAAGTGTGAAAACCTAGACGACAAATGTGTCCGAGCGCGCAGCGCGAGGTGAATACATTATCGAGCGCGAAGCGCGAGATAAACATATAATCGAGCGCGAAGCGCGATATCCAACAGGTGCGCGCCCTAGGCGCGCTGAAACTTGCGAGCGAAGCGAGCCGCGCGCGAAGCGCGCTATGAGAATGTGCCCGCGAAGCGGGCGGATTTTTTAGTCTTAAAATTCCCACATTTCAAACCCAAATATTCAAAATTGAAAAATTGTAAGCTTAGGGCATTCTGAATTCATAAGATTAACAAAAATCGCTGAAAATTATTCAACTATTAAGACTTTACATTTGAAATTATAAAACTTTAAGTGATTGAAATTGCTTCATTTATATTTTTCAATTTAAAATTATTCATATTTATGCATTTTCAATTATTTGAAATTCAGGTTTCACTTCAAAGTCAAATATCTGTGTAGAAACAACAAATAAAAAAAAATGAAAAAAATCATAATTTGTAACATATTGTTCGTGAAACTACAATTTTTGCGGAGCTAAAAATACGAGATTTCTCGCTTATGAGATTCATTTTATAATCCAAAAATGTAACCGTTAATTTTATCATTTGAAACATATTATTGTTATAATAAAATTAGATAATTTAGAAAATTTATTTTCTGGTTATCAATAAAAAGCAAATAACTCTTAATAATATTATAATAATTAAAGGACAATGGTTAGATTTTTAAAATTGAAAAAGACAAAGGTATTTTCTCTGGAATTCTCGGATCGGACTCCAAATTTGGCAATGTGTATTCCTACTGGATGAAGATTTATGGAAAAAAATTTTAGCATTCAGACAAATATTTACCGAGGAGGAGGGGGTGAAATTTTATGATTTTTTCCGATACCATCAACTTCAGAGATTTGTAACTCTTTTAATCTCAATAAGAACAAAAAATTATCAAAAAAGTCGAAATTCGAAAAAAATAAATTTTATTTTTGACACAATTTTTGTTATTTTCTTGTTTCTAATCAGCGAATTTAATTATTCTATTTTCATCCGAGAAGGTATTAGAATTGTGTGAAATTTCCTCCCTTCAAACTCAATAAAAATCTCAAAAATGTCCTCTTTAACATAATTTTAAATAAAATTTAATAGAAAATTGATTAACTTGATGTAATATTGAATGGGAGACATTTAAAACTATGGGAAAGGGGTTTCAATTAAAAAAAAAAATAAAATGAATTTAATTTTTTTTCAATTTTAATGAAATGAAAAAAAATAGTCAACCGCAAAAAGACCAAAGTTTGTTTTTGTTTTTCGAGGCTGCCTCAAAATATTTATGTTGATAATTTGACTGCTAATAAGGAACTTTTTTAGCGCGAATCACTATATAACTTCAAAATAGCGCATTTTTTATTTTTTGTGTTTTATATATATTTTGGGGGAAAAGTATGAAATCAAAAAATATGTTTTTCAATGAGAGCCCAAACTTTCATGCATAACATTTTTTTTTATCTCAGATCAATATTTTTCGACATTTTTGAAAAAGGTGAAATATTTTAATAGCTCTGTTGCTTAATCGTATAATCTTATAATAAGATTGATTCGGTTAAAGGCTCAAAAATTTATTCTGTTTGTTAAAGTTACTTACTAATAGAGAAAAATGTAAAATTGATGTTTAAATCAAAATTTCTACAAAAAAGTTGAGACCGCATTAGTTTATATTTCTTTTTTGGCCAAATTTAAAATTTAAAAGCACTATTTTTTTGTTTGTTTCAGTATGGTTAAAAATAAATAATTTAACAAACTGAAAGCAATCTTGATAATTTTGCAACATTCCATGATAGTTGTTTTTGACATAGTCCCACCATGTATCATGGCGTCATACATGCAAATATGTTTACAAAATATGAAGTTTAGCGTTAATTGATTGAACAGTGAGAAGCACATTTTCACTTCGTAATTGTTTTATGATAAATCTTCATTAATGTCAACTTAAAATAAATAAAATTGATTTTTCATCATAAAATTGTCGTATAAATACTATTTCTAAATATTTCACAAAATTTCAAGGAATATGTAAATTTATATATGCATCGAAAATAATTTTTGAAAAATCAGAAATTCACTTTTCCCAGCTAACTATGTGCTATACGAAAATTATTTCAAAAATAAATTATTTATCTCAAAAGGATCAACGAATTTGCTTCAGACCATTTTTTGTGAAGACTCACAGTTTTTTCATGAAAAATATGATAAAACATTGAAAATTCCATTTTCCAGAAAATACTAATGCAAGAAATGTTAGAAAAAATCAAGTTTTTTGTAAGCCTAAGGTTACTGGAATAGAAAATAATTTTTTTTGTGCTTGGAGACGAATTGATAGTAAGACATAATATCTGGATTTTTGATAATAAATATTCCATTTAGCTACTTCCAGTCAGTTCTCAAATTTTTCACCCTGGAAAATCGAATAATATAAAATAATTGGAATGACTGAAGAATGCCGAATAGTAAAATTCTATACACTGTAAAATTCCAGAAAAAAACAATTTTCGGGGAAAAAAATCCCGAAATGATAAAATTGCCGAAATATGAAAATCCCGAATAACAAAATTTACGAGCAGTTTATGATATTAACGAATATTAAAATCCTCGACTGATAAAATGGGACGACTGAAAAATATGCTTTTGGATGCTGCTGTCTTCGAATGGTTTAATCAAGCGAGCGACAGATTATTTTGACTGATTATTCAAGAGAAAGCTCTCGTTTTAAGTACGTAAGCAGGAAAAAAAATTTATTCAAACGTGTAAATGCAAACTTTCTTCTTCATTTCCATTAAATATTTAATTTATCTTTGTCTCCGTATTAGAAAAAAAAATTCAAAATATTTTTTACCGCCGGAAACACTTCATACGACTCTGATTGTTTACGTTCGCAGTCTTTGGATTTATGGTCACCGTCAGTCCCAAAACCGACACTTAAGCCAGGATTCACTGAACTTTGTTAAAAATTATTTTTTTTTGGTTGAAGATTCATCTCTTTGGTTGAAAATTTAAATATATTCCATTTTTAGAAAATTAATCTTCTTTGTTAAAAGTTCATCTTTTGGGTTAAATATTGAACTTTTTTGTTGAAAATTCATTTTTTCATGATTCATCATTCCAGTTAAAAATGGTTGAAAATTTAACTAATTTTGTTGAAAATTCGTTCGGTTTTGGTTGAGAATTCATTTTTTTAACTAAAAATGCAACTATTCCATTTTTTTGTTAAAAATTGATATTTTTACTTGAAAATTGATCTTTTCTAATTTAAAATTTTTAAAATTTTCAACAAATTCTTTTTTTTCAATTCGTTTTTTTTGTTGAATTCAACTATTTGGTTGAAAATTCATTTTTTTGATTTTGAAAATTTAACTTGTTGGTAGAAAATTAACTTTTTTGTCTAAAAATTATGTTTTCGAGTTGAAAGTTCAACTGTATTCAACAATTTTATAAAAAATTGATGTAATTTGTTGAAAATTCGTCTTCTTTAGTAGAACATTAATATTCTCGGTGGAAAATTCATCTTTTTGTTTAAAAATTGAACTACTCGGTTAAAAATTTATCTTTTTTGGTTTAAAATTTAAGTATTTTGTTTAAAATGTGTTGCTTTTTGTTGGGAATTATTTTTTCAAACTAAAAATGTAACTATTCAATTTTTTGTTAAAAATTGATATTTTAAATCGAAACTTGATATTTTCTTGTTAAAAAATAAAAAAATAGGTTAAAAGGTTTTTTTTATATGTTAAAAATTCGTCCTTTTGGTTTTGATAATTTAATTATTTGATAGAAAATCAACTTTTTTGTCGAAAAATTATGTTTGCGGGTTGAAACATCGACTGTATTGTAAATTATTCGTTCTGTTTTAGTTCAAAATTCAACTATTTTATAAAAAATTGATGTAATTTGTTGGAAATTCATCTTCTTTGGTAAAACATTAATATTCTTGGTGGAAAATTCATCTTTTTCGTTAAAAATCGAACGACTCGGTTAAAAATTTATCTTTTTTGGTTGAAAATTTAACTATTTTGTTGAAAATATGTTGTTTTTTTGTTGAGAATTATTTTTTGTTAACCAAAAATGTAACTATTCAAATTTTTGTTAAAAATTGATATTTTAAATCGACAATTAATGTTTGCTTGTTAAAAATTCAAAAAATAGGTTGACAAGTTATTTTTTTGTGTGAAAAATTCGTCTTTTTGGATTGAAAATTCAGCTAATTTGATGGCAATTGCATATTTTTGGTTAAAAATCGATAAAAATTCATGTTTTTTGGTTCAGGGTTAAACTATTTTGTTACAAATTCGTCTTTTTTGTTGAATTCAATTATTTGGTTGAAAATTTTTTTTTTTTTTTTTTTTGGTTAAAAATCGGTCTATTTTTCTGAAAATGTATCTACTTGGTAAAAAGTCAACTTTTTTCTCGACAAATTATATGTTCGGGTTGAAAATGCAACTGTATTGTAGATAATTCGTTCTTTTTACTTCAAAATTCAACAATTTTATGACAAATTGATGTAATTTGTTGAAAATTCCTCTTCTTTAGTGGAACATGAATATTGTTGGGGGGAAATTCATCTTTTTGTCTCTATTCAAATTTTTGTTAAAAATTAATATTTTAAATCGAAAATTGATATTTTCTTGTTAAAAATTAATAAAACAGGTTATAAAGTTTTTTTTTTAAATTAAAAATTCGTCTTTTTGGTTTCGAAAATTTAACTATTTGGTAGAAGCTCGATTTTTTTGTCGGAAAATTATGTTTTCGGGTTGAAAGTTCAACTGTATGGTAGATTATTCGTTCCGTTTTACTTCAAAATTCAACAATTTTATAAAAAATTGATGTAATTTGTTGAAAATTCATCTTTTTTGGTAGAACATTAATTTTTTAAGATTCAACTCTTTGGTTTAAGATTCAACTTTTTGTTAAAAATTCTTTTTCGTGGTTAAAAATTAATTTTTTATCTGTAAATTCGACTATTCCATTTTTGATTAGGAATTTTTCCTTTGTAAGTTGAAAGTTCAACTTTTTAGTAAGAAAGTCATGTATTTTGATTGAATTCATTTCATTAAAAATAAGTTTTTTTTCGGTTAAAAATTAATTTTTCAAACTTAAAAGTTAACGATTTCATTTTTGGTAAAAAAATATTTTTAATGATTGAAAATTCATTTGGTTTAAAATTCGTCTTTTTTTATTAAAAATTCATCTATTTGGTTAAGGATTCAACTATTTTGTTGAAAACTTGTTTCTTTCGTTTGGTAGCAAATTCATCGTTTATGTTAAAAAGAAGTAACCTTTTTTGGTTGACAATGAACTTTTTTGTTTAAAATTCAACT
Organism: Andricus curvator; assembly: GCA_932195095.1. NCBI lineage: Eukaryota > Metazoa > Arthropoda > Insecta > Hymenoptera > Cynipidae > Andricus > Andricus curvator. The sequence continues at coordinate 120,803 of CAKNYM010051653.1, read as the reverse complement.
GTCTTATAAAGTATTCGCCTTTTTGGTTAGAAAATTCAATTGTTTTCAGTTTGATTTAAATCTTTTTTGTTTGATTATTCGACCATTTGGTTGAAAATTCAACTATTTTGATAAAGTCATCTCTTTTGCTTGAAAGTTCAAATAGTTGCTTGTTAATGCATCTGCTTGGTTAAAATTTATTTGTTTTTGTTGAAAGTTCGTCTTTTTGGGTTAAAAATTCATCTCTTTTGATAGAAAAAATTTTTTCGGTGAAAATTCTACTATTTGAGTTCTACTCTTTAAAACACAGAAAATTATATAAAATGTTATTGCCTCCCTAAAATATTGTAAATAATGGTCACATGTTTCTACATTTTTGAGAAAATTTTCTATCACGTGGTATAGAAATAATGTATTTTTATCGTTATCATTAATTCATAAATTCTTTGAAAAAGACACAGAAAATTTGTTCAAAAGTTTATTCACATCTACAATACACAGTTCTTGAGAACACATTCTTCTATAATTTTATCAAAATTTTCGAAGTGTCTCGTCGTCCCGAAATTTCGGGAGGGCCAGTCCATCCCTTTTTTCAACTCCCCGAATTTTCGGGACTAGTCCGTACCCTTTTCCAGGTCCCTGAATTTTTCGGGACTAGTCCATCCCCTTTTCCAACTTCTAGAATTTTTTGAGATGACTATTCCATCCCCTTTTCAGGTTAAAAATGTATCTTTTTTGTTGTAAATTTTTCTTTTTTTGGTAGTAAATAATTGTTTTCGGTTGAAGATTCAACAATTTGGTTAAGAATTCATCATTTGAGTTAAAAATTCAGTTTTTGAACTGAAAATTTGACCATTCCATTCGGTTAAAAATGTTAGTTTCGTTTCTCTACTAATAGTTTTACTATTCCCTCCCCTTTTACAATTTATAGAATTTTTTGAGATGGAAAATCCGTTCCCCTTTTCCAGCTTTCGGAATTTTTCGAGACTAGTCCATCCCCTTTTCCAACTTCTAGAATTTTTTGAGATGACTATTCCATCCCCTTTTCCAGCTTCCGGAATTTTTCGAGACTAGTCTATCCCCTTTTCCAACTTCTAGAATTTTTTGAGATGACTATTCCATCCCCATTTCAGTTTAGAAATGTATCTTTTTTAGTTGTAAATTTTTCTTTTTTTGGTAGTAAATAATTGTTTTCGGTTGAAGATTCAACAGTTTGGTTAAGAATTCATAATTTGAGTTAAAAATTCAGTTTTTGAACTGAAAATTTAACTATTCCGTTTGGTTAAAAATGTAAGTTTAGTTTCTCTACTGCTAGTTTTACTATTCCATCCCGTTTTCCAATTTATAGAATTTTTTGAGATGGCAAGTCCGATCCCCTTTTCCAGCTTCCGGAATTTTTCGAGACTAGTCCAGCCCCTTTTCCAAATCCTAGAATTTTTGAGATGACTATTCCATCCCCTCTTCAGTTTAGAAATGTATCTTTTTTAGTTATAAATTTTTCTTTTTTTGGTAGTAAATAATTGTTTTCGGTTAAAGATTCAACAGTTTGGTTAAGAATTCATCATTTGAGTTAAAAATTCAGTTTTTGAACTGAAAATTTAACTGTGTATTCCATTCGGTTAAAAATGTTAGTTTAGTTTCTCTACTACTAGTTTTACTATTCCATACCCGTTTCCAATTTATAGAATTTTTTGAGATGGCAAGTCCGTTCCCCTTTTCCAACTTCCGGAATTTTTCGAGACTAGTCCATCCCCTTTTCCAACTTCTAGAATTTTTTGAGATGACTATTCCATCTCCTGTTCGGTTTGAAAATGTATCTTTTTTAGTTGTAAATTTTTCTTTTTTGGTAGTAAATAATTGTTTTGGTTTGAGGATTCAACAGTTTGGTTAAGAATTCATCATTTGAGTTGAAAATTCAGTTTTTCAACTGAAAATTTAACTATTCCATTCTGCTGAAAATGTTAGTTTAATTTCTCTACTACTATTTTGACTATTCTATCCCCTTTTCCAATTCCGAGAATTTTTTTGGGTGATGAGTCGTACCCCTTTTCCAACTTCCGGAATTTTTCGAGACTAGCCCTTTTTTCGGGACGACTAGGCGTTGCCCAAAATTGTATACTTCAAAGTCTATGGTATAAAACGTTTCTTGTCGATTTTAAATTTATATAAAGAAATAAAAATCTTTGAATTTATTAACTGATAAACTCTTTTTGTGCATCGAGTTCTTTTTATTTACCGACCTCGAGCTCGCTACGTGTACGCTTTAGATAAGTATAATAGAAAAAGACGCATTTTGAAGAATAATAAATCAGAGTTATGGAGGACAAATACAAAAAGCATCGAGTCACTATCTTAAAGGAGTCATTTATATTTATATTAAAGATCATTTATTGTTCAACCTAATCTCAAAGAATCAGGTACATCTCTGAAAAAATGAGAGCCTTCGTTGGAACTTTTCTCTTCACCTTTATAATTATTTCGATTTCTGTTCGTGAGTATAATATAATAATAAATAATAAAAAAATTTTATAGTTCTTTATAAATTGTTGACCTGATTCAAAAATTTGTTTTTTCTCTAATCAAGAATTTTTTTAAACTCGCATTTTTTATTCTTCATTCAATTCAGTTTCGCAAAATAATACGTATCATTATCATCACAAGAATTCATAATTTTTTAGGATTATTCTCGACTTGCATCACACTCAAAATTAAAGAATTAAAAATTTTAGGATTTCGAAAACAGTTTCAAATTTTACAGTTACGTTCGAAATTTACTTATATATTTATGTTCTTATTTCAATGAACCGTGTACATAAAACAATAATCTGTATGTAAAACTAAAATATTTTAATTTTGAAAAACATGAATTTTCCAAAATTTTCAAAAATAGCGGACTCAAAAATTTGGGTCAAAAATTACGTTTTCTATAGTTATTAACTAAGAATGATTAAACACTGTGAGCATTTCTTATAAATTATTTTGAAGGAAAATTCAAAATTTTGCAAAAATCCAAGATTACGGCCAATTAAATGTTCCCAAAATTCATTTGATGATCCGAGAAGTCTAAAATTTTGAAAAAATCTAAGAGTGCGGCTAGACGATTGAAATTTTTTTTTACCTCTATGCTTTTTAACGAAATCATCCTAAACATTGCCCAAAAATCAAGCTTATCCTAAAGCATTTTGAGTTGATATAAGATCTTCAAAATTTTGGAAAATGCCTGGAAAAGTTTGGATAAAATTTAAAAAACGCAAAAAGAATCTAATCAGAAACTTAATACAATAATACAATGATAAATTTAAATAGATTCTTCTCGGATCATTGAATGATCTCTAAAGTCAAAATTTCTTTTGTAGCAATGTTTTTACATATTTCATTGAAAACAGCGAAAATGAGTAAAAAAATAGTTTTTTTTTTAATTTTCACTTTTTCAACAAAGAAAATGTTTTTTTTTTTGTTGAAAATTGTTCCTTTTGGAAGTAGAACTTTTTTTCGTCTGATATATTATACCCATCAAAAAAATTATACATTGAAAAAAAATTTTTTTTTTCCAATTTTTGAGTTTTATCTTATTAATATTGAAAATTATTTACCAATAAATTTTCCCCCTTTTAAGTAGAAAAATTCGTTGTTTTTAGAATTTTTCCTCTTTCAACTCAAACAATGGTTTATGTATTAAATGTTCCGCCTTTCAAGCTGAAAAATGGTTGACTTTTTAAATCTTCCCCCAGCGAAAAGAAAAATTTTCCTTGTGGAAATCGATTTTTTTTTTTAATCTTCCTTTTTTAAGACGAAAAATTGTTTACTCTTAAAGTTTTACCTCTTTCAACATGGACAATAATTTATCAATACATTTGGCCCCTTTTAAATAGAAAATTAATTATTTTTAAATTTTTCATCCCTTCAACTTAAATAATTGTTTATGTTTCAAATTCTCCCCTTTGAAGCCAAAAAATTGTTTATTTTTTAAGTCTATCCCCTTTCAACCTGCAAATTTTTTTTTCTCATATTTTTTTCACCATTCATGTCGACAAATGGTTTACTTTTAACATTTTCCCCTTTTTAAGTTAAAATTTTTTTTACCTAAAACTTTCCCTGTGCGAATTTAAAAAAATATGTTATTTAAAAAATTTTGTTATCTTTAAAATAAAGAAATTCGAACAATTTTGCAATATTTGAGTTTTCCTGCTTTACAGCTTTTTGTTCAAAGTTTCACTATCTTGCTGATTTTTTTTTTTAATTAACTTTTTAAACTTAAAATGTAACTATTACATGTTTGGTTAAAAACGTATCTTCTTCAGTTAATAATTCAATTATTTTGTTAAAAACTCCTGTATTTGGTTGAAAAATCGTCTTTCGTGGTAGAATATCATTTGGTTAAAAATTCAACTATTTTGTTAAAAATTCGTTTTTGTTTGCATGAAATTTTTGTTTCCAACCGAAAATTAAACTGTTCAATTCTTTGTTGAAAATGTTTTTTTTTTAGTTGGACATTCATGTATATTGTTGGAAATTCGTTTGTTTTTTTTAGAAAATTATCTTATTAGGTTAAAAGTTTAACTATATGGTTGAAAATTCATCTTTGTTTGCTGAACGCAATTCATCATTTTAGTTAAAAATCCACTTCTTTAATTGAAAATTCAACAATTACATTTTTTGTGGAAAATGTTTATTTTTTATAGAAATTTAATCTTCTTGGTTTAAAAATCATCCATTCGGTTGAAAATTGAACTATTTTGTTGAAACAAATGTTATTTGGTTAAAACCTAATATTTTTACTGAAAATTTAACTATTCTATTTTTTGGTTGAGAAGTCATGTTGTTTGGTTCAAAATTTAACTATTATGTTGAAAAATTTTTTAAATATTTTTATTTCGGAATAAAAATTGAACTATTCTATTGATCTCCTTTAGTCGAAAATTCAACTATTTTGTGTAAAATTTTATTTTGTTGTAGAATATTAATTTTCTTCGTGAATAATTCATTCTTCTGCTTAAAAATTTATTTATTTCGTTGGAAATTCAACAATTTTGTTACAAATTCGATTTTTTTTCTAACTGAAACTTCAACTATTCAACTTTTGGTTGGAAATGCATCATTTTTACTCGAATATTCATGTATAGTGCTGAAAATTTTTCTCTTTCGTAGAAAATTAATCTATTGGATTACAAATTTAGTTGTTTGGTTGAACTTTTTTTGTTTCGAAAATGCATCATTTTAGTTAAAAAATCACTTTTTTGACTGGAAATTTAGCTATTCCATTTTTTTTAAATGTATCTTTTTATAAAAATTTAATTTTCTTGGTTTAAAAATCATCCATGAGGTTGAAAATTGGACAATATCGTCAAAAAAAAAAAAAATTCCGTTGAAACATAATATTTTTACTGAAAATTTAACTATTCTCTGTTTGGTTAAAAAGTCATTTCTTTGGTTGAAAATTTAAGTATTATGTTGAAAATTCGGTCATTTTTTGGTGAACATTTTACTTCAGACTGAAAATTGAGCTTTTCTCTTTTGGTTTGAAAATGCATATTTTTTAGTTGAAAATTTGTCTTTTTTGGCAGTAAATAATTGTTTTGGGTTAAAGGTTCAACAGTTTGTTTAAAAAATTTTCATTTCAGTTGAAAATTCACTTTTGAACTGAAAAATAAACTATTCAATTTTTTGGTAAAAAAATTCATTTCTTCGGTTGAAAATGTGACTATTTTCTTGAAAATTCGTTTTTTTGGTTGAATACTTATTTTTCTAACTGAAAACTAGCCTAGTATATTTTTGGTTGAAAATGTATCTTGAACAGTTGAAAATTCATGTGTTTGATTGAAAATTTATCTTTTTCAGTCGAAAATCAAACTTTTGAGTTAAAAATTCAACTATTTGGTGAAAAATTCATTTTTTTTGTCAAAAATTCATCATTTTAATTAAAAGATCGTCTCTTTGCTTTTAAATTAAACAATTTCACTAAAAATTCGTCATTTTTTTAGTTAAAAATTAATTTTTTGAATGAAAATCTAACTGTTCCATTTGTTCTTTAAAATCTAGCTTTTTTAGTTGAAAAATTTATTTTCTTGAAAACTTGTCTTTTTCAGGTTAAGAATTCAGTTAGTTTCATAGAAAATTTATATTTTTGAGTTGAACATTCGACTTTTTGTTTAAAAATTAATTTTTTCTAGCTGAAAATGCAACTCTGCCATTGTTCATGAAAATTTAGCTTTTTTTAGTTGAAATTTAATTTATTTTCTTGGAAACTTGCCTTTTTCTGGTTAAAAATTCAATTATTTTTGTAGAGAAATTATATTTTTGGCTTGAAACTTCAACTTTTCTTTAGAAAAATCCTCTTTTTGTTTGAAAATTAGTCTTTTTTTATTTGAGGTTCAACTAATTCCTTGAAATTTCGTATTTTTGTGTTTAATTCAACTGTTTTTTATAGTTGTTATATTCACCAGTTTGGTTGAAAATTTAACTATTTTGTTGAAAATTCCTTTTCTTTTTGTCAAAAATTAATCTTTCAAACCTAAAATTAAATTCTTCCATTTTTGTTCAAAATTGATCTCTTTGAGTTGAAAACTCAACCATTTGGTTGAAAATTCATGTATTCAACGTATATCTTACGCAATTTGTGGCTGACCCCATAAAAACTTCTCCATGACTGTTGTCACTAAAAGTGTTTAAAAAATGTTTAGAAACAATTTTTTTTTATTAACAAAACTGATCTTCTACGTGTAAAATGGTAATCTAGTTCTGTAATCCCACCCATCAATTTTTTTTTTTTCATTTCGTAAACCTAAATTTCAAAAATACTATGTAATTTAAATATTTTTTTTTTACAGAATTGAGTTCACAACATAGATTTTCTCCTCGTCCAGTGAACGAAAACAATGCTCCTGCGCCTGCTCCACCCGCGCCGCCACAAAATCAGCAACCTCAGCCTGAAAATGTTCAGCCAACTGGTCCGACCAATCCAAATGAGCCTCCTTTACTTGTAGTTGGTACAAATTTCCAAGGTACCGCATTTCGGCGTATATCTTCCCTCCCTAGAGTTTACAGTCCAAGTAGAGATGATTCTCGTAGAATTAATTTTGGCCCAATACCTCCACGTCCTCCTGGCCAGTAAATGGAACGGATGTATTTTTGATAAAAATACTTCAAATTGGCAACCTACGAAAATCATGTAGGTAGTACCTCTTCCAATAAAAAAGTAATTCACTGACAATTGTATTTACTTTATTTCTGTTTACCTCCACTTTTCATACATTTGTACTTCAAGATACCAGGATAAATATAACCAATTATGTTAGAAACAACTTCATGTTTTTTGTTTGAAATTGAAAAAAAAGTGAAGGCTTTAAAAAAATTGAAATAAAAACTGATACTGAAGGCCGAATTCATTTCCAGTCGGGCAAGCTGTGTATTATGGCGGTGAGCGCACGGAGAAAAATGGATGGTCAAAGTTAGAGGGTCAGAATTTAGAGAGCCAGTCCGTTCTTCTGGATGGTCTAAAGAGACATCCAGATTTTTTTTGAAATAGTCGGAGAGGCTCTCATTTTATGACCAGTTTGACTGTTATAAGAAGGTCAGACTCGCTATCAGGGATAAGCAATGTATCCTTTCGAGATGGTCAATACGATGATCTTTTTTTCACTCATTTCGACCATCCACGGAAGACTAATGACCCATCGCGGAGGACCAACCTGATTAGTTACCGTTGGCGTGTTTATTAAAAATGATTGAATGTTTAATTCAAATGTTCACAACAAATAATAAACGTAAAATGCAAAAGAATATTAGGAATAATTGTAAATTCATATTAAGGATGAAAAAAATATTCCTTTCTTTAAAATTAAAATCGATCATTCATTTTCAAGGAGAAAATCTAATAAATAATTTAAATTTCACTTTATAAGTCTTTCTTGTGAGCAAAGAATTATTTTTAATTACTTTACTCTTATTATTTGCTGTACACAATTGATTTTCACATTTAATCATTTCAAATAAGCGCGCCAACCTTAACCAATCCTGTTGCCGACGCGATGCTTGCAGTGTGAAAGGATACGAGAGTTGGGAGCACCGTGGTCGAAACTCTAGAGCATTTTCGGAGTGAATGTCATTGAGCCGTTCAGCGTCACATTTGCTGTTTATTGAACTTAAACATGTTTTTAATAAGTTTAAACTGCTTTTTGATATTTCGAACATTCGTGGAGAGTGAAGTGCATAAGAGAGAACATGATGGAAAGTGAATTAAGCTTAGAGATCGTCCATATATTACGTAAGGCGTTTTTCTGTTGTTTAAATGAATACGAGAATAAAATTGCTGTGAAGTTGAAAAGGATACAACGATATAAACAAAAGAAAAACGTCTTACGTAATATATGGACGATCCCTTATTCTTTTGAATTTTCAACGTCAAATTTGATGCTTCGAAGGGATTTAGGATAAAGGCGGAACTGGACGTTCAGCTAAAAAATTTTCTCTCAGTTCCTGGGGTCAAAGATAGAGGTTTCCATTAAAAAAATCAATTTGACCTTGAAATGACAGTGAAGATCATGGTCAAGCTCGGGGTCAAGGTCACCATTCGTTCGAGCGTCAAAAAGGCTACAAATTTTGTGTTGGTCATATTCTCCAAAAATGGTTCCTTCCAAGGTATTTTGCTGTTCCCATACTTTTAGAACACCCTGTATATGATTACCCTGGATTAGGTCTATTACAGAATTACCCTGGATTACCTAAGATTACTCCGTATTTCACAGGATTACTCTGGATTACAATAAAATTATGCTGGCTGACTTCACCTGAACTAGACATACGCAAATTTCGAACCAACAAGGATTACTTTTTAACAGACTTGTTAAATTTTCAGCAAATTAAATGAAGTTTTAACCAAGTAGTTGAATTTTTAACCAAAACCATAAAATTTTTTTTTTAACAAAATAGTTCAACTTTCAACCAAGTATTTGCATTTTCAATCAAGAAGATTGGTTAGATTGCAGAATAGGGGCGTCACCTCTGTTTTGTCTGGGAAAAATTTTTTCTCCAGCAACAAACTATTGGAATGTGTAATTGAACGATAAATGAAGCGATTTGATCAGGAAAACGTTCAAAATTATTGTTACTTTTGTTACTACGATGTCTCAAATATGGGTCTGTCACGATACCGGAATTATCATATTTAACTTAAAGTTTAGGTGTTTTTAAACATCCGTACGGCCAGAAACGCTGTAAATAATTGAAATCAAATTGTTTTTAATTAATCAAAATATATTTAGATATTTTTTTATGCCGACATAAGGTATTATGTCGACAAAAAGGAGACTTTCACGCACATCAGCTGTCACTTGTGACAAGAGGAGACTGGACGTTGGAAAGGGGTAGGGATTTGACCAACATTATTTTTGTGACCAGTCTAAGGGGTGCCTTCCCGCCCCCACAAGACGTTGGAAATGGGTAGGGATTTATTCAACATTATTTTTGTGACCATTATATATCTATATTTTACGTGTTTGTCGATCTATTTTTGTGACTATCGATTGCCATCGATAGCCAAGGGCCCTTTCGTCTCATATCGTGACAGACCCATATTTGAGACATCGTAGTGACAAAAGTAACAATAATTTAAAACTTTTCCCTTATCAAATCGCTTCATTTATTGTCCAATTAAAGATTCTGATAGTTTGTTGCCGAAACATTTTTTTTTCCAGCCAAAACAGAGGTGACGCCCCTATTCTGCAATTGCACCAGAAGATTAATTGTCTACCAAGAAGTACCCTGTTTAACAAAATACATGAACTTTCAACCAAATAGTTGAATTTTCAACAAAATGAAATAAATTTTCAATAAAAAATGCAACAATTGAAGTTACAGTTAAAAAATTTATTTTTCAAAAAAAAAATAATTTTCAACCAAAAAGGTGAATTTTAAGTACATGAATTTGCAACCAAATAGTTTCAGTTTCAACAAAATAGTTCAGTTTTCAATCAAGAAGGTTTTAAATTTTCATTTTAAAACATAAATTTCTAACTAAAAACTACGAATTTTCAACTAAAATCAAGAATCTTAAACCAAGAGGATGAATTTTTAACAAAGTAGTTTAACTTTTGGCCACGTAGTTGAGTTTGTAACTGAGAAGATAAATTTTCAACTGAAAATAGAATGGTTAAATTTACAAATTAAAAAAAAAATAATAATTTTCAAAAAAAAAAAAAATTTTAACATTATAGTTAAATTTTTCACCAAAATAGTTTGATTTACATCACAAAAAGATGAATTTTCAACAAAATACGTGAATTTTCAACCAAAAAAGATAAATTTCAAACCAGCAATGGAGTAGTTAAATTTTCATTTAGGAAAATTTTTTTTCAATAAAAAAATAAAATTTTGAACAAAATAGTTGAAAACTATTTAGATTACGTATATGTTAATTACTCCGAATTGTCTGGATTCCTTTCGATTATAATCTAATTACTTGAATTACCTAATCTCCTCGAATAAATTGGATTAAAAGTGGATTAAATTAGATTATAGGTAGATTAACGCGGATTATAATTAGATTACTTGGATTGCCTGAATTACTCTGAATTATTTGCATTACAAGCACGCAATTTTTAGCATATTTTTTACCCATCTTATATGGGAACTAAATTATGATGCCAAATTTTTCGTATGTATTATCCTGGAAAGTAACGTGAAATTATAAATTTGAAAACAAACTTGTGTTCAAGTTAGAAATGTTCAAATATGGAAAAAAAAACACTTTTGTGCATGTATTCTAAATGTGCTAAATAAAATTTATAAAATATTGCTAATATTTATGTAAAGAAGTTATTTTTTATGTGTTTTAGACGATTTAATGAAAACCAGTTAATGATTCCTGATAAAATAAGAAGAAAACCGAAAATGTGGATATACTTCCAAATAGAGCGCAAATTTTAATTTTTTTAATTTTTTAACATTATTACGCGTTCAAGAGAAAGGACTATTGTTTTAGTTGTGTGTCGAAAATTATAGATAACCTTATTCTTCATATTTACTTTTAAAGCTGCTTTTGTTCATATAAAGACAAATTTTAAATAAAGAATTTCAAGTTCTCTTTGTTTTTTTTCAAGTTTCGAACTTTTAACGTAAATGCTTTGAATGAAGTTTATTTATCTACACTACAAGCATTATTCTTTACCTATAAAATTTGTATTTTCATATTATTTTGGCTGTGAAATAATGAGAAAAATATTTAGTTGGTTCTTTAAAGTTTCATTTAAGAAAAGTCATAGTTCAAATTTAACGATTGTATAAAATTTCAACTCTACTGAAACAATGAGAAGGCAATATTCTAAAAATTGTAAACAGGCTGCGTCACATCCGAGGTATCAATAATCTAACCCATTTACAAGTCATTGCTTAAAAATGAGAACAATATGTTTATTTACTCAATTATCAATCAACGTTACCTGCCTTTATTTACTTTTCTAACATTCCCGTTCACCTTTCTGGATTCTTATTTCCTAATATTAAGTGCATAAAGAATTTATAACTCCATAATAACAATTTCTTTGATATTAAGAGTTTTCAAAAAAATTTTAAACAAGATCATTAATTTAATAATTCGTGAGTTATTATATCTAACAGATATACATAAAAGAAATAATATCTAAGTTTGTTAATTTTCTTCTAAAGACAAAGATGAGTTTCACTGATTATCTGTAACGTGCATTGAAACTTGTTTTTAGAATTGAAGAGACGTACAAAGAGCTATTATTATTATTTTTTACTTTCTAGCTTATTTCTTTGTAAAAAATGTTTAAAAACTTGAATAACAGCTTGATCTTCCAAAGAAGGCAAATAATGTATTTATTTTACAACTTCATATTTATAAACAAATTTTAAAATCATATCAACCGTTTTCATACTTTTTTTTACGAAAAAAATTATTTCTCCTCTAATACGTATCAAAGTAGCTTTTTAAGCTTACTAATCTACAGAAAATTGTTAGAATTTAATTTGTTATAATAAATTTAAAAGAACGAATAGAGAATAAAATGAGCTCATCAGACGTCGTTCAAACCTGCCCATTCCATACTTTCCCATTCCTACTCCCCCTACATTCCCCTCTTCACCCTTCCACCCTCACCAGACTACCTTTTGCTTGCCCTCGCTTCCCCAACATCTTCATCATCTAATTCCCCCTCTCCAAACTACCCCCATATTTCCCCTCACTTGCTCTACCCTACTCATTGCCTTTCACTTCCCTCAGTTCCGCTCTCCTTACTTATCCTACGTACCCACCCTTCATGAAATTCAAGTAATTCATGGAATTTAAGGAATTCATGGAATTCACGGACATCAAGGAATTCGAGGAATTCATGGATTTCAAGGAATTTATGCCAACGGCCATACCACGCTGAAAAAACCAGTTCTCGTCAGATCACTGAAGTTAAGCAGCGTTGGGCGCGGTTAGTACTTTGATGGGTGACCATTTGACAATACTGCGTGCTGTTGGCACATCGTGGGTGTGGTGAGCCCACACTTGTAGTAATTATTTACTACAAGAAACTATCCACCTCGAAACACTACCCGAATCGGGTAGTGTCACGCCTACCCTGCAAGAGAAATGGCTTAATGGTATACTTACTAAGGGTATACTTACGAATCTCAAGAAATTCATGGAATTCAAGGAATTCATGTTATTCAAGGAATTCATGGAATTCAAGCAATTCATGGAATTCGAGGAATTCAAGGATTTCACGGAATTCATGGAATTCGAAGAATGCACGGAATTCGAAGAATTCAATGATTTCATGGAATTTGCGGAATTCAAGGAGTTCATGGAATTCATAGAATTCAAGGAATTGAAGGAATTTCTGGAATTCAAGGAATTCATGGAATTTAAGAAATTCATGGAATTCAAGGAATTCATGGATTTAAAGGAAGTCATAGAATTCAAGGAATCCATGGATTTCAAGGAATTCATGAATTTCAAGGAATTCATGGAATTCATGCAGTTCACAGAATTCACGGAATTCATGGAATTTAAGAAATTCATGGAATTCAAGGAATTCATGGATTTCAAGGAAGTCATAGAATTCAAGGAATCCATGGATTTCAAGGAATTCATGAATTTCAAGGAATTCATAGAATTCAAGGAATTCATGCAGTTCACGGAATTCAAGGAATTCATGGAATTCCAAGAATTCATGGAATTTGTGGAATTCATGGAATTTTCTGAATTAATGAAGTTTGCGGAATTCATGAAATTCACGGAATGTATGGAATTCACGGAATTCATGAAATTCCTATATATCGTGAAAGGGGAGGGTCTCTAAGGCCGGTTTTTGACCCAAATTATTTTTGGGCCAAAAAATCCGAAAAAATTCCTACAGTATCTACTAACAATAAGAAGTCAATTCCACCATAAACGGACCCCCCCCCCCCATTCTCCCCCAACGCCCCTTCAAAAAATGATAACTTCACCAGAAATGGGATAATGGTATACTTACGAATCTCAAGGAATTCATGGAATTCAAGGAATTCATGGAATTCAAGGAATTCATGGAATTCATGGAATTCATGGAATTCAAGGAATTCATGGAATTCAAGGAATTCGTGGAATTCGAGGAATTCATAGAATTCAAGGATTTCACGGAATTCATGGAATTCGCAGAATGCACGGAATTCGAAGAATTCACAGAATTCAATGAATTCGTCGTATTTGCGGAATTCAAGGAGTTCATGGAATTCATAGAATTCAAGGAATTCATGGAATTAACGGAATTCATGGAATTCAAGGAATTCATGGATTTCAAGGAATTGATGAATTTCGAGGAATTCATAGAATTCAAGGAATTCATGGAATTCACGGAATGTATGGAATTCAAGGAATTCATGAAATTCCTATATATCGTGAAAGGGGAGGGTCTCTAAGGCCGGGTTTTGATCCAAATTATTTTTGGGCCAAAAAATCCGAAAAAATTCCTACAGTATC